>BDSI01000008.1:600000-1081370 GCA_003117195.1 Eudorina sp. 2006-703-Eu-15 | reverse complement strand
CGAACCTGCCCACACACATACACACACACGCACATCCCGGAACAAGCGAGCAAGGGAGGAGGGAGGGAATGCCATTTGCGCATGCGGTACAACAGTTGGTCCCCTAGTCAGAGCGCAGCGAGGCCCCTATCCCCCCTCCCAAAACCCAAACCCAAACCCGGCTCAGAAACCAGACACGAGCCCGACCAGGGCCGCCCGCGCTGCAAACGCCGGGACGTGTCGCCACATCCGCCAATTTGGGTCCGTGGGACTGGGCCGGGGGTTTTAAGTCCTCTCCTGCGTCCGTTTCTGGCTGTCTGCGAGCTGTGTCGCCGAATCGCGGCGCCGATCTGAGTAAGGCATTCGCCCTGCCCACCCAAGGTGAGTTCTCCACTGCCGGGTGCGGTGCGGTGCGAGCACGTTGTCGGGCATCCAAGGGCGCACTGATGCCGGGACCCTTGCAGTCCGCACCCGTCCCCGTATGGATGACCCTGCCCGATCAGATCAGGGCCTATGCACGCAGTCAGCCCGCACCGAGCGGCCTCCCCTGAAGCCCTCCCCTGGAGCCCTCCACAGGAGCCCTCCCCAAGAGCCCTCCCCAGGGCCCTCCCCAGGGCCCTCCCCAGGGGCCCTCCCCAGGAGCCCTCCCCATGGGCCCTCCCCAGGAGCCCGCCCCAGGAGCCCTCCCCAGGAGCCCTCCCCAGGGCCCTCCCCAGGAGCCCTCCCCAGGAGCCCTCCCCAGGAGCCCTCCCCAGGAGCCCTCCCCAGGAGCCCTCCCCAGGAGCCCTCCCAGGAGCAGGAGCCCTCCCAGGAGCCCTCCCAGGAGCCCCCTCCCCAGGAGCCTCCCAGGAGCAGGAGACCTCTCCCCTCCCAGGAGCCCTCCCCCTCCCAGGAGCCTCCCAGCCCTCCCCAGGAGCCTCCCAGGAGCCCTTCCCAGGAGGAGCCCCCAGGAGCCCTCCCCAGGAGCCCTCCCAGGAGCCCTCCCAGGAGCCCTCCCCAGGAGCCCTCCCAGGAGCCCTCCCAGGAGCCCTCCCCAGGAGCCCTCCCCAGGAGCCCTCCCCAGGAGCCCTCCCCAGGAGCCCTCCCCAGGAGCCCTCCCCAGGAGCCCTCCCCAGGGGCCCTCCCCAGGAGCCCTCCCCAGGGGCCCTCCCCAGGAGCCTCCCAGGAGCCCTCCCCAGGGGCCTCCCCAGGAGCCCTCCCCAGGAGCCTCCCCAGGAGCCCTCCCAGGAGCCCTCCCCAGGAGCCCTCCCCAGGAGCCCTCCCCAGGAGCCCTCCCCAGGAGCCCTCCCCAGGAGCCCTCCCCAGGAGCCCTCCCCAGGGCCCTCCCCAGGGGCCCTCCCCAGGGCCCTCCCCAGGGGCCCTCCCCAGGGGCCCTCCCCAGGAGCCCTCCCCAGGGGCCCTCCCCAGGGGCCCTCCCCAGAGCCCTCCCCAGGGCCCTCCCCAGGGGCCCTCCCCAGGAGCCCTCCCCAGGAGCCCTCCCCAGGAGCCCTCCCCAGGGGCCCTCCCCAGGAGCCCTCCCCAGGGGCCCTCCCCAGGAGCCCTCCCCAGGGGCCCTCCCCAGGGGCCCTCCCCAGGGCCCTCCCCAGGGCCCCTCCCCAGGGGCCCTCCCCAGGAGCCCTCCCCAGGAGCCCTCCCCAGGAGCCCTCCCCAGGAGCCCTCCCCAGGAGCCCTCCCCAGGAGCCCTCCCCAGGAGCCCTCCCCTGGCATCTATAGGAGTCATCGGACGTCCGGCGCCTGTCCACCCGGCCGGGCTAGGGTTCGTACCTGCACTCCTGCACGGCACCTGGTATACAATCCTGTACGACGGCACGACGTTATCAGGATTGGAGTCCCCCAGGTCGACCCGGTTTTCGCTGCGGGGAGGGAGGGAGTGAGGGAGGGATGCGGTGAGCAACCTTGTAGTGACCTTGTGAGGTGGGCTTTGCGAACTCAGGCTGGCCAGTGGAGGCAGTTGCGACACGTCCTGGAGGGGCAGTTGCGCCGGCTCCTATTTATCGCGTCGTCGTCGTCGCCACCTCATCAGCAGCACACCGGTCAAAGGCTGGACAGGCCTTTGGGACACGGAAGAAGCGACAGGTAGGTGGTGGTGCCGGCACCCGGGGACGCAAACCAAACCGTGAGCTGAGAGCGGCCACCGCGACCTGCACGGACTCGAGTCGCTGCTGCTGCTGGTGGGCAATGCGCTGGCGTCTGGCGCGCTGGCGCTGCCACTGCAACCGGGCCCAGATATGATGCGCCGCAGCAGACGCGGTCTATCGTACACCAATCCCGCAACCCTCACGAAGTACTGGCAGCCTGAGTCCGCGTGACGTGTGCCGTACGTGCCGTACGTGCCGTACATGCACTCCGCATGCACGTCAACAGGTGCGCGTTGGCAGCCCCACTTCCGGCGGGTTGCCCCCTCCTCACCGAACCCACGCGACCGGAAGGGATCACGGCGCCCTATCGAGGTCGGATCCGATCCCCTCTCAACCCCTTCCCGCAAGACCCAGCTCTGATCTCTCCACGGTCCACGCCCTCTGTGCGCCTTGCGGAAGCCCTCCGACGCGCTGTGACGGAGCGCCCACACCATACGGTGCCCTACCCAGACGTACGGTGCACAGCCTGAGCTCAACTCAGTTCCTGTTGCTGGGCAGTACCCCCCTCCCGTGCCGCATCTGGCTCCACCGGGCTGAACAAGCCGCCCACCCCACAGCGCCGAGCAAGCCGCCCTCTCATCCCGCATCTACACATCGGCTGCGGTACCTCGTCGGGTGTTCCACGGGCGTGGCAGCTCCGGGGCGGGAGGGAGGGAGGGAGGGAAGTGCTCGCCGTCCCCGTCCCCGGCCCCGCCCCCGACCGCAATTTCGACCCCGACCCTGACCCCGACCCCGACCCAAACCCCGACCCCGACCCCGGCCCCGGCCCCATTCGCCCCCCAACACATCCGGGGCGACATGTGGTGTGGCAAGAGCAACGCAAGAGCCTGCCCCATTCACCCACGCCGCAGCAGCCCCCGCAGCCATTTCCCAGCCAAAAGGGTCGGGTTGGAAATTGCGTGCAGCCCTAACTCTGCGTTACCAGCAGCCGCGCCTTCAAGGTGGGCCAACCAAACTTTCGTCAACGCATCCTGATCCGCCCCGACCTCCCGACACCTCCCACCTCACCATTTTGGCATGGTGTGCAGCGGCTGCAGGAATGTCCCCGCGGTCGCTGACAGCAGCGCCAGCCGGGCGTTCGGGAAGGAGAGCTGCAGAGGAGGGGTTCAAATGGGGATCAAGGTCTGTGCTGCGGGTTCTTGCACGGGAAGAGCCCTGGACAGGTCGGTCTGAGGGGTGCGGATGTGGCGTGGGCGTGAAGGCCGTCCGACATGCACCTGAGCGAGGGACGGACGCCCACCACTACACAACAATGTGGCTGCAAGATCCATGCGTTGACAATGCTACCCAAGTGGTAATGGTGCGCTTTTCGGTTACAAATGTGCGAGGACAGGCGGCGTCGAGCGGCTCATGGGCGGCGAGAACAGCGAGTGAAGGGTAGCCGTTTTTGAGGCTTGCGCATTAGGAGTGCTATGATGTGCATGCATACGCAACGATCCAGTGTACGCGCAGGAATGGACATGCAACGGGTGATGTGAAGGTGCAAC
This sequence comes from Eudorina sp. 2006-703-Eu-15, assembly GCA_003117195.1. NCBI lineage: Eukaryota > Viridiplantae > Chlorophyta > Chlorophyceae > Chlamydomonadales > Volvocaceae > Eudorina > Eudorina sp. 2006-703-Eu-15. Next base: position 1,077,766 of record BDSI01000008.1, on the reverse strand, counting down.
AGTTAATTGCTCGCTCTACCTTGATATTGTATGTTGATCCAAGGCATAACCGCGAAGTGGTTACTCCATTTTTATCAGTAAATATAAAAGATATTTGCCTGCATGCGCGAGGCCGGGGGGCAGGACGGCCTTACTGAGGATGGGCTGAGGGGATCCGCGTGGGCCAAGTTACGAGCTGATCAAGAGTTGGACCAAATACTCTGTCTTACGGGTCATTTACTGGAGTCTTATGATGAGGTGCATACCCATACGCCTGCTTAGGGTGTTCAGTGCACTTGTGACCATAGGGGAAAATGTCGCTTGGCGAGTACCATATACGTGGAAGTGACAGGGTATTAAGAGGGAAGGTAAAGAGTAGGACAAGCGCTATGAATGTGGTCATTTCGTCAGCTCGGCAAGCTTATCTGGCCAAGATATCCATGGATAAAGAGCGGGATACCACCCTAGTGTTATTCTGCAAGTTCTCACTCAGTGCGTATAGAAAATATCGAAGGCCAGATGGCGTTGGTGCTTTCCTCGTCACCTACGAGTACGGCAAATGCATGTGCACAGTTGTCTCCGTCTGTCAGCATTTATCCAAGCAATTACATGAAATAGGTATAAATACAAATTTCCCATTATTTCAATATATTTGCAGTGAGTAAGCGCACGATGATTGAAAACCAGATACGAGCTGCACGCCTGCAGCAAACAGAGAGGACTCAAGAGATATGTTGCGCAACTTCATTTCTGCCAAGCATTATATTGATTGAATTTTACCAAAATTTACATACATATAGTAGTAAGCTCGCTGCAAAGTGCGTATTCCGAGAGTGACTTTACCTGGGTTAATCGTCGCTCTTTATCGAAAAGATAGTCTCTTTACGCTGACATCTGTTCTATGATCAACGACATCGAGGGCTTTGAACGGAATGACGGGCGCGGCAGTACCGCCTGACATCCTTGTGCTGGTCTGCCTTTCCAGAAGCCTTTACAGCGTATCTCGTTGTTCACCATGGCAATAATGGGATACATGCATACCCTGAAAAGCGGTGTTTTGCGGCTCAGCCTCCAGGCTATCTCCCTTGTCGTTTGGGGCAGGGTTCAAGCGCAAGTCAAACGGATGTCAATCGATCCCGTTTCATGGTATGGTGTTTCTTGTGATATCTGTACAGGTACAGTCCTGGGGCAACGGCCGTTCATAAGCCAATGTACAACAGGGTACAGCAAATCTTTTTTGAACGCCCTTGTTCGAACCGCTCGTTATCACCCTTTTATCACCCACATGCATGACACGCGCGCGCGCCCCACACACCGTTGCACCCCTACCCTCCCCTAGCCCTGTTCAGTGGCTTGTGCGGACGACAAGCTGGATGGCTGGATTAGTGCCCAGCGCATCAGCTGCCACGTGCCCCCCCCCCCGGGCCCTACCCTACACATCGACGGCTAAAGGGGCGGCGGACCGGGGCAAATGGTTTGTTTGATCCTACTTTAGTGCGTCATTAGCCCACGGGCAGTGAGAATGCGGCCGCGGCGACTCGCTGCCCACATGCGCCTCGCGTGGCGCCCGCCCGCCCACCCGCCTGACGGAGATTTACACGCGCTGGAGGAGTAGAGGCGCCCGACGCCTTGCGCATAGAGATGGTCAGGAGGCTTCGGGTGTCACCGAGTACTACTTGTTCGGCTGCGAAGGCTACCTCGCCCATACGCCATACCGCAGCCGGGGATCGCACCCGATAAACTAACAACGGTCAAAGGGCCTCGCCCCCATCCAAGTTTACATGCCTCCGGAACCCCCCATCCGGCCGTGTGTACCAGCGCCGCATCAGCGCAGTACACCCAGACAGTGGCACCGAAACCGCAGACGAGTTCACATGCGTCCGCTGTAACGTTCATTCATTCATTCAAGGCTCAGGTTGCCTCCAAATCTCTGTCGCTGGGTCGCTTTCGCAGTGTTGACGGGCGGCTGACCCCGGCTTCCGGCACATTTCGCGCCCTGTCGTATTCTAGCAAGGCCGAGGGGCTCATGCGCGACCGCAGAACTCCGCTATCGAAGAGCGAACTATGTGAACATTAGCAGTGATTTCCACTGACAAGTGTGTTTCAATGTCCTGCATTTGCAAGACGCAAATTTTCAGAACGCTGTTGGAAAAAAAACCGGATGGCTTCCTGGTTCCGAGAATGCGACCCTGACAGCGGACTTCGCGGATGGACGTTACGAACGGTGTGAGGGCGGGCCTCGACGGAATGAGAACATCGCGGGCAACCTATTGAGCGCATAGATAGCACGAAATAAATGTAACATTTTTTGTTTGAATTCCACATAACGCTTGTCGAACGGCGCTGGACGCAGCTGGCACTTTGGCGTCGACGGTACTCGCTACTGGCGGCGCAACGGATTCCTCGCGGGGATTCAAATGGCTCATCCCAAAATAGCTCGCCCAAGACCTGTATTGCACCATGAGGCATCATGAGGTTGCCTCCCCCTAGCGCGTACGGACTTGATACGCAGGGTTTGAAGGGCCGAGGGTCCCCAGGAACGGGGCCCTGTCCTTTGCCTACGCGGGCTGCATCGACGGCGCTCTTACGAGGGCCGCTGGGGCCCCTGCTGCATGGTGACCCTACGAGGCCGTCCGTACGGCAGTTTACCCAATGCCTGCGGAAGAAAGCAAGACACGGGGGAAAGATGCTACCACATACCCAGACCCAAATCGAGTACGGTTGTTCGCACAAGTGAAACTCCATGGCGACTGAGCCCGCTGGCTACCCCTTGTCGTGACCATGGGGAAAAAGCCGAGAACTGCCAGCCGACGCCAAGAATCGCCGACCCGACGACGTGACAAAGGAATGGCCACGGGCACACATAAACGCACCTCCGGGGTCGGACACACCGGCAAGAGCAGGTCACTGTGTTAGTTAAATCATGGAGTTCTTATGTCTCATGAATGCAACGCCATTGGTTTGTACGGCCGAAACGCCACCGTACGACTTTTTCCGTTTGTGCGCCCAGGCGTCAAGATGAGGCGGCTCTGTCGGGCGCACCGATCCGTTCACCCCGGCAGTCATGTTTGCGTCATGAAGCATGCTCATGCGAAGCATGAGCATACGAAGCACTTATTCCTGCAGACCACACACACACACACACAGACACACACACACACAGACACACATGTGGCTTCTTGTTAAACACACATGCGGGTACGCGCACATGGGCGGGTTCCTCCTTCCTCGCCCACCACACAGACTCTCTCACTCCCTAAACACGGGCGGGTACCCTCGCCGGAACCTGCACTCTCTCCGTAACCCCTCCCTTGTCAGAGGCCGTCGATCGAGCGTCAGCATCCGGTCAGCCCGGGGCAGCACAGGTCAGCATCCGGTCAGCATAGGTCAGTCAGTAACATCGTGACCCCATGCACACACAGACACCGGTCAACCAATTGCTGGAGACGCACTGCTTCCTTGCCGTGTGCTTATAACACCCAGGTGCCGTACGTACGAGGGGGGGGGCACCCCCTGCGCCCAGAGTGCTCGGCGCTGTGTTGCAAACAATCGAAAATCGAGATTGGGTTCGGCGGCGCGTTGGCGGACCGGTGGAGGGACGGACTGCGTGGGGAATTGGGAGCGCCGCCCGCGGTGATGGACATGCACGTGTGCGTGAGAACGAATGAATGAAGCCAACCGTCTCAGTCCCCATCTCCATCCCCCACATCCCACACAGCGATATGCCGTAGCTGCTGCTGCGACACCACCGCCAGGCAAACGACCCGGCGGCTCGCGTCCTGAGCGAGTACGGCGAGACACCTCACCAACTGCCCAACTGCCCAACTGCCCAAGCCAAAGAAACCACGGCACCAACATCGGCAGCGTTTGCGTCCATACAAGATGCTAGAGACATAACGATAGTACGGCACGTGTACGGCCGCGTCGCACGGTGATGATTCTTCGTGAAGCCCCCGTGCACATATGCACATGCACGTCCCCCTGAGCGGTCTTATTACGCAACTGGGAAGTGGGGCCAGCGGATGCGGCTTACATGGGTTGTACATCCATCGGCCACTCGTGCATGTGCGCGATCGGTAATGTGCTCGTTCCGCCACCGCCACCGCCACCGCCACCGCCACCGCCACCGCCACCGCCACCGCCACCGCCACCGCCACCGCCACCGCCACCGCCACCGCGACACGGCCGCACCACAACTTCCTTGTCACGGTTGCAAGTGTGACGCGCGAGCGGGGCCCAGGGGCCTGTGGCGGCCGGTCCTCCACACCAACCCATCGCCCTGCAGCGGACGGACCTCGTGCTCCGACGCTAGAGGGGAAGGGCTGAGAGAGGTAGTGCGGGCCCACCCGCTGAGAGTGAGACCCGTTGGGAGGGTACACTACTTGGAACAGCGCGTGTCGAATTCCATGGTCGTGCAGGCAGGGGGGACTTGTGCGTAGCCAGCACAGACCCACGGGGGGCCCCACGAACTGATCCGCCAAAGGCACCCACGGGGCCACCACGGGGCAGCTTCCGGATGCGCCACCCAGGCAACCCGCTCACGCCCGACGCCCATCCTTGAACTCGCCGCGGCGGGCGGACGGGGGCCGCGTACGGCAGTCCTGGGTCCTGGTCCTGACCTATCCTAGAACACCGTCAGCCACTGGATCTTGACGTTGTTCTCTTTCCGCCCCGACTCCAGCACCTCCAACGTGAAGACCAAGCACTCCTCGGGCCCGACGCCCCCCGCCGGGACCTTGACCCTGAACGAATCGACCCTGAGCTCCGCGGTGGCAGCGGCGGCGCCGCCGCCGCCGTCGCCGCCGCCGCGTTTCAAGCCCCCCTCTCCCGGAAGGCAGTCGATGTCCTTACTGCCCAGCACCGTCATTTTGCTGCCTTCACCACCGCCAGCAGCAGCAGCAGCCCCTGGAGCAGAATCCACGACGCAGTCCGTCTCCCCGCTGCCGTCGCCCAGCGGCACCGCCGGCGCCGTTGCTACCGTCACCCGCACCACGCCCATGCCCTCCCGCCCCTGGAGCAGCATCACGCGCGCCTCGCCCACTCGCATCTGCCGCTGCGCCAGCTGCTCCGGGAACGCCACCACGCTGCACCGCGCGCCCACCTCGCCCGCCTCCAGACCCGCCCTGTCGCCCACGCCGCCGGGCCGCATCGCCCAGCCGTCGCACCCACGCAGCCGCGGCGCCGTCGCCTTCCTGCTGACCGTCGGGATGTGCAGCGGCGCGCTGTCCAGGTGCATGGCCAGCGCGGCATCCGTCACGAACGCCGGCGGCCGGGGACAGTACGGCTCCAACTGCGGCTCGTCCCACGGCGGTTGCTCCAGGGAGAGCTGCGCCTGATGGAGGAAGTGCACGATCGCGCGCGCCAGCGCCACGTGGCCCCAGGGCCCCGGGTTGACGTTCTCCACCGGGTCCGTGTACCAGGTGTTGTTGAGCCACGTCTCACTCGCGGCGTTGTCGAACGGGCCCAGCGCGTCGAGTACGGAGATGTACGGCACGCCGTGTACGACAGCCGCGGGCAGCTGCGCGTAGACGCCGTCGGTGGCGCGCGGCAGCGCGCCGTCGCGCCAGACGGAGGAGCGGCGCGTGGAGGTGCCGAGCCACAGCACGGCGGCGCCGGTCCAGCGCCGGGTGTGGTCCTCGCCTCGGCAGTCGGGGAGGGGGCTGACGCGGGGGTCGGGTCGGGCGGAGCGCTGCAGCAGCAGGTGCATCAGGATCTCCGCGTGGTCGCGGATGATGGTGTCGACGCTGCTGATGAGCCGCGCCTGCGGGCCCATGGGGAGCCGCTCCACGTCGCTCACTGCGGTGTCCACCACGACCATGTCCACGCCCTTGAGCAGCACCTCCTGGCGCCCCACCAGGAACTCGATCCTGGTGTTGGATTCGAAATATGAAATTTCGAAGGACTGGATTTGAATTTGGATTTGGTTGATGTAGATTGGTGGGATGAGGGAGGAGGGCGCGCATCCAAGGGGAGGGGCAGCAGGTGAACGCGGCCACGCGCCGCCGCACGCAACAAGGCGGCCGTATCCGGGGGCGTCTGCTGAACTATGGGAGCAGGTAAGGGGTTTTGTGTACTCGCTTGGCGCGGAATGGAAGCGGAGCGTGCTGCCATGCACGTTCAGCAAGCTCCCTGAAGCGTCCACGACGAGCAAAAGCCGCCTCGCGAGACAGGACGCACCTCCCCACGCCCAACAAATAGCCGCGTTGCGAGACAGACCCGGCTTGGGCGAGACAGACCCAGCCTCGCCGTGGGACCTACCAGTGGTCGGATGCCGTCGAGCCCTTGGTGTAGAGCGTCACTTGGTGCCGCCCGTCACAGGGGAAGTTCTCGTTGGCCAGCTCCTCGAACAGCGCGGGGTACGCCAAAGCATCCTCCGGCAGACCGTGACCATCGGTAATGCTGCCACCAATGAAAGCTACATGGATGCATTGTCTATTTTGCAGCTTTTGGACCAGGGCGGTAAAAAGTGTCGGGTCGCCATAATTTAGCACGCTCCTGGTTAGTATTGTCCTACTGATTGCATAAGTTTCAGCAATTACTTGTGAGGACGACAAAAACAAAATCAATGCCGAAAATTGCAAGGCAGCGAAGCCCGGCATTCCTGAATTGCTATGCAGCCTGTCATAACCTGGTCATTCAGGTGTTGCAATATTCCTAAGGAGTTTCTTCTATACCAAATGAGGACGAGTCCAGGCTTTAGTAAGATGCTTGTGAATTTCGGAGCGCATGTCGTAACAGCTCTGCGAGCTCTACTCCTCGGAGTTTCATCTCTACCACACAAGCTGTTTCATGTATATATCGATCCCAATCTGGAAGAACTTACAACGATTGCGCAACGTAAATCGATGCCCGTAAATCTGCTCGTAACTCGCGATTGCGACTGCAGGTCAAATTCCAATGTAATAAACTGATAATATTGGGTGGCAATTGGGCGGCAGGGCCCTGCAGCCTGGCGACGAAGCACCTTGCGACCACGTCCCACAGGCTGACAAGCCAGTTTTTTTATACAAAAATGAACTTAATGTCGCCGGGGTCATCCATGTGCACGATTGTGAGGCCCATCGTGATCCGTCCCGCCCACCTCCCCGTTCCCCAAACTCGAGCGCCGACTGGCGCCGACGCCGCTTGTCAAGTCCACATATCATCGGCTGTAGCGCCCTCGTACCCTTGCGCAGCAAAGTTGTTGCCCTGAGAGGCCCTGATTTAAGACTCCTGGGCAAGGACCGAGTCTGCCCATCGCAGCACGGCGCACCACTTCTGTACGTTTCGTCGTGTCTTGTGTGAGCGACAGACACTCTGCTTGAGTGCCACAACGCCGCGCGGTGGGCTCCACAGCGGCCGGCGGCCGGACGGAGCTGCCACTGCGGGCTGGTTCCTGGCGGCTCCAGGCGCAGGACATCCAAACCAGGGTCCGTGCAGCGGACTAGCGCCAGTCCCACACGGATCCATCGGCGCATCTCCTTGCCGCACCAGCCCTCACCAGCACTGCTCACAACTACCGTAAACCCACAGAGTCCCCAGCATGTCTCCTGCAGATCGTGTCGTACATCCGGACTTGTTCCGCTACTGCAGGAACGGGGAGGGCGGAGGGGGGAAGGAGAGGGGCCCTTTTCCACCTGGATTGCTGGCATGTCCTCCTGCAGTGATGCGCCAAAATCGAATCTCCCCGACCCGTGGCGGCCCGCCTCTTACACGCTCCTATTTACTAATCACGTGGGCAGGCACTCCACCCGCCCCTTTCCTTTGACGTTCGACCACCCGCGTGATGCGATCAGGGCCTGGCCGCCCTCCTGCGCCCGTTTGGACATCATTTGGGGGCTGTCGCGGAAATCCAGCGTCACGAACAAACCACGGTCACAAACATTTCAGTCATAAGAAAATAACTCCTGCTAGTAATTATCTGCGCGTTGGCTCGGAGGTCCACCAGAGCCTCGTTGATTTCCCGTACCCGTAACACGTACGACCCCCGACGGTTAGTCGAATCGCATCGCGGCTACCATGCCTAATGTTGCCTTTCCATCGTTCACGCGTTTGGTGTAATTGGACTTTGACATATCGGAAGATATAGGTGTGTCCTGGTTAGTTCACAAGGCTGTTCGTTCGCCATGAGAGAGTTTTGCTAGTACTTCGGAAGCAGATAGCGTTTGGCGGCGGAGTCCACTTTGTCCGCCGCACTTCCGCATTGTGTGGTAATATCGTAGTATTTGTTCTCAGCTCTTGAAGCAAATGAGTAGCGCACCCGGGGGCCATTGGTGCGTTTGCGCGCCTTGTGTTGCCTTGCGCCCGTTTTCGGGTGCACAGCCCCGTGGCGCTGACGTGGGTTTCTTACGCGTGTTGTAGATGGCCTTTGTAGGGACATTAATAGCCGAAAGCGACGTGTTCTAATCGCTTTTCGGCTCTGAACGAAATCTGAATGGTATCTGGACATAAACCTGTCAACATTCGTCACTAGACAACAAGCCCCGTGCGGCGCTCTGTGTAAGTTCCGCATGAGTAACAACGACCCATCTCTGATTCCCGCAGCACTCGTTTGTTTCATTGACATTCAGCTGCGCTGTGGCTAAGTGGGAGGTAAAGGGGGTCGCGGCCTTGCCTCTCGACTCGGTGTCAGTGTGGTACTCGGCCTGGTAATCAGTTTGCTGGCGGCGTTAGTTCTGTGAGGCAGACATACGCGCTGTGCCCCTGCCTTGAGAGCCGTGCGTTTGTTGCCAGTCGTCTTCTTACAGCAGGTCGAGTGAGCCACCCAGCAGCCGCCACCGCGGGCAGTTTCGTCTCTGCTGCTCGCACATCCCCACATTGTCCGCTAGGCACATGCTTTGTCGATTGTACGGTAGCCTGCCGTGACAGGGCGACTGGATTCGTGCAAGAAGAAAGATGGGCGGCTGGCGGGTAGCTGGTGGCGGGCATCCGCGGGGATCCATGGATACCGTATTGTACGGCCGGTGGCGGGGCCCCTGGCGTAATAGGGCGGACTGGTTGGCTGGGATGCTTGGGGTGGTTGTGCCACCGGTACGCGCGCCGGGGGCATCCTCCTCAGCGGACCTGATGGCAACGGACCTCACAGTGGCGCGGCTGTTTCAGGTGCTGCGGCTGCGGGTGCTGGTGCCATATCTGTTCCTCACCAAAGTTACAGCAGCGCCGCACTTCCGTGCCGAGCAGCAGCACGGCACGAGACGGGAGCCAAACCCTTAGCCGCGGATTAGCCGCGGCCCCAATTTGACGACGTCCGGTGAATACGGTACTGCGGGTGCAGCCGCACTGCAGCCATCCGACCCGAGCTGACCGGCCCGCCTCCTGCCCGCCTCCCTCCTATCGCTTCCGCGGGCCCGCCAGCGGCTCCCCTGTCTGCTGACCCCCTCCAACCCGCCACCCGGGCCCTCCCCCCCAGCTCAGGCCACGGCCCCCGCCTCTTTGCTGTCGCCCTCCTGCTCCGCCCGCCCGCGCCGCCACGTGGCCGCCTCCCTGCGCGCCGCCTCCCGTGCCTCCCGGTCGACCAGCTCCTCCGGAACCACCGGTACGGCGGGGTCGGTTGCGATGCCGCAGTCCCGGTGGCCTCGCAGGATGCGGATGTAGCCGTCATCGCCGTAGAACTTGGCCCAGCTGTTGCGGACCTGTCGGGGGGGCGGGGTTGGGGCGGTCGCGTGAAGGGAGGGAGAAACGGTAGGAGAACGAGGGGGAAGGGTGCGTCAAGGGTGGAGGGAGGGAGGGAGGGTGTCAATGACAACATCGGCGGTTATCGGTTTATTCAAAGCTCTTTTTGCGGTTTCGCTGCCTTTATTGACAAAAAGATAGGGAGGGTGGGGCGGGCAGGACCAGGACGGATCCGCACCCATCACGTACCGGTAGGTAGAGATCGGTGCGGAGGGCGTGTTCAGAGATGCGGGGCCCACAGCGCCCGACCCGGGCAGGGCCGGACCGGACGGGAAGGTACGGGGCAAACGAAAAATCCCGCCATCCCGGCTTCGGAGAAGCCCTCGCAGTGCTCAACCCGCCGTACTGTACGACAGTGCCCACCCCGCATGAGCCCGGAAACGCCAGGCGGGCGGCGGGAAGCCAGCCACCACCCGTGGACACCTACCAGCCAGTAGTCCTTGCCGTCCGGCGTGGTGCCGTACCCGTACAGCGTGACCGTGTGGTCCAGGTCGCTCATCTTGTGGGAGCAGGTGGGTTCGTCGTACACCCCCTCGGAGTAAAACCGGAAGGTGTCGGGGCCTTCAGGGGTGCAGCGGGCGCGGGTAACGGAATGCGGGAGACCGTCCCATGGGTTAGCCGGTGAAGATACGGGTGCAGGTCGTGTTCTCACAAGGTCCGTGTTCCTGGGAGAATAAGGTTGATGCCATGATAAGCAGGATCTACTCAGTACGGCAGCATAGTACGGTCGTAACTGTGCCGTACTGTACCGTGCATCCCATCCCACGCACCGCGCCTCTGCCCTTCGGGCAGTCTCCCCCCTAGCCCCCTTCCCGCTCGCCCCTCCCCCCAGGCTCCGCCTACCCACCCGCATCCACCGACACCGCCACGGGGCCGTACTTCCACACCGCCTCCATCAGCGCAAGCTCGTTTCGGCTCTCCACCGCCCAGTACCCAGAGAACCGCCCCACCAACGTGTGGTTGGCGGACCTGGACCAGGGGGGAAGGGGGGACACGCACATCACACATCACACACGGGCGGGCGGGTGTCATTTCTAAACACACACAATGGCGGGCGGTTCTGGGTGGGCTTCTCATTGGACACACACACGCGCACGCGGTTACGTTGGTTACGTTGCCGAAACACACACGCACGCGCGCACTCACAGCTCAGGGTCTCACAGGCCGTACAGGCCGTACATGACCACCTGTGTCAGTTGCCGGTGGCACAGATCTAGTGGCCCCAATCCTCCGCCCGACCTCTCCTCAGCCCCCTCACCCCCTATCCCGGCACGCACAACCTCTCCCCGCCCCTCCTACCCCTGGACCTCCACCCGGGCAGTGTCCCACCTGCAGTATCCAACCTCGCTACGGTACGTGTAGCTCTGCTCCAGGGCGATGCCGCCGTTCTCAGCCACGTAACTGGTACGACACGTTCGACAGGTACGACGCGGGGACGCGACACACACAGTTGTTGCAATACAGCAAAGTAGATCCATCAGTCCACAACAGTTAGTGATGTCGATCTGTCGGGCAGTCGTACAGTCACCCTGGGACGGGCGAAAGCAGCAGGCGGACCACGGCCGATTGGCGGGCCGGCCATCTGCCGCACCAGCACCGCCGCCGACCCGCGGGTCACCGCCGCCGACCCGCGGGTCCGTCGGTCACCACAGACCAAGAAGCTAGGGGCGCACGCACACGGCACGCTCCTTGCAACCCCCAGCCTCTGCTGCCGACGTCGACCCAGGCGTGGACCCCGCCTGCGCCCCGGGCGCATCGCGCGATCCCCCACCCACCCCATAGCATCGCCCGCCCGCCCCATCCAGCCACCCGACCCATCCCTCCCTGTCATTCGGCGGCCCCCTCCGCGCCATCTCCCGCCGTGATGTACGGTGAGCCCCTCCCCCCTCCCACCGGAGGTACCCCACGTGATGAGCCCTCGACCCCTCCCTCCCACCGCTCAGTTTCAATGTGTCCCAACCAATGGCCTGTACCCCGCACCGCTGTCCCCCCACGCCTCCCAGTTTCCTGTACCCCGCACCGCTGTCCCCCCACGCCTCCCAGTTTCCTGTACCCCGCACCGCTGTCCCCCCACGCCGCCGCCTCTTACTTGAAGACCGGCTGGTAGTAGCCGCCGAAGCAGCCGTTGGGGCCGTAGTCCCAGGCGCAGTCCACGATCTGCGGGGCGCGGCGCGAGGGGTCACGCGCACCGCGGATGTGCAGGCGGGTATGCAGGTGGTGGTGGTGGTGGTGGTCGTGGCGGTGATGGCGGTGGCGGTGGCGGTGGTGGTGGTGCTCGCTGGCTTGCTGGTCGGGCAAGCGCGGAGCTGGTGGAAAGAAAGAACGTGGCGACAGACCCGTGTCCGTGTCAGCGCTGCGTAGGAGCGCCACCTCCCCCCGGATCCGTCCATTCCATCCAGGCCCCATCAGGACGCCTGAACCCGCCCATCAACGGTCCACGACCGCGATAATGCATCCGCTATGCACCCGCTATGCACCCGCTACCCGCCCCCGGCGCCCGCAGCCCCAGACGCTGCCTTCCTTCCCCCCCAGCAACCATTTCTGGATGTGCCCGGGTTCGTTTCTGGGTTTCTTTTACCGCTTCATTAAACCCCAGCGGCCCCACCTGCTGCTCGCTGAAGGACCTGCGCTGCCCGGTCGCCACGTACCAGGCGCCGTCCATGGCCCCCGTGGCGGCGAAGGCCTGATGAGAAGGGGGGAACCGGCAGGGAGCGGGTCGCGTCTGGGCGGGAGAGGTGCGGCGGGAGTGCGGGAGTGCGGGAACGGGGGGTATAGGAAATTGGTAGACATATTTACACTGCGCTGCAGCCAGAGCAACGGGAGCGGGGGGAAGGGTGCACCAGCTGCCGGAGCTGCCTGTTGCCACCCACGCCCCTGCTGTTCCCATGCGCCGGGGTGGGTCGCTAGGCGGCATTCCGCTCCTGCCGTACAGCCTCACGAGTGAGATCACGAGCCCCCGCCCCCGCCCCCGCCCCCGCCCCCGGCCCCGCCCCCGCCCCCGCCCCCGCCCCCGCCCCCGCCCCCGCCCCCGCCCCCTTTGCACTCACATAGCAGCTGCCGCACATGCCCTGGTCCTTGATCCCGGGGTCCGCCCCCGTGCCCCGCCAGTCCACCGCGTCCGGCAGCTGGGAGCGCTCCAGGGTGGCGGTCAGGCGACCCAGGGGTCGGTAGGGACCCGGCCGCTGCGAGCAGCACAGCAGGTGGTGGCGGTGGCGGTGGTGGTTGGGACGGTCCCGGGACAGGACGTGTGGCATTGATGATTACTCATGACTGGGTGGAGGATGGTGTGCTGTTTTCATGTAGGGGGGACGCCGGCTCGTACCCTCCCTGCCGGTCATGCTCAAGTACGACATGACCCCTGTTCCCCACCCCCGACACACGCAACACGCAATCTCTGTGCCGTCGCTCCCCTCCCTCCCATCAGGTACTGTCCGCCCCTCCATAACCAAATAACCACACGGAGGACGTCAACGTCCCAGAGCGCCTGGGAAAACAGCAGGACACCTGGGCAACCACACCTCACCTCACCTCAGACATGAGCAGGTTGTCCGGGTCCGGGTCCTGATCGCCCTCCGCCTCCCCACCCCCGCCGGCGCCGCCTCCTGCCGCCCCCCTCTTGATGCTCCGGGCGGGCATCATCTCGCCCTCGAACTCGTGATCGTGCCAGTCGGCCCAGTGGTTGAGCCGCATGGTGTAGCTGCGGTCCGGCTGCGCGTTGTGGGCCTAGGGGGACGCGGCGAGGGGCGGGGGCGGGGGCGAGGGGCGCGGCCATTCGGGGACGGGAGGTACCCGGCTGAGGGCCGGGGGAAGCGGGCAGGTGGGCAGTCATGACGCGGCAGCACACGGCACGACCGGAGGACCCGCGCGATTGTCGCAGCTCTGGGTAATTTTAGCTGCGGAAAGCTGCGGGTGGGTACGGAGGGTAGGAGTCACGATGCGACGCCGTTTCCTCGTGCGCCATGGGACTGGGTCCGACGCAAAGGACGCACACCCTAGGGTCCGAAGCACCGGCCGGGCCCACCTCTGTCCACCTCGGTTCACCCGGGCGGTTCGGTGGCGATCTCCCTATGTCACACCCACCCACCTACCCTCCCCCCCAGCCACACGCGGGGGGGCCCCACTCCACCTTGACGCGTTCCACCACGCTCCGGAACCGCTCCAGCCGCGCGTCGTACTCCTCGGCATGCTCATGCTGGCGGCCGTGCGCGCGCGACCAGATGTTGTACGCCCGGTTGTCTGCGGGACGGCACATGGGCCGGGGGGGCGAGGCGGGTGAGAGGGTTCATATAAACCGCCTGCGACGTAGAGGGCAGCAGTCCGACCACCACACAGCAGTCAGTGTTACAACCTCGACAGTGTGCAGTTAGTTGCGTACAGGACCTAGCGCCGGCGTGGCACGAGAACAGCAGCAATGCGAAGCGGGGGTCTGCGGAGGAGACACGGATTGCGGTGGTGGTGCGAGGGGGATCCGCGCGGCGTCTGGTGTCGCACCCAGGGTGCAAGTACTTGGATATCAAGTCCAAGAGTCACCCATTTCCCGGCTCTCGCCGGCGCTTGGCAGGCTGCCGGTCGGGCGCAACGAGGGCCACCCACCGCCGGATGATGCGCCAGGTTTGCGGTCACAGACCATGCGTACGGCGCAGGCACTGCCGTACATACTCACGGTCGTACGCCTGAATGTCGGGGAGCAGGGCGCCCAGCTGCATCGCCGCGGGGTGCTGCCGCGAGCCCGCCGACTCGCCGCCGCCGCCACCGCCGCCGCCGCCCGCCAGCGCCTCCGCTTGCTCCTTGCAGATGGGCGGAATGGCGAAGAGGTTGGAGGTGTTGTTCGGCAGCGCGGGCTCGAAGTGGGTGAAGTCGTACAGGTACCTGCGGGCGGGCGGGAAGGCACGGCGGGCCGTGTCCCGGGGTTAGTCGGTTGGTTGGTTGGTTGGTCACAGCACACATGCCAAGTTTGCCAACCGGTCACGGCTGGCGGCGCCGCCCGGACACCGGACACCGGACAACGGGCAACCGACGATTGGAGCACCGCACCTAACATGCGGCATCATTATTAAGCCTAATATGATGTCACAGTGGATCCCCCCGCGCTGGGGTCATCGGTGATCGCTGCAGCCTCCCCACGCGGCGTGGCTGCGGCGTCATCCTCCGCCGAGGGGGCCCGCGCCAGCCAGCCAGCCAGCCAGCCAGCCAGCCAGCCAGCCAGCCAGCCAGCCAGCCAGCCAGCCAGCCAGCCAGCCAGCCAGCCAGCCAGCCAGCCAGCTGCTAGCTAGCTAGCTAGCTAGCTAGCTAGCTAGCTAGCTAGCGGGGCCAACGGTTCACAGCCCCGCAGGATGAACCATGTCTGCCAGTTTCCTCCGGTACCAGTCTGTACCGATTTGTACCGATTTGCGGTACCCAAACCCGCCCTAGGCTGCAGATCCCTTCCCCCCAAACGCGTCAGCACACCCACTCGTCGAAATGGGCGTTGGTCAGGTAGTTGATGCCGATCATGTAAAGCCGCAGCGGCACGGCGTCCGGCGTGACGTAGAAGGTGTACTGCGACACCCGGTCGTACTCCTTGATCTGGCGCTGCCAGATGTGGGCCGTGCGGCCCGTGTCCTCAAAGTCCACAGAGCCGCCGTACTCCCAGAGGTACAGGTCCGGCAGCGGCTGCAGTATGTCGTACGGCAAAGTACGGGAAATGGGGGAACATGCGCCCACGAGCGCGACTGCCTGGGAATCCCGGATGAAGAAAAGCCGCTGGGTCATGCCCCGGGTGTTCTGGAAATTGGTGTCAACATGAAACCCGCTCCCCCCAGTTTATACATGACCCTCGGGGTCCACTGTAATGTCATTAACACATGTCTTCAACCAATTTCTTACACCCCGTGCCCCCCGGCCCACCCCCGCCCCAGCGATCCCCCGTACATCGGGCAAGGGCCTTGGCCCCCGGGACAGGAGCACAGGATTGCTGCAGGTGGCGGCAAGATGGCCGGGGGATGTCTTGGAGAATCCGCCTCGGCTGCGGACTCACCGAGGAGATCTTCCTGCCTTTGTCGCCGTACACGTCGCACTGCAGCGTGTTGATGCGCGGAATGACGGTGTAGTCCACGCCCTGCGACCGCCAGTCAAGCACACCCGCGGGGGGCAGAAGGTGAGGCGGTTAAATTCACAAAAGGAATAAACCCGAAGAACGAACCCGGGCACACCCCCCAAGGTGAGGTGGGTGTTAGGAGCTCGTTAGGGACCTTCAGATTGCTGTGCGAGTGCGGCGGGGTTGGGAGGTGCGGCGGCATTGGGGGTTGCAGCGGGGTTGGGGCACCCCGGGGAGCAGCACCCCGGGGGATGCCGCGGTCGGGTTGGGCTGGGATCGGGTTGGGTTGGGCTGGGTTGGCTTTGGTCCAATGCCGCCCGTGGCGCCCGCCGATGCGGAACGGCCCTGCTGGCAGCCCGAGGGAGGGAGCAGGGAGGGCAGGCCGCCGGTACATGCCGACTTGCCGAGGCGGCCCGCATGCCGCATCTGGGTTGAAGCCCCCCGGTGGCCCGCCGTGTGTCCCGCTGGCTTCCCTCCATGATGAAATCGGGCTCCAGGGTGGGATAAGCCCCGGGCGGGCCCCTGTGACCTGCCATGCCAGCGGGTCATCAAAGTGTCGGCTCCTCGACGACGTGTGGGGCGGGGGCGCACCCTCATGTCGATCCAAGACGGCGAAACCGCGAAACCCTCCTTTGGCTCCGTCGGCAGGTCGCCGTCAAACGGTGCGGAGCCGCCTGCTCCCCATTCACGCTGCAAGCCGTATGCCTTGTACGGCACACCGTGTACGGCACAGGGCTGCTCGACGCACCTCCACCGACACGCAGGAGTCCTCGCCGTCGTACGCCTCCACGCGGCGGAGGTTGTTGGGACCGTCGTACCAAACCGACACCGGATAACTGCCAGCGAGCCAAGGGGGATAGATTGACATGGCAGGCGGCCGGTAACCCACCCGTCTTGTGCGCCGAAAGCTTCGTCAGAGGGGAGTCAACAATGGGTGACGTGAAATAGACGTGTGTGCTGCAGTCCTCGACGGTGTTGCGCCGTCATCGGGCTATGGGGAGACCCCAACGTTGCGGTACGGCACCGATACGGAGGTGGTCCAGTCCATGGCGGTATGCAGCTGGTCGCGTGCTGTGACAGGATTCCGGTGCGTTGGGCCAACACCGGCTACGGAAACACATTCGTAACCCCGGTCCCGTCTGTACCTTAAGCCCTTTGGTTGGGTCAGATAGAAATGGGGCATCGAAAACGTGTATTTCAGCGTGAAGACCTCTGGGAACACTGGCGGCTTGGGGATCGTCGTGGCCCGCGTGATGTCGACCATCGCCGACATACCCCAGGCAACGAACCACCAAAGCAGGCCTGTCATTGCCGCACAGATCTTGCTAGCTGACATAAGTTGCCCGTGGTAATAAATAACCAGGCTTCTTGTGCAGCGAAGCCCCAAACCACGCTGTACCGGTATCGATTTGCCCCAGCCGGAAACTATCAATCCTCGCCACGGCGAAATCTGTTAAATTCATTGCATAGAATGTTAATATTATTCATGTGAATCCCGCAGTACTGAAACATTACGGCGATTCCTTGGCCTGATGCCCTGCTGGTATCCGCCAGTTCTTGAAGCTATCAGCTTCAGCAATGAAATCATAATGTGTCGTTCTGGACTCGTGCGAACCACCGCAAATTAGAGCGCGTAACAGGGCGTGCGACTCTGCCCCAGGGGTCGGCCGCAGATAGACAACCGTCACCTCATTGTCCCTACCCTTATAGCTACAAACATTTTAGTTCTCCTGATGAGCTGCGTCCCCGCTGCCTTGGGCAATGCACTCTATTCAGGAAATCAGGTATAGTCCCGAACAACCCTCCTAGCCCAAGGGACGGTATGGAGGATTCGGTAAGGAGGACCAAGTCGTTTCTCAGGCTTGCATTCACTGTGTTGTGTTGTGGGTAGATCTTTCAGTTATGCTCGTTCGCACTGAAACGTGTAGTTTTTTTCCATGGGAACCAATATAATCTTTTGGCACATCCTATGCGATCATAGGGTCTTGAGACTATCTGAAAGAGAATGTGGACGCTTTATGCACTGCGGTGTGTTTTATTCAAACTAGTGGTCCACCCCTCGATAATGTCAATACGGCGTGGACACAGCGGAATGTAAACGTAATCTCTTCATGATAACATAGTTAAAGTTGACAACATATTGAAGGCGACCGGCTCGACTTCCTGTCTTCCTCCAAGTTACGGCAATGTCGCAGCGATGACTGTGGACTACAGGACAAACAGGGGAGGGTTTCTAAGGATGACACATACCATTACTTTGACTAAATTCATATAGTTGCTACAAATTTCTGCCAAAGAAAAGTACTTCGGAACTTGCGTAGGAGCCGGGGACCTCCTGTGCACTGACCATGAACATCTGTAAGCGGAAATGTTTTAATTATGAAAGAGCTCAAAATATCCTGAAGTGGCCTTGTGTTTTGTGTGCAGCGACGCTGCGGCCCTTTGAAACTCCGCTGTCAACATCATTGTCGCCCCGACGCCGGGAGTTCTCGCCCTCGCGACCAGGAACGACTGGTAGGATTAACTCGGTTGCTGTATTTCTTTACCATCTTTGCTGGCTAACTGCGGTCACGACCATTTTCTCTGACTGACGATCGGCTTTGGGCAGGCCCGAGTGCCAAGCTTGAGCATGTTACTGAACGCTTTGCGGGATTATGGACTGACTTGGAGCAGGAAAAGCAGGTATGCAACCTGACGCGCTTGCTTTCGTCATAGCGTCGAGACCGCCGTTGACGCAGCGGATTCCCTGTGGCCCTGCAGAACAAGCGCATGCAGGAGTCGACTCGCTTCAGCCTTCTCCAGGAGTCACTCCAGCGGATAGAGAAGAGCGTGGAGGTTAGTTGACCAGTCGGTACGGCGAAAGTCAGCGCGGACGAACACCAACGAGCGTGGGCCCTTTCCTCAGGCTGAGGTCAAGCGACGTGCGGAGTCGGACAAGCAGCTGCAGGCGCACTTTGAAGCGGAGGTCAAAACTCTCCAGGAGCGGCAGGTGCAGCAGTTCCAGGACCTGCAGCTAGCGCTCAAGTCAGCCGTGGAGAGCCTCAACCAGCGGATCACGGATCTCCACTCGCTCGTCAGGTGCGGGCTCTTGCGCAGCGTAGCACGTGCTGACATGCATGCATGCTCAGGATTGGTTTGGCTATGAATCGTCTGTACGTGTAATGGGGGCCAGCATTGGTGCAGCAGCTCTTGAGGCGGCTGACCGTATGAGGTACACGTGACCCTCCTTCAAAAGAAATCCCCCCACGTCGCTGCGCGTTTTCAGGGATGAGCGCGAAGCGAGGCGCGGCGACATAGAGCACCTAGCGACCAACCTGGTGGGGAAGGTCAACGAGTGCGTCGCGGCGATCGACGAAGGTACGCTGCGCACAGTGCTGCATGAAGGCCAGGGACTTCCCTTGTGAGCAAACGATCAGCGGTATTGAACGTGCCAACGGGTTTGGTTGGGACGCGTTCTGTTCCTCTTCCTTTAATGTATGGGCTGTCGTTTGGAAGGGAAAGCGTGCATCGCGGATGGGGAAGCAGACAGTCTTCGGACGGCCAGCTGACGAGGCGCAGCAAGCAGATAAGCACCCTTGCTAGCCCGTCATTTCCCTTATCGCCGCCATTCTCGCAGAGCGCAACGGGCGGGTCCAGGAGCAGACGGTTGCTATGAAGCGCATCGGCGAGGACCTCATGCTGCTGTCGCAGCGGTTGGACATTGAGAAGACCAGCCGGTACGTTCGGGTTTCGGGGGCAGGGAAAGCAGCCGACGCCCGCCGCCTGAGGGCCAGCGGGTTAGTCAGCATTCCAGGCGCCGATCAGTGCCTCACCAGCACGTCGATACAGCCACGGAAGTATATGCTGTCGGGCGCGTATATCGCGTCGCTGTACACTACTTAGCTGACACACAGCAATGAACATGCGGAATTTGACCTGTGGTCGTGGTCACATCGTGGCATTCATCGGCATCCCACTTGGACCACATGCAGTGAGACGGAGCTGTCGGCGTTGCGCTCCGAGGTTCACGATGCGATCGGCAACCGCAACCTGACGGACGACCAGTTCAAGGTGGGGCGGGTTCGCTACCAGGGGCCAGGCTAGCTTTTGGAGCGAGTAGGGCCACCACAGGTCGTGCGCTGGAAATCTTGGTTTGGAACCCCCTGAGTGTCCTAGGGCATGCTTAAGCCAAGTGCAGTGTGACTCGTATGCACATGGCTGTTTCACGATCCGAGTGCGCACGATAAATGGTCGTCGTTGCTGCACTGAAGGGCGCTGTGTTGGACGAGGTCGCGGCCCTCAAGGCGGCGCTTGCGTTGGAGCGCGAGGAGCGCATCGCCGAGGACGACGAGATCGTGCAGGTGGGTGGGGGCACTCGACACAGGTACATATTTCGTGTTGGGGACCCGCATGGGAAGCTGTTGAGACGGTGCAGCTTCCGCTTTCCGCTTTGCTCTTCCTTGATATGGGTTATGGGGTTACTGGACACGCAAGAAAATTGAGTCAAGAAGGGAATGCTGCTGTTGTGTCACACCTCTGGAGTCGCATCGTGCATATCCGGTGCTGTGGCTTAGGTCCATTGTACCTTGCGTGGTGGTCCGCCTTTCCCTGCACAGGCCGTGAACGACTACACGAAGGCGCTTCAAGAGGGCCTGAAGCTCGTCAGTGCATGAGGGCTCTGGAGCGGACAGCAGCAGCCTTGCGACACCGGGCTGTCGTTGCAAGGCATGGGGCTGGGTTTGGGGTTCGCATTCTTGCGTGACGCACTCTAAAAAGCGCTGTGACTCGTGACGCGCTGTGCTATGGCATGGCACCAGACGGACTTCGCGCCCGACGCCTTCTACATACACGTGACTACCTAGTGTCCGCCGCGCGCGATGACTATGGGCTAATTTTAGGCGGCGCCATTCGCCGCAACCGCGGCTGCACAACATGGCTGTTTGTGCGATGGGACCGACATCCAAGATGTTCCGCACTGTTTCGCTAGCAACCAACAGGAGATAATCAGCCTTCACCTCGTTCAAGACTCGCACATTTATGACGTGACTGGGACACTTTTTCTGTCGATTGATTTTCCACTAGCCAGCAGAGACCTGGCAGCTCCTGTGCCATAGCACTAACAGGACGTTCCTTACTCTTGTGACATGGGCGGACCGGGGTTTCCGAACGCTATACGCTGTGGTTGTGGGCGTGTGAGCTGTTCAGCGACGTTTTCCATGGGTGCTGATTCGTGTCATCGGTACAGCGTCACTCTTGAGTTCCCATGAACCGTAGCTTACATCTCATCAGCTTCCTCGTGCTTTCCCCAAATATTTTACCAATTCGTGAGCCTGCGAGCGGGTCATGCGATGCGTGCGGTGTCAGTACACCTGTACATGTAAACGCCTCGTAATGATCCAGGTTCTGTGCAGTCTGCAGCAAAGGGCATCAACGGCGTTCGTGCTGCTCTCTATTAATGGGTCGTCGGACAGGCTCCACAAGTGCACCGAAACACACCCCGCACCCACTCTACCAGAGTTCCTGAGGACCAGAGGGGACAAGCCATAGCCCAGGATAAAGACCGCTAAGGGGTTTTAGCCACCGGGGCGTCTAGGGGCGTCCCTGATGCTGTTGGTGGTTACTTCTGAACTGCAATAACAGCAAGCCACGGGTCTTGCTCTCGTGAATTTGGGTTACTGCAAAATGATAAGTATATTCCGTGTGCTTGCAAGCCGAGTGGGTACTGAAGTATTCTGTGCGTTTCCGCTGTAACGTGCTGATGAGGGCTAAGGCCACGCTTCCTGCGCAGACAGCCACGGGCGTCCCGGTGCGTGTTTTTCTGACATGGCGTGTTGTGCCCGTGTGTAGACAGCAGGTGTGCACCAAACTGCACAGCAAATCTAACGTACTCTCGAATGTCTCCTTTGCTGTTACCCAAGCTCACACGCCTGGTTAGCGGAGAAGCCCTTCATCGTGCCGACGGGCTAACTACCCCAGGTAGCCGCCAAGGCAAGCGTATCAACTGCCAGCATTGCATTATCGTTCTTTGTCGCTGAAAATGACATAGTATGCAGCGGGTGGTACTAAGGTCCAGCTTTCAGACGACGTCTGCGACGTCGCGTACTGCAAGACCCAAAGTCCTCAAATTACACACGGTTGAGCTATGCGCCATGCAGTTCTTAAGGCAGCACTCCTTGCCGAAGTCTTGTTGTACGGTACTAGTCGGCCCAACGATAGTCTGTTGGTGCGCCCGCCGTCGCTTGGCCATGCAGGAAATGTGCTGTGTGAAAGGTAAAAATGTTATATATTAAGACTGCTCATATACCTGCGCATATCTCCATATATAAATAAAACGTACAGTGCATTCTCGACCCTAATTCTAATACTGGACACAACAAGGCTGCTTAAAGGTGAGGACTTGTCAATATATTAGTTATTTACAATGTAGATTTTGTAATAATGCCGTGTCGCCCTTTTCTTGGACAGTTTAACCCAGGGACGACACACGATTACATTATATGGCCGTAAGAAGTGTCAGCCCGTAAGGTGGGTTGAGGCTAAGGTTTATAATGTAAGTATAAAGGTACAAAGCTTCTGCGGTGCATGCTGTCAAGCTTTCCTGATAGGGTGTTCAAAGCGACCGACTCTACCTCGAGCAATCCTTGCCCTTGAGAATTCGTGCGCAAAAGAAAGCAACAACTCAAAATTTATATCAATTGTTGCATCCACATTGTTCAGATTGCGGTGCCAGCATTTGTCACGTCAATACGACAACAGAAATCAGCACTCTAAAGTGAAGATGCAATGAACACGTGGTCGAAATCATGGAGTTTAATTGGAGATGTCACCGCTGCGATTCTCACTGTGCACGGGACCCGTCGTCGCACTCGTCTCTCGTCAGCACCGGTCGTCGCACACGACCCTCCGCATCGCCGTACTCGTACACCATTCCACCAGCGCCCCAACGGAGCCCAGGTTCCCATCGCAATGATCTCGGCATCAACCTCAACCTCCTACCGAATGAGCGTAAACTCACGCTTCTACTCCTGCCTGGAGAATAGGCGCACCTGGTTGATCTTTCCCCTTCTTTCCCAGCCTCGCTTCGCGAGTGGGCTGATTCCTCCCAGCCTCAAAACATCACCCCCCAATACCCCTACACACCATGACGCCACTGATGTGTCTATGCGACAGGTTCAAGGACACCAACAGTAAGGGGCTGCGCCGATTTGCTCGAGACGGCTTGTGAGGATCACAAACAACAGCTGCGGACAGCATCCTCGCGGCCGCCGGCGCCAGCAGCACCAGCAGCAGCACCGGTGGTACCAGCAGCAGCACCAGCAGCAGCACCAGCAGCAGCACCAGCACGCACGCTGCAGCAGCACCATCAGCCTCTACCAGCTCACTTCGCCTCGCGTTGTGACTTGCGAGCTGCCCATGAGCCACCTGATCACCAAAAGGCCAGCGAGTGGTGCAGCGACGGCGTACGCGCCTGTCCCTGATACTGCCACTGCCGCTGACAGCGCGGCGGATGAAAGCCCCGCAGATGTGATCACAGATGCAACCCATTCAGCGGAGGACGTTCCTGGCCGGGGCGCCGCCCGGGGCCCCGCCGCTGATCGCGCAGAGTCCGCGGTCCACCACACGGCGGTGGCGGTGACGGTGACGGTGGCGGTGGCGGTGGCGGTGGCTCCGGGCCCAGGGCCGCCCGCCGCGCTGCGCGCCGCCGCGCCGGCCGCCTCGCCAATCTCGCATCCCGCAGGCACGCTGTGCCTGCCCCTCTGCCGCGGGCCAAGCGGCGTGGCCCCGTGCCTCGACCCCGCCAGGGCGTGCGCGCCTCGGCATCGAGTTGCCGAGCAGCCCAGCGGCAGCGCCAGCGCCAGCGACCGCCGGGCGCCCAGGTTGCCCACGACGGCGGACGGCAGGGCCGCATCCGGCGACGACACATTATCCTGCGGCCGTAATGGCAGTAGCAATCGGAGCTACAAGTTTGGCACCTCAGGGTCCGCGGCTGTAGCTGCGGCTGTAGCTGAGCCGCGGGATCCAGCTTCATCCCAGCTTCGCCCCGTCGTCCCGGCAGAGGGACAATGCCCGCGGCGGCGGCAATGTCGTTGCGAGGCCGCGGCGGTGGCGGCCGCGGCGGCGGCGGCGGAGCCGCCACCGCCGCCGCCGCGGCCGCCACGGCCGTGTGCGGGCAGCGGGTCCCTGTTGGGATGTCTGCTGGCGCTGATGGTGGCGGCGCTCGGGGTGGTGCCCGCGGCGGCGCTGTCGCCTCCGCCCTACTACTGCAACCTGCTGGGCCCGCAGTCCTCCGGCGTCTGCCCGCTGTGCGACTCAGCCAACACGTGCACGGTGAGGGGGTTAGGGAGGGGAAGGGTGCACGGGTGACGGCGCACGTGGCCCTCCCTCCCTCCAGGGGCCCTGGCGGGTATGCGCGCTGCCGGCTACCGCAGGGGGCGTTCCTCGGTATGGTGACTGACCCAGGGGTCAACGTAGCTGCGGTGGAAACACCGGGATGCTACCGTATGTATGTATGTATGTATGTATGTGTGTGTGTGTTATTGTTACATGGTTGCCGTATAGCTGAGTTCATGGGCCGCGGTACCGTACTTCGCGCACTGATGGCCCATCGCCGGACACGCTCCGCAGAACCCTCCTTCGAAACCTCCGAAACCTCCGAAACCTCCGAAACCCGACCCCCAGGCCCTGCCCGACAGCGCCTTCGCCGACTCGTTCTACTCGGATACCCGCCTCTGCACGCTGCCCGACGTCAACGCCACTGCCAGCCTGCCCGTACGCAAGGTGGCGGCGGGGCAGATCTGCGGAGGAGCCGCGGTACGGCACCGGGGTGGGGCGAGGCGTGGGCCGGGTCCCTCTAGGGTTGACGTGCCTACGTCACGGTTTCTGTGATCCCGTACGGTGCCGTGTGGGTTCAGAACGGGGGCTTGGCAGTTGGCACGCGTTGGCTGCCCGCCCGCCCAGACCTGGGCTTGGTGAATGGCATGGCTTCCGAAATGGTGTCCGAAACCGCACGCGCCGGCGAGCAACGCCGACCTCCCTCCAGCTTGTCGTATGCCCGCGCCTGCTCACTCTATCTGCTTTCCACAACAGGGAGCCCGACAGAAGCGATTGCGACAGATGCGAAACCTTTTCAAGCGTTTCTTTTTTTTCCGCCCGTGACGTGCGAATACACACCCACCCGCACGCCGCACCCCTGGCCTACCCCTCGGCCACAAACCCTCCCCCTTTTCCCCCCCTCCGCCACCAGGCCGTACACACCTTCTCCCTGGTCAACGAGTCCGGCACCAACGGCTCCGACGTCGGCGCCGCCTACGTCTTCCTCTCCCGCAACGGCCGCCTGTACGTCACTCTGCAGCTGCGCTGCGGCGTCCTCTTCTCCACCGACGAATCCTTCGCCGCCGCCGCCGCCCGCCAGCTCGTCGCCGTGTACCTCTGGCGCGACGCGTCCGCCGCCGCCACACCGTCGTACATTGACGTACTGTACGCCTCCGGGTACTACAGCTGCTACACCCTATCGTTGGATCTGAGCCGCGTGTGTGATGCCAGCCTGGCGGCGCGCTACAACCCCAGCCCCAATGACCCCAGCCTGTCGGAGTGCAACTGCCCCGTCACGACGGCCGGCACCAACACCACTGTACTGCAGCCGTGTCCACCCGTGGATCTGTCGTACCTGACGTCGTTGTACATCGGTGTACGGGTGAGTGCACCGATGCGTGCATGGTTGGGAAAGGGCTTAGGCGGAAGGGGCGGAAGGGATGCGTGCCGCACGGCCTTGGTGTTCCACACCTTCCCTCCCAACCTACCCCCCCGCCCCCCCCCCCACACACACACCTCCCCTCCTTGCCGGCCCCCACCCGACCCGGGCTGGGTGTCGCCGGGCTGGGTGTGTCTGGGCTGTTTTTCATTTTAATTTATAATCCCCACCCTACCCACCACGCAGGTTAACTTGGCGCTGTACCAGGGCACTAACAAGACCAACACCACATCGTCCGTCAACGCCACCTGTGCCTACTCTCGGGTGCAGGTGGGTTTGGGATGAGGGCCCTCGGTCAGCTGATTGGGGGGCCGGCGCGGGGCCAGGGGAGAGCGAGGGCGGCCAGCAAGGGTTAAATTGAGAAAAAAGAAATAAACCCAGCGGGGGTAAGGGGGGCTCTAGGGGAGGGCGGGGAAGAACCTCTGGTGCCCTGGGGTCGATCGAAGGTGGCGGGGCCCCGGATGAGGGCGGGTGCACGGCGCTGGCCCGAGAGAGAGATCCCACTGGAAAGTCCCACCACCACCACCACCACCACCACCGCCAATGGCGGCACCGGCCATCCTCCCTCAACTCCCTCACTGTTTCCCGCCCACGCCGCCCATCCCGCCCCGTCACGCCCCGCCGTGCCCACCCGCAGCGCTACGTGCTGCGGGATCCGACCACCCGGACCGCCGGAGTGCAGCTGATCCGGGTGCCTGACTGCACGTGAGTGGGGGGCGGGTGTGTGTGTGGGAGTGTGTGGGAGGGGAGGGGCTGGGAGGGGCTGGGAGGGGCTGGGACCTGGGAGGGGCTGGGAGGGGCTGGGAGGGGCTGGGAGGGGCAGGGAGGGGCTGGGAGGGGCTGAGAGGGGCTGGGAGGGGCTGGGAGGGGCTGGGAGGGGCTGGGAGGGGCTGGGAGGGGCTGGGAGGGCTGGGAGGGGCTGGGAGGGGCTGGGAGGGGCTGGAGGGGCTGGGAGGGGCTGGGAGGGGCTGGGAGGGGCTGGGAGGGGCTGGGAGGGGCTGGGAGGGGCTGGGAGGGGCTGGGAGGGGCTGGGAGGGGCTGGGAGGGGCTGGGAGGGGCTGGGAGGGGCTGGGAGGGGCTGGGAGGGGCTGGGAGGGGCTGGAGGGGCTGGGAGGGCTGGGAGGGGCTGGGAGGGGCTGGGAGGGGCTGGGAGGGGCTGGGAGGGCTGGGAGGGGCTGGGAGGGGCTGGGAGGGGCTGGGAGGGGCTGGGAGGGGCTGGAGGGGCTGGGAGGGGCTGGGAGGGGCTGGGAGGGGCTGGGAGGGGCTGGGAGGGGCTGGGAGGGGCTGGGAGGGCTGGGAGGGGCTGGGAGGGGCTGGGAGGGGCTGGGAGGGGCTGGGAGGGGCTGGGAGGGGCTGGGAGGGGCTGGGAGGGGCTGGGAGGGGCTGGGAGGGCTGGGAGGGGCTGGGAGGGGCTGGGAGGGGCTGGGAGGACTGGGAGGGGCTGGGAGGAAGGGGCCTCCCAGCCCCCCCCATTTCTAGCCCCTTCTAGCCCCTTCGAGCCCCTTCCTCTAGCCGCTAGAAGGGGAGGGTGTGGGAGGATCGGAGGAAGGGGTTGGGATTCCTTGCTTCACTGATCTCAGCAGGGAGGGAGCCGCCGTACACGTCCGAACAGGTGCGTCGGTGGCCATCTCCGAAGCGACCCCGTGTGTACGGCATACCCGTAACCCGTAACCCGCCTCCCCGCTCCATCCTGACTCTCCTTTTCGATGTCCAAAAATGTCCAACTCCCAGCCCTCTTCCAATCCCCCCCGTGGTCATGATCCCCCTCCTGTCGTACTCCTGCAGGTACTCCCCCTCCCCGCCGCCGCCGCCGCCCCTGCCGCCTTCGCCCGCGCCGCCGCGCTCCCCGCCGCCGCCGCCACGGCCATCGCCGCCGCCGCCGCTGCCGCCGCCGGCGCCCTTCGCGATCAGCATCAGCACCCCCGGCCAGCTGCCCACGTCCCTGTGCGGACCCCTCAACGACTCGATGAACTTCCTCCTCGGAGATCCCGTACTCGCCAACTCGTACTTGCCCGTGCAGATCTGCCAGATCTCCAACACACCCGAGCCGCCCAGCGCCTTTGTACTGCTGGAGCTGTACTTCTTCTACCCGACCGCCGCCAACTACTTTCTCAACGTCCTAACCGCCATGGGCAACACCACGAACGGCAACAGCAGCAACGCCACAACCACCAGGTCAGGCAACGGTGCGTACGGCATCGGCGGCGGACTGTACGGCCGCAGCCGCGCGTCGGAGCTATTGCTGCTGTACACCGCCAAGGTGCCTTGCGGCGCTCGGATGGCCGTATCCCTGTCTGGAAACAGCAGTCGTATACTGCCCTACTACAACCCCGTCGGCACCTGGCCCGAGCTCGTGTGCAGCCCGCCGCCGCCACCACCGCTGGCGCCGCCCCCGCCACCGCGGCCGCCGCCGCCGCCCCCACCAACGCCGCCACCCAGCCCGCCGCCGCCTCCGCCGCGGCCGCCGCCCCCGCCGCCCCCGCCGCCGCCAGCGCCGCCGGTCCTGCCGCCCACCCCGAAACCGCCGTCGCCGCAGCCGCCGTCGCCGCCGCCACTCGCCTTCAGGTAAGGATGACGCGGGTGTTCGGCCTCTGCTTGTTTAGTGCGCGCTGCGTACCTGTCCACTTATTCCTTGAGGCAATGTACGGCACCCTAGTTCCGTACCCGTCCTTACCCCCCAACCCGCTCTCATCGATGTCGTACTTGCCCCTCCGGCGGGGCCCCCCGTCCTGCCCTTCTCTACCCCTCCTGCCCCCCCTCCTGCCTTTGGCTTGCATCCCTCCTCCTCTTTCGCCCATAGCTTGCATGTTGCATCCCTCCTCTTTCGCCCTTGGCTTGCATATCCCTCCGCCTCTTTCGCCCTTGGCTTGCCCCAGGTTCACCATCATCTACGGCGGCCAGCCCCTCACCTCGCTGACCTACGCCTGCGGGGAGACCACCTTCATACTGCAGTTCACGTACGGGTACGTGCCCGCGGCTCACGGGGGTCAGGGGGTCAGGGGGTCAGGGGGTCAGGGGGTCAGGGGGTCAGGGGGTCAGGGGTCAGGGGGTCAGGGGGTCAGGGGGTCAGGGGGTCAGGGGGTCAGGGGTCAGGGGGTCAGGGGGTCAGGGGGTCAGGGGGTCAGGGGGTCAGGGGGTCAGGGGGTCAGGGGGTCAGGGGGTCAGGGGTCAGGGTCAGGGGGTCAGGGGGTCAGGGGTCAGGGGTCGGGGTCAGGGGGTCAGGGGGTCAGGGGTCAGGGGTCAGGGTCAGGGGTCAGGGGTCAGGGGGTCAGGGGTCAGGGGGTCAGGGGTCAGGGGGTCAGGGGTCAGGGGGTCAGGGGTCAGGGTCAGGGGCGGGGGAGGTGGAAGAGCCCCTAGAGAGCAACATAGCGCCGATGCGTCACCTGCCGGTCGGGGGCGAGGGGTTTTGGAGGTTTTGTTTTTTGCGGTTTCGCTGTCTTGGGTTGGCAGTAGGAGGCCCGTATGGAACCCTTAGAGAACACTGAGCTCATGTACAACGAACCCATGTACGAACTCGGCCGGGCGCCGGTGGGCCGGTGGACCGGGGGTTGAGGGGGACAAGGACGGGCTGGACGACTGGCGGCGTAGCGGGTGGGAGGGGGCAGGTGGTAGGGTGCTGTGGGCAGGTACAGGCTACAGGGGGGGTGTGGGAGAGGAGGACCGCCGCGGCTTCTCCAGGGGGGGAGGGAGGTGGCCGGAGCGGCTGAGGGGACACGTCGCGCCCGGCGGACCACGTACGTACTGTACGACACCTGCATTTAAACTTGGAAGGCACCGGGGCGCAGATTCTGGTGGGCCTTTGGATGTGCCCACCCGGGGCCTGCCTTGGGGCCCCCCCTCACTTGGCCCCTACCAGCCCCACCTTTTCAATCGCCGGCATCCATCTCCCCACCACCACCGCCGCACAGGTCCCTGTTCCCTCGCAACATCAGTGCCGTACAGTGCACCACCCTCGAGGGTGCCACCTCCGGAACCAACGGCCCCGCCCTGGAGGCCGTGTCGTACATCACCTTCTCCAGCTTGGCGGAGATGCGCAGCCTCGTCTTCTGTGAGTGTACGGCAACGGACTGCAACCGTGTGAATTGCCGTACCGTCGTGCCGTACAGTCGTGAACGGGCAGGCCAGGGTTCCTGGCGCTGCGAAAGGGGCCCCGGGGGCCTGCTGCTTGCAGCAGGTCTTGACGTACAGTGTACGGTAAACATCATGCACGCATAGCGTTCCCCTCCTTTTTGAGTCCCTCTTCCTTGGCCCTCCACCCGCCTGCCGTGACCCGGTTTTGCCGTACAGTTTTCAATCCGTACAACCTCTTGGTGCTTACTCAGCGGCTGCAACTACCCTGCGGCTCCGGCTACCTCATCAGAAACGACCTGGGTGACGTCAACTTCGTGGACGCCAGGACCATACCCAGCCTCATCTGCGCGCCGCCGCCGCCGTCGCCGCTGCCGCCGCCGTCGCCCCTGCCGCCGCTGCCGCCGTCGCCGCGCCCGCCGCCGCCGCCCTCGCCGCGCCCGCCGCGCCCGCCGCCGCCATCGCCGCCGCCGCCGGGCACGCCGCGCCCGCCGCCGCCGAAAAAGTACAGGTTCCCGAAACGCCCACCGCCGCCGCCGCCACCGCCGCCACCTGAGTACGGACCGCCGTACGTGTAGGTGGTGGCGCGGGGAAGGGTACGTGGGCCCGGGGCGGGTCGGGCGGGGTCTCTCCCCCCAATAAGGGTAGAGGGGAATGCTGGCGTTGCTGTACATTGGGCCCTGCCGACAAAAGGCGGATCGACGATAGGGGCCGAGAGTTAGGTCTCTTCGGGTTCTTGGTCCCTCCACGGCCCAGGATTAAAAAACACGCATCCTTCAGGGTTTCACTGACGGGTGTGAGCTGTGAGGTCCTCGTCGCGACCCCTCAGCCTGTGCCGGCACCTGATGACGTAATGTCGTACACCTAGGATGGGTGACAACCGTAACACCTACGCAGTAGTTTACATAACAATGTTGATCCCTTCTCGGGGTCCTCTGAAACGTTCATTCATATCAACAAAGCATGAGGCAGGCAGGAGCTTGGAGGTCGTAACACGACTGCTGGCCAGAGGTATTCCCATCTCCCCCCTCCCCCCCGCCGTGCTCGCCTCTCTGCCCACACCCACCGACGCAAAGTCACAAGTCAACCCTGGAGCTTACCCACGCATCAACGGCCTGCACCCTCCTTTCTGCAGGCCGCAGCTGCCGCCGCCGTCACCGCCGCCGCCCCCCCCGCCACCGCCGCCGCCGATGCGGCACCGTCCGCCGCCGCCGCGCCGCCGTCCGCCGCCCCTCAAGAAGCCTCGGATGCCACCTGGCTGGCCCGACTGTCCCCCGCCGCCACCCCAGCCTCCCGACACGTCCCCGCCGCCGCCGCCTCATCCGCCATTGCCGCCGCCGCCACCGTCGCCACCGCCACCACCGCCACCGCCGCCGCCGCGCCCGTTGCGTCCGCCGCCGGGGCCGCCACCGCCTGGGCCGCTAACCCCGCGGCCGCTGCCGCCGCCGCGGCCACCCCAACCACCTTCCCTGCCGCCGCCTCGCCCGGCCCCCGCGCCACGATCCCCGAGCCCACCGCCCCCGCGGCTAGCGCCGCCGCCGCCGCCGTCGCCGCCATTGCCTTCCCTACCTCCATCTCCAGTCCCAGCACCCCGGCCACCATCTCCGCAGCCGCCGCAGTCACCGCGGCCGCCACCACCATCGCCACCGACGGCAAACCCTCCGTCGCTACCGTCGCCTCGGCCGCCGCTGCCGCTATCGCCCTTGCCTCCGCCTCCGCCACCGACATCATCCCCGCCGCCTCGGCCAGTCCGGCCGATACCATCGTCGCTGCCGCCGGTGCCACCAAGCTCGCCGCCTCGGCCTCCGCCGCCTCGGCCTCCGCCGCCTCGGCCTCCGCCGCCTCCATCTCCGCCCCCAACACGTCCTCCGTTACCCGCCCCACCATCGCCGCAGCCACCCCGGCCACTGCCACCGTCGCCACCGCCCACGCCACCTCGCCCTCCGTCACCACCTCCACCTCGCCCACTGCCGCCTCGGCCTCCCCTGCCTCCATCGCCGCCCCCGCGCCCACCTTCCCCGCCGTCCCCTCGACCGCCGCGGCCTCTGCCACCATCGCCGCCCCCTCGCCCTCCGCCTCCGCCGGCGCCGCGGCCTCCTCGGCCTCTGCCACCTCTGCCTCCATCTCCTCCCTCATTGATGCCGTCGCCGCCACCTCCGTTGCCACCGGTGCACCGGCCTCCGCCTTTCCTTTTGCCACGGCCTCCATCGAAGGCACCGCCATCGCCACCGCCGCCGTCGCCGCCACCACCTCGGCCACCACCGCCTTCACCACCACCGCCATCGCCACCGCCGCCTCGGCCACCACCGCCATCGCCACCGCCGCCGTCGCCGCCACCACCTAGGCCACCACCGCCTTCACCACCACCTCCATCGCCGCCACCTCCATCGCCACCACCGCCATCGCCACCGCCGCCGTCACCGCCACCGCCATCGCCACCGCCGCCTTCCCCTCCGCCCCCGTCACCACCGCCGCCGTCGCCGCCACCACCTCGGCCACCACCGCCTTCACCACCACCGCCGTCACCTCCACCGCCTTCCCCTCCGCCACCATCGCCACCGCCTCCAAGGACCTCTCTTCCTTCGCCCCTCCCGCCACGCCTTCCCCCCAGCCCTCTGCCGCCGCCACCCCGCCCGCCCCCCGCGCCGGTCGGACGTCAAGTCTCCCTCGCGATCACCTCCAACCGCACTGACCCCTTCGGCCCCAACGACTGCAGGTAAATGAGAATCTGACAAACCCCTTTCTGACGTCCCCCGGGGCGGCCCCCTGGAGGATTACCTCCCGGCCGGAAACCCGTGGGACTACCCCCGGGGCACTGCTCATCGGCGGATCAGAATAATAAGCCATGATGTGGGGGTTCTGGCGCAGCACAGTAGGCCTTTCCCGTTGAGTGCTTGTTAAAGCCCTTTTTCCGTTGAGTTGCATCAAGGCCTGCTGCCGTCTGTTGTGAGATCTCCCAGTTCTTGTCTGGCGCGCACATGGTTCGGCATGCCATCCAAATACTGCAGCTCAGTACGGCATGATGCGGGAAGCCGTGCATACGGCAGATACACCGGCGGCCATGCATGTATGGTGCCCTCCCGCGGGGGTTCCCCGCGCGGGGTCGGCGGGGTCAGATTCCTGATGTGGATGTCTGTTAGGCTCTCGGCTAACGTCCCCGAAACCCCGATCTCCAGTCAACCCTGCCTCCCTGGATCTCGGTCACCGTACAGTTCCGTACAACTCATCGCTGAGGAGGCGCTCAGGTCCCTGACTCCCCCGACGCCCCCGGGCTGGTACTGCACCGTCGCGTTCCCCGCCACGGCCGGCCTCTCCCTGGAGGCGCTGTTCGGCAGTACTGCAGCTGCGGAGGCGTACTACAAGGCGGTACGTACGGTACGGGTAAAGCGCGTACGAGTGCCTCCTTATGTGTCGCATAAGCCCTCCAGAACCATCACACGCGGTCTGACTCACCTTTCGGTATCTGCCACGCTGATGCCCCCCTGTCCTGAACCACCTTCCTCCACCTTCCTCCGCCTTCTTCGGCGTTCGTCCCCCGTCTTCCGCCTTTTCCTCCGCCTTCCCACCCTACGCCCGCCTCCACCCGCCCTCCACCCGCCCTCCGCCCGCCCTCCGCCCGGTTCCCGCCAACCTCCACCCTGGGGCTGTTCCTGCATATGTTCACGTAGCTCGGCGATGCATGCTTAGCCACACACCTATAATATATTTATATGTGGCTAATGTACGTTCATGCGGCCCAAAAATGCGTGGTGCATGTTCTCACGGCTGGGTTATTGCCCGGTCGCCCCGCAGATCGCGGCCGCCTCCCCCGCAGCGACCCTCAGTACGGCGCTCGGCCTGCCGTGCAATACCAGTGCCGTACACTTCACCCTCAATACGGCGCCCACCACCACACAGCGCCTGTTCGACGCCACCACCTTGGACGCGCTTCGCTGCGCCGCACCGCCCCGACCACCCGCGCCGCCGCCGCCACCGCCTTCACCGCCCTCGCCTCCCTCGCCTCCCTCGCCGCCGGGCCCACCGCGCAGCCGGCCTCCTCCCTTCCTGGAGGCCGGTCGCCGCCTCCGAGTTGTCGTACGAACCAACCGCACGGACCCGTTCGGGCTCAACGACTGCAGGTAACGCCGCCCGCCGACCCAAGCGACTCCGGGCCTCAGGGCTCTTAACCCCTGCTGAAGACCATTGCTGAAGACCGAGCCAGGATGTACCTACCCTATAACATTCGATTCCGAGCGGGCCGGCGGGGCTTGGGTGTGGCGCTTCTGGCTGCAGCCTTCGTCAGCCCCGCTCCCTTGGCATTAGGTCCTAGTGCGCCACATCAACGGCTACAGTATTCTGGGTGTGCCCGCTGCCCGGGTGTGCTTCTGGGTTTGGGGTTTTTTTCTTTCAACCCCCCACCAACACCAGCCCGGCCCAGGGTGGCTATCTTAAGATATAAATATCTATTCGGCCGAAAAACTTCTGAAATTTTAGATACTTTTGGCCTGCCAAAACATGGAGTTTAAGATACTTTGACCCCTCATGTGGGACACCATATCTTCCCGTTGACATATACTCGGACGAGTGATGGGGTCCCCGATATCTCCCACGCGGGGTCGGTTCTCACCGTCTGCAGTCACCTATGGATAGGTGTTGCACTTATGGGTTCGGTTCGTGGAAGTTCTCCATCAATGTTGCGCCCTGTCCGATGCCCTCTATAGATACTTTGGGCCGTTTCCAGTTGGAAATATCTCCCCATAGACAGATACTTTCAGCGTTTCGAAGCCAGGTGTATCTCTGGCCGTAGATAGTCCCAAAAATAAGATAGCCACCCTGGCCCGGCCACAACCGGTCATGGTAGTAGCCCCATCCTGACGCGACCTGTGCCTTGCGTGGGGATCCACCCTTGCTCCCCCCGCCCCCCCGCTCGCCCTATCTCCGGCATTCGGCGTCCGCCAGCTCCCTGACGCAGGTACTTCAGAGCGCGGCTCCGGACCTGCCGCCGCAACCCCCCGGCTTCAACTGCACCGCCCTGTCCCCGCCGACCCGCGGCGCCGCCACGGCGGCGCTCTTCAGCACCGCCGACGACGCGGCGTCGTACTTTGACAAGGTGCGGTGTGGGACGGTACGGAATGTACGGCATAACCTCATTGCGGGCATGGTGCGCGGCAGCCACCGCAGCCGGATTGCTGGTCGGCCCAAATCGTACTGCGGCAACGGCAAAACCAACCCTTACGTAGGCTGGTGGTTTCGGGGCGTCCTCTAGGTCCAGCTGTGTATCAACTGGACCTAGACTACCGACTTCGCTGTACCGACTTCGCGGTTGCCCCACATTGCGCTTCATACTCAAAACGGGTGTTCTCCCTCATCCCGTTGCCCAACTCCCGGTTTCCGGTGTGTGTTCGAATTTTGACCCAAGCCCGGTGCCCTCAGCACATCGCCGCCGGCCATCCACCTCCTCCCTAGCTCACACGTCGGGGCCACCACCATCCATCTCCCCGCCTTCCCCCCCTCCGGGTCGCAGGTGGGGACGTCCTCCACCGTCGGCACCCTGCGGTCCGCCCTCGGGCTGCCCTGCGACGTCAGCGCCGTACAGTTCGAGCTCAACTCGGCGCCCGCCCCCCGGCTGCGCGTCTACAACGCCACCAACGCGCCCGAGCTGCGGTGCTGATGCGTCGGGAGGGGGGAGGGGGTTCGCCAAGGGGGTTGCAGGGAGCGGGGCTGCTGCCGCGCGGGACAGACACTCACAAATATACACACTCATATGCATACACACTTACACACACACACACACACACACACACACAACTCACATGCAGGTGCCGCACAAGGGGATGCCGCGCTGGTGCGGTATAAGGCCGGTTACACATTTACCCGCCCAACAGCTTGCACAGAGGGAAAACACAGGGAGCAGAGAAGCCGAGGAGCCCGGCGCAAAGAGCTGCCTGGTGTAGCGCGTAAGGGTTTCGGGTTGGGGCCGCAGGGGCCCCCTATCGGGGTCAGAGGTGCCTAGCGCTGCCAGCGGCGCCGAATACGTTCTTGGCTGGCTGGGCTCGTTGAGCGGCTGGCCACAGCGGCAGTGCGGTCTGCGGTGGCGAGGCGCTCGAGGCGGCGGGGGAGATGGGCAGTGGCGGCAGTGACGTTGGGCGACGACGTATCGGGCGGAGGTTGGGTTTGATGCGGTGGTCGGTGGTAGCGGGCTGCGGAACTGGAGTTGGGGTTGACGCTGAGGCGGGTGAGGGTGTGGGGACGGTGGACGTGGGGACGGACGTGTCTGGAGCAGACGGCCGAACCGCGTCACGCGTGCCGTCTCGCGGGGCGGCGGGGGCGGGTAATGGGGCGGTGCGGGGATAGGAGCGAAGGGCTGTCGGGAGCCGGCGACGGGGTCGGGGCGGGGACACGGTTGAAGGCTTGGTACCGGTGAGCCTAGCGGGTACCTAAGGGGATAACCTCGCGGACCCAACACTCCCAAGCACCCAATCAGGCCCAACGGGGGGCGGCCCAGCACCGGCGCGCGCCGGCGGCAGGGGGCATCGCAGCGGCTGTTAGCAGCTGTGGCGCGCTGCAGTGTATGCATGTGGACGATAGTCGAGCGGGCAGTGGAATCCAGCCTGGGAGTCCACAGTCCAGGCCTGGGAGTCCAGAGGGCGATCCGGCCCTCACGAGGTGTCCGTTGGTGCTGAGGGGGTCAGCGCAGCGGCCTCCATGGGCTTCGTCGGACAACCGAACATTAATGGCGGGGGGATAGGCTGTACGGCAAAGCCCTCGAATCGGGCAGTCCAGGTGCGGGTGACACCCGCTGTGCAGACAGTGGGCGGCGGGGTGGTTGGTGGTTGGTGGTTGGTGGCGGCAGGGTCGACGCTCGACGGCGGCGGTGATGCGGCGCGCGTGTTCGCAAGCAGTGTACGGCGCACATGCACACATCTGGGTCGGCGGGGATAGATGAGGCGTGTGTGTGTGCGTGTGTGTGTGTGTGTGTGTGTGTGTGTGTGAGAGGAGGGGGTGCATGAAATGTTGAAATTCCAACCGGGATGGGTGCTGGTGCGCTGGACTGCTGCAGTTGCATCCCCTGGGTGCCGAGGGACGTGAAGGGGCGGTTGCAGGAAGCGTCGTCGTCGGGATGGAGATGGGGAGGGAACCCAGATCCATCATGAGTGATCCTCCCGAAGGGGAGAGGGACGAGCGATCTGGACCGCGGCCGGGCTCCAGGGATGCCGTACATGAGTACGGACGTGCACGGACTGGGTGTCTGTTATGTACGGCGTCTCCGTGCGTGTTGGGATTGCCGTGGTTGGAGCGAGGGCGGGGCGGATAGAGCGGATGGTGGTCCGGAGGTACGAGCAGACCGCAACAGAGAGGTTCCTGATCGCAGGTGGTGGTTGTGGTGGTTGTGGTGGTGGTTGTGGTGGTGGTTGTGGGTGATGACCGACCTGCGACCCGGGGGGAGAGAGGGGCCGCAGGACAGGGTGGCGCGACGGATGGAATGGACGGATGGGTGGATAGGACATCCTGTCCATTTTTAAACGTTTCATTTTCTAATTTAGTGGGGCTGACTCAAGCGGCGCATGGCTGCGGGTCTCTCGCTGTCCGGCTGCAAGGCGTTGCGATGCGTCGTATCGGCCCGTGGCTTCCCGTAGCTAGGGTTAGGGCCGCCGCCTGCCTGGCGTCGCCTGCGGGGCAGCGGGAGCGGCACCGACAGCCGGCGACCAGCCGCTCGACGCCCGAACGACCGCGCTACTTTGACGAGCTGCTGGACAAGCCTGGACCTTAGACTCCGTTAGCGGGGGCCTGACGACAGCTCTTCACTCCTGTTTTTCTGCTATTCCTTCCAAGCAAGTTTTTCTGTTATCCGTTTCTGTCTTCCGTTAGGGTCTGTTTGTTTTCTTCCGTACAGTATATACACGTGATAGTATCATAGCGTGTGCGGCCTGTCCGTACTGTGTGCGTGCGTGTGTGTACGTGTGTATGTGGCTGATCTACCCTTTCCTACTTCCATATCGTTTTGCACTTCCTTTATTTGACTAGCCTTTCGAACTTCTGATTGACAGAGTGGGCGTGCCGACCATCCGACGGGATGTACAGGCTTAACATCAGGAGGGCGCCTCCGCCCAGCTGCCGTACAGCGGCTGGTGAGCACCAGGCACGACGGCGTCTTCGCGTCGGTCGGGGTCGTCGGTCGGCCGTGTGCCCGGGGGGAAGGCGGGGTTGCGACGTGGCACCGGTAGGACATGTGCGAAGCAGCATGACTAGCGTGCCGTGACCACGGGAGTCGGCGGCAGGTGCCAGTGGGTGGCAGTACGGCAGTACGGCAGTCGCGGCGAGGCTAAGGGGCGTCGCTACGCATTGTGCTGGGCGTCGGGCATGTGGCGCAACGAGAGGCGCGCGCTCATAGGTGGGCCGAGCCGGTGATCAGGACTTCAGGAGCCGAACACATATCCTCCAGTCTGATCAGGCGTGAGGACGGAAGCGGTGGGACGTGACGACTCGCGGTGGAATAAATACCCCCGACGGTGGAATAAGTACCGAAGTGTGGTGTGTTAAGCGGTGTGACCGAGCTGCGGGACTGCGACGATGGCTTGCGTGCCCATCGTGGGACCTCGGTTGGTGACGGTAACCAGCCGGTTGCCCTGCGTTTTTGCAACTGAGTGGAGTTGGAGGGCATATACACGTTGGGGACACTGCCCGCAACGGTGTCTCGATTGCCGCGTGTTGTAAGGTCCATTAAGGTGATGACAAACAGAACAGGGATTTCTTCTTCTTGGCCAGCATCTGAAATCTATGTCTCGTGACGTTGTACGAAATGTACCGGTAACTAAGGCCCTCGCCAAGGAAATGCATAACATGAGACAAGCTGAAATCGTCTTGTGTCGGGAATAAGCACGTTTCGACGTACAATTATTACCAGAGTGATACAGACAAGTATGCGCTCATTCACTTCCTTCCTGTTGCTTGCACTCTTGTGCTCGCATCTTACGCCACATATAGCAGCACAACCTAAGAAAGTAGTGAAGGCTGTGTTTATTAGTTGCCCAGGCTGACGCTTGAACCACCTGCCTGAGGTTCGTTTTGCCGCATCGTTTCCCGCTTCCTTCCGGCTGCAACACTGACCACGCCCGGGACCCGCAGGTTAAGAAGTTCCTGAGGGGCGACATCGAGCAAGGAGCATATGAAAACGTCGCAGTGAACTTGTACGTAGCCTGCCTGCCTCGGCTGCAGCACGACCGTTGACACTTTTGACACTCGACACCCCCCACGTCAACGTGCAGTATTCCTGGCAGGGTTCCAGAACTTGTGCTGTACGCTGAGAATGATGTGGAGGTAAAACAAGCTTTGCAACGCTTGGATTTGCCGCAACGGACGATTCTCTATCCGAAACCGGCATCAGGATACTTACCCTTGTACCCGCAGGTGGAGCGAATGTATGTGGACAAGCTCAAGTATGACGAGCTCCACACTCTTATTCAGAGCAAGGGCTTCCATAGGAAAGGGCAAGGTGAGGACACCAGCGCAACCCGGCCTTCATGCAAGGACGACACTGCTCGCAACCACGGGTTTCAACTGTATATCGATTACATGATGATCCATTACATGATGATCCACCCAATCTTACATGAAGCCAATCCTACATAAGGACGCTGACAGATGCCGCTTGCCGTCAAATCTCAGGGGGCACGACGGCAAGGCGACTGCGGGGTATGGCGGGCCGAGTCCTCCAGGCGGGGCGCTAGCGTACCTTGCTTTCATTAACAAAATGGTACACGGCGAGTACACGCATGGTACGCACGTTGGGCTGGCGTCGTGTCAGGGAACAGAGGAAGCGGGGAACTCAATCGGGCGCCGTTCATGCCGTCGTGGATCCGAACTCTCCTGGCGGCACACGCGCACGTCGTTGAATGACCAATGATGGACCCACAGCTCAATCTGCCCACTTGGTGTTCGGTCCGTTTGCGTTTGGGCTTCTCGTTGAAGTGGGTTACCATACGTGTATTGTTGCAGGACGGAGGGGCGTCACCGATGCAGAATTGCTCGGGTGGTGGTTTGGCCCAACACACGACCTGAGCGACTTCTCACTGGCACACTGGCATATGTCTTGCGCCGCTGCGTGTGTTGGGTGTGCGACCCAAGTGTCCTGATTTTCGTTGCTTCGGTCCATGTGCGGCTGGCCCTCCATCGTGGCCCTACTATGTGATCAGAACGCAGATACGGACCCAAACGCTGAACGACGAAGTGCACTCTCTCTTTCTGACCTCGCCGCCACCCTCCCCGCCAACGCACTGCTAGAGATGTCGTGTCATCTTCCTAGAAGCGTGTGCTCCTCCGGACTTCGTTGGTGACGCATGCATGGCCTTCGCGTACGGCCGCCGTTGGCCGCTGACGCTGCGCTGCCTGTCGGCTCCACCACCCGCTGCCCACCTCACAGCAACGCTGGCGGCGCTGGGCGTCATGACGGCCGGAGATCCCCAAACT
Organism: Eudorina sp. 2006-703-Eu-15; assembly: GCA_003117195.1. Taxonomy (NCBI): domain Eukaryota; kingdom Viridiplantae; phylum Chlorophyta; class Chlorophyceae; order Chlamydomonadales; family Volvocaceae; genus Eudorina; species Eudorina sp. 2006-703-Eu-15. The sequence goes on along the minus strand of BDSI01000008.1, from coordinate 1,037,816 downwards.
CGCGAGCCCGGGCCTGAATCAGCACAGCGGATGCCAGGGGAGTGCTAGTGCGTGCGTTGCCACGGGCAAAGCTCGTCGTCATCAGTTACCATCAGCTGCAGCTGCGGAGGAACCCTTTCCGCTGCACAGGGCGTGCATGTGGGTGCAAGGGTTGGTAATGGGTTATGGAGGGGGTCTGAAAAGAAGGATTTGTCCTGGCGGGGCTGTGGGCCGAGGCCTCGATGATGAGGTTGCATGCCCACCAGTCTCGATGATGAGGAGGGGTGGTAGCGGGGGAGGGCCTCCATGGATGCCATGGCATGGGCTGGAGACTGGCCGCGACACGTAGAAGTCAAAGCGACCGCGTGATCGTACCCGATGCGCGTGATGTCTGCTTGCGGTGATTGCGAGGATGGCGCGCGTTTCGATGGAGGGCCTGCGCTGCTTGGAACCAGGCATCGAAGCCTACACTGAAAGACTGGAACTGGGTCCACAAGCCTGCGCACCCAGGTGTGAAGCCAGCTTGGTGGATGGCTTCCCGAGGATGGGTTTAGACACACCACCGGGCTGCCTGGAAGGACCCAGCAAGCGCGTCGTGGTGAAGGCGGCAGCAGTACGTGTCCAGTGCTGGAGGGCTGGTGCAGCACCTTGGTGATCGGTTTGGGAGGTGAGCCATAGTGGTGACACCGTGGCCATAATGGTGACACATCGACAGGGCGCAGTTGCGGCCTCGCGCCATCTGTAAGCCCCAGGGACGGCGTCCTTGGTCCCCTCTTGCCATGGCCGCTAAATGCCCATTTCGTGTATGACATGACCCTAGCAGCAGGGCCTGTGATGGCACCTACACAACATATCACCGACTTTGTCGGAGCCAGGAGCGATGGCATGCCATGAAGCATGGACGGCGGCGGCGGTTAGCAGCTCTTGCGGAGCACCAAAACAAGTAGGTCCACAGCATCTTCTTACACTCTTTCGCGAGGCAAGATACTCATTCGTACAGCAAGTGGCGAGATCCAGCGTCTTCGACTTCCCGCATCATCGGTTAACATCCACAGCTCCTCAACTCCCGACTGTGCCATCCCATCACCACATTTCCATGCCGGTCCCTTGCCGCCTGAACGCTACCACGCGCGGCCCCCGTGCGGTCCGTTGAATGCATTCCCCGTCCCGCCTGTTGAGGCCTGCAGCGTCCCAACCATTCTTGTAGACGTCCTGACCTCTGTCCCGTACTACCGTATCCTGATCGGTCCGGGTTGATTGCCTCCCCAACCGGCATCATCTGATGAAGCATTTTCTGGGTGCCAAACTTTATTGTCCTACCTGGACCCTGAGGCGGATTAACTCTCCGTAATTCGAGCACCTCCTGAAGTCCTGATGCACCGACCTGATGAGGGCACCTCCCCGGCCTCCCTCCTGCCGAAGCACTTGAGCACCCCCGCGAACCTGCATGTGTCGTGCTGACGTCTATCGCCCTTCTGACCGCTACCACGTCACAAAACCCACCGCGCCGCAATCCTTGCACGCACCTCGCCGGCCGCTGCCCCCTTGCGGCTGCTCTGCGGCCTCGTGCCTAGCCTCTCTGTAGTGTCTGAAGGACGAACCTGCCAATCGCCTCGCCCGAGATGGGCAACACCCATACAGTTGCCTCAGCCTGGCCACCCGGGCAGGCAGGCGTCCCGCTGGAATATCCCGGCGCCGCATATATATGTGTGTTTAGATAAGAAACCCATATATATGTGTGTTCAGCGAGGACATCTGCACGACCCAAATCAGTTACCACTAAACCTGACTTGAAAACTCGCCCCGGGCCCCCACAAGCACCACGACCCTCTCTATACCCTATGTCCTCTGTATCGTAGCTGTGTATGTATTGCGCTCTAGCGCTCATGGAGGCGTTTCCGCCGGAACCCAACCACGGATCCGCACACCCCAGGGCCTCCTCGGACTGAAGGACCAAGCCCTGAGGGTCAAGGCACAGCCGCAGCCGTCGCAGTTCCTTTCCCGAAGCTCCTCATCCAGCCGCGTGGACACACCGGGACGTTTCCGGGTTGCTTTATTAAACACACCGTACGTACGTGCATAGCCGCGATGCTATGTGGCCGTAGTCTACTTGGGGCTGTGGATCTCCACCTGAGAGGAGAGAAGGGGTGGGACGGGGTCGGAAGGAGCGCGTCAAGAGTTGCGGCGTCAGAGGATATTGAACCGGGGGGGCCCTCACTTGAGTGTTGCAATGCCGTGCATCTAAACGTCCGTCGCGGCAGCGAGCTTACCTGTCCAGCTAACTAACAACTTGGCACTCGCAAACGAGGTTACCACGCCGGTGAGACCGAAATTGGGTCACATGGATATGCACGATCGTCCTTTAATTTGCACATCCGGCATATCTGCATCACCCGCAGCGCGCCGTCTCTGCACCCGGAGAGGTACAGGCGCACAATACACACACGCACAGGCGTAGGTCTGCGGGCCCGCCACCCCGCCCCTGCCGTACCTGCGGCCTCGCCTGCACCACGTACAGGCCGCCCCCTGGCCCCACGCCGCCCTCCACGTCCTGGTCCCGACCGCCGAATGCCGCCGCCACGTCCCGCCCCAGCGCCGCCAGCCGCCCCAGCAGTGCCCCCCGGAAGCCCGGGTCGCCCAGCAGCGGCTCCGACACGTAGGCGGCGGGGCGGGCCACCAGAGGCTGCAGGGTCACACTGCGGGGGGGGGTATGGGGGCCGGGGGTACCGTATCGGAAATTGGTAGGCATTCGGGGGCCGAGGGTGGACGTGGGGTGGTTGGGGGGTTGGGGGTGGTCCGATGGGTGAGGGGGAGGGCGAAGTGGCGTCGCGTACCCTTCCTGTGAGCGAGGATCGGGGAGAGGATCGGGGGTGAGGGTTGGTTGGGGCGTGTACGGGCTCTCGAAGGGGCCGCGAAGGGCCACATGGATGCGTCCAATCCGTGAGCGGCAGTGAGGGCCCTAGGAGCGTGTGCCCTGTCGATGCGGGGTTGCGGACCCACCGCCCACCGCCACTCGTCCGCCCAACGACGCCCGCTGCACTGTGGTGGCGCCGGTGCATCGCTGTCCCACCGCGTCGCCCCTCTTCCCCCCAGCATTGAGAGCCCATTGTCCTTAATAATTTATGCCGTGTACCGTACCTGTCGTATAGCCCTGCGGCGGCATACTGCTCCAAGTCCTCGGCATTTGCGTCCGACCTGGCGATCAATGTGGGGGCGCCGCCGGGGCCCGTGGGGGCGTGCAGCGCCAGGCGCTTTGAGGGCAGCGAGATGAGCTGCGGGGCGAGGTGAGGTGAGGTGGGGGAGCGGAGGTCCGGGGAAGGTGAAGGGTGGGGCGGAGCGGGGTTGGGAGGAGTGAGGAGGTTGTGCCGTACACAGCTCTAGGGTTTGCTTGCTGCTTGGGGGTCGGCAGACGGGGGACCTGGGTAGACAGGCGGGGAAGAAGACGGGGGCCGTCTGCCGCAGCCGTTGCCACCCCACCGTGTCAGTGGGGCAAAACACGCTCATCGGGCGCGTGCCGACGTGCGCGGGGTATATGTGTGATTTAAAGGTGGTTGGGATGTTGGCGGTTGTTGGTTGAGGAGGATCCGGGGAGGGTCATGCCAGTTCAGTTGGTCGACGCGGGGGACGCTGCTGGCTGCCATAGCAAGCAGATGCAGGGGGGAGCGAGAAAAGGTCACAGGCGCCATCGCTCTGGCTGGGTGATTGATGGTTTGATGCCCAGATCGCGAGGACCCAGTTTGCGCCGTCTTCACCTCCACCACCGTGTCCTCGTCCGCGTCGTCGTCGTCCTCCTCCTCCTCCTCCTCCTCCTCCTCCGCTCCGACCCCACACCCACGCCCCCAGAAGCAGGCAAGCGCACCTGCGGCGCTGGCGCGCCCTCGCCCGGCGGCACCGTGAAGCCCAGCGCCCTGCCCGGGTAGTTGCCGACCAGCGCCTCGCCCATACCCACCACCACCTCACCCAGGAGCTCGCCTGCGGGTCAGGGAGGGAGGGCGGCGAGGGTAGGGGTGACCGGTGTGAGCCCAGCAGTGCACCCACCCAGTCCCATCTGGGATGCGGAGGCCTTTTGGGGGGGGCTGCTGAACGGAGCGGACGGCAGGCGGGGCGTGGAAGGGGACGCACGCGGCGCGGCGCGCGCGCGCGTATCCCGATATCCGCAATCGGTCAGTCGGGTCAGCGGCGCTTGCGGTGCAGCCGCGGCCAGGTCCCGCCCGGCCCCCGCAGCACCGACCTTCCGCCAAGCACGCTCTCCGGCCCACCCCAAACAAACGCACGCCCCTGCACGCGCCCGCACCCACCCGGCGTGTGTGTCACGGGGTTGGAGGTGTGGAGCACGAAGGCGTACTGGAAGGGGACCACCTGCGAGGGCGGGTGGGCGGGCAGGCGGGCGGGCAGCGCAGGGAGGGCGGGAAACGGGTCAGACGAATAGAAGGAAGCTGCGCTGCTGCCCGACTGCAAAACCCTAGAGTAAAAGTCCGATCGGAGTCCGTCTCAGTGAGTGCCATGGAAGCAGACCCCATGGCCCACCGCCTCGCGCCCCGCCTCAGACCACATGCTACCCCACCCCCTTTTTCAAGTTAACCCCATCCCCTTCCCCACCCGACCCGCATTCCAACCCGGAGCGAACTCATTCCATCCCGCTCACGGCTCGCCCCCCACCTGCTGCAGCAGCACCGACATGAAGAGCTCCCCCTCCGGAATACCCAGCGCTCTCCGACTCAGCCACGCCCGGTCCGTCCACTTGGACGCCCACACCCGGCACACCGCCGACCACACCGCAGGCCACCGGGTCATGCTGCCGGCGTCCTCGCCGTCGCTGTCGTCGACGTCGTCAACGGCGGCAGACCCGGCGTCCGCATCGTACGGCAGCCAGTGGTCGGGGGAAGGGATGAGGCCCGCCTGCGCCGCCACAGCCGCCAGCTGGTGGACGAGCTCCGGGGGAGCGACCAGATCTGTGCATGGGGTGGACGAGCAGATCAACGCGGGATACCTTGCCGTACAGTGAAGAACATGGACGCCTCATAACAGGCAAGCAGACGGCCAAGCCGGACAGCCGCGGCCCCACCGGAGTGCGATGCAAGCAGAGCCAGGTCCCTGCCAGGAAAACCCTAACGACCCAAGAAAGAACCCGATTTGTGCGTTAACATCTGAACAACCTGTCGGACCAACAGGTACTGCTGTACGGTATGTGCACGGCTGTGCTTTGCCGACAACGCACCTCGTTCGCCTGACCTTCACTGCAGCCAACCCATCGTCTGGCCCACCCGCTTCTTTGATGCAAACGCCGCCGTACGGCAACCCGCCCATCCGTACTAACGCCCATGCCGTACTAACCCTCCGCCACCACGCGGCGCAGCTGCTCCAGCTCCTCCCGGGGGAACGACCCCGCCGCCGCCGCGGCCCCCGCCGCCGCCGCCAGCCGCTCCACCTCCGCCGCCGCCGCCGCATTCCGTGGCTCCGCCGCCAGCACGCGCTCAAACGTACCGTACGGCAGCGACACCGACGCGGGCACGCCGACCGACGGCGCCGTCGCGGCCAGGCGCTTCCGCAGCGTCGCCAGGTTCAGCGCCTTCGCGCCCACCATGCCGGGCCGGAACTCCGACTCGGAGATCGCCCAAGCTGCCGTACGCTCCGGAACTTGCAAAGAGACCCGTGGGCCACCCACTGCCGCCGCGTCCGGCGACGCGGCGGCGGCGGTGGCGGCGGGCGCCTCCGCCGGCATGACGGCGCCGACGGCGGGGTCCACGACGGCGGCGGCGGAGGCTCCCGCCGCCGCCAGGTCCTGCCAGGTCTGCCAGGCGCCGTCGTCGAAGCACGTGGCCAGCAGCACCCGCTGACTGTGCCATTGTACGGCAGGGGCGTGTTGTACGTACGGCGTCAGAAAGGGTGAGAGGCAAGCGAGGTACGTCAGGTTGGATGGGACGTGGCGGGACAGCCACAGCCACAGCCACAGCCACAGAGGGACACGACCCGGAGCAAGCACATGTGAACCGACATCCGGATGCCGCTCTGGATGCCCTGTCGCTGTTTGATGGCATGGTCGGTTTTCCTTTCCGCGCTGGGTTTGGCTTTCCAACTATCGAACCACCCACCGAATCATCGAAACACACCAACAACCACCTTGACCGATCAACCAACCGACCAACCAACCAACCGCCCTACCTGCGGGCCCGGATGGACAGGTGCGACAGGACATCCGTCGTACTGCGGGTGAGCACCGCCACCACGCCCGCCGGGATGTCTTCCACGCCCGTCAGCGCCGCCGCCAGCAACACCGTGGGCTGGCTGTAGTTGACGCCCTGCACGTCAGCCAGCGCTGCTACAGCTACCACCTTGCCCGCCGCCGCGCCGCTGCCGGTCTGGCTCACGATCTTTGGTTTTGCCGTACGCGAGGCGGGGGGAAGGTGGAATAGCCGGGATCCCCAGGACCAGTACCGGAGGAAGGGAGAGGAGGGAGGGATTTCAGAGGCGGAATCCAAGGAGTGAAAGGATGAACTAGTGAGGGCCACGTAAGTCCCACCAGCGTCCCTCTATGTTGAGTTTACCGCGGCTGTTCTGAAACAGCCGGATTCGCTTGATCACCTTGGCCTTTGAACCACTCGAATAGCCGACACCCCACAAAGCCTAGGAAGGGAGGACTGTCTACCTCGGTCAAAATGAGAAAACGACGGCGGGCTGTTCAGGGAACAACGAACCGTGCCGTCAAAGACCAGAGCGCGGCACTGACGATGATGGGGACGATGGGGATTAAAAATAAACAGCCCAGGATGGGGTGGATGGGGGGCCGGGAGGAGGACGCGGCGACACCCTAGAGAGTTGAGACTGCCGTACGTACCCGACGCACCCGTACGTCCACCGGATACGGTACCTGCCCGCACCCCGAGCCCCGCCCCCCCCGCCCACGGCCTTGGTGCGAGGGCGAGAGCGTTACCAACCTCACGGCTCACAAAGGTCTTTTGCGAAACACTGCGAGCCTTGCTCAGAAATTCCTCAACCCCAACCCGCCTTATCTCCCTATCGCCCTTCCTAGACCCGGGCCTTGCCATCAACGGAATGGTTAGGCCAAGCACGCGGCAGCTCACTCACCGTCACGGGCTGCCAGCCCGTCATCGTCAGTCCGGGCCTGCCCCCTGACCTCCCCGGCACCGGACGTCCCATACACCGCGCCGCCGTACACACCATCCAGCCCACCCTTGCTCTGACAGCCGCTCAGCTGCAGTACTCTACCAGTGTCCTACACCCTCTTCTTGGCTATTTTCATTCCCACCGCCCCACAGCCCACACACTCCTCCCGCCCCACCCGCCGCACCTGCCAGGGCGCCCCACCCGCCGCCGTCCTGAGCATGGGCTCCAGCCGCTGCAGCATCAGCGAGGCCAGGAACAGCGGCTGCCCGCGGACCACCTCCTCGCCGAAGTTGGTGAAGTGGGCGGCGTCCAGGCGGCACGCGCGCCCAAACGCCTCCGCGTGGGGTTGAACCTGCGGAGGGGGCAGGAGGTCCCGATGCGGACGGATGTGGGGGCAGCGCGGGCGGATGGGCGGGCGGGGCAATGGAAGGAGAGATTGCGGGAGGGAAGGCGATCCGGAAGTGGCGGTAAGAAGCGGCCGCCGTGTCGCGAGGCATGTGCAGGGAGGGACCGCAGTGAGGGTTGGGAGGTTCGGATTTTGGGGGGGAGGGGGCAGAATGGAAGGGAAGGCAAAGGGGGGGGATTCAGTCACACCCACGCGCCGCACACGGGTAGATCGGAAGGGGGTCCGGAGGGCAGGGGACGCCCAACAGTCTGGCAGGCGGCGGAACTCAAAGGAGGGCGAAAGTGGCAGGAGGATGGGGACTGACGCGTTCTGGTTTTTTCCGCCTAGCTGCTGAGGCGCAGCTTTGTCCGTTGGTGTTTGGTGTTTGAATTGGTGCCTCGCCACCATTGGATCGGTCCGGATTCACCGTTTCCATGCCGCCGGTGATTACTTGCGTAGGACGGGACGCCAAGATCGGCAACTAAAGGGGACTCACTATGACATTTAGCCGCTCAAAGCCCGGCAACATATTTGATGCAAAATTTAGCTCCCGCTGAGATTTGAACTCAGGTCGGTAGATTCAGAGTCTACAGTGCTAACCACTACACCACGGGAGCGCACATAAACTCCGCTTTGATTAATGCAATAAAATCTAAATCTATGCTAAGCCGCCCGAGATCGCACCTTCGTGCGACTGGCTTCCAACACCACGATGCGCGGTACCGCGGGACTTCAAAAAGTTCCCGCCACCTTTCCGAATGCATGCCGTGGTGACTTTTAAAGTTAAAGTTGAGAAGGTATTGAGAGATAAAATACGGGATGCACGTCCGAAGAGATGCAGCATGCACCTATTGGTATTATACCACGGTTTCACTGGCGCACCCAGCCCCAATGCCAAACAACTTCCCCCTCGGGCCCCGCCAGCGCCCCCTCCCCGTCGTGCGTGTGACGTACCAAGCCGTACAGCTTGTCCATGTGCGCCGCCACAGACAGCTCCAGCCGCTCCGCCGCCGCCAGTGCCGCCAGCGCCCACTCCCTCTCCCAGCGCTGCCCCGGCAGCGGCGGCTGGCCCGCTCCCTGCTGCCGCAACCGCTCCCACAGGGCCGCGCACTGCCGCAGGTCGTCCTCATCGTGTGTGATCTGGGTGCTCCGGGGGGGGGGGCGGGGGAGAGTCAGGTCCGCGGGGCCCAGACGGGAAGGGGTTGCGAGGAAATTGGTAGACATATCCGAACTGCGCTGCTGCCAGAGCAAACGTCTGGTGAAGGTCCGGGGCTCCGGGTGGAAGGGGTGTACGGTGGAGGAAATGGGTACACGTATGCCCGGGGGGGGGGGGGAGGTGGGTATGAAAACGTGGTGGAGAACATATTCGTAATGAGGGCTGGGGGTGAGTCAGGATGGGGTGAGCCAGCAGAGGGTGAGCCGGGCTGGGGTCGGGACGTGACCATTATGCGGGTGCCTAGAGCTGGTGCCTAGAGCTGGTGCCCAGAGCTGGTACCTCAGGAGTGAGTACCGACCTTTGGCAGTAGCGCAGTACCGCATCGCACCCAGCGCCGCACAGCGCACAGAGACATGAGATCGTGCAATCTCCTATTGCCCCCCGGCCCTCACCCTCATCCGCCCGCTCCCACGCACGTCACGTCACGTCACGTCACGTCACGTCACGTCACGCAAGCCCACCAAGTCAACGTCGCCTGCCCCGGCCCTCGCCCCGCCGTATCATCACCCCCCCCGACCCTACTCTTGTCGCCCCAACGCATCCTGCACCCCACGACCCACTGCGGGTCCGCCTCCGTCGCCGATAACCCCTCCCTGAGCTCAACCGCCTCCAGCTCCGCAGCTGGGGCCTTAGCATTCACGGCTCGTACAACCCTGTGTCGTACATCTCCTGCCCTCCCCGTTTCCATACCAACTCGCCCTTTCCGACCCAGCTGCCTCCTGAACACACACCCCCACCACCGCAGCTCCCGCGCCTCCCTCCCCAGGCTCGCGCCCCACGTCCCACACCCCCCAAACCCCCCTAATGTCTACCAATTTCCTATACCCTCCCCACCGATTTCCTACACACAGTCACACACACCCCTCCGCACTCCCCCTGCCCCTCCACCCTTCCCCCCTATTTTCAATTTAACCTCCCCCCCTCCCCCCTGACCCCCCCCACCTCCGCACTCCGCACCACCAGCGCCACCAGTTCGATCAGGTCGTCCCCGCTCAGCTGCCCCAGGTCGGTGCGCTCCAGGGAGGTACGGAACCAGTTCTAGCGGAGGGGAGGGAGGGTATAGGAAATTGGGGGGAGGGAGGGGGGGCGACGGGATTGGTGGGCGTAACATCAGGCGGGGAAAGGGGGGGCGACGGGGAGGGGTAAGGAAGGGAACGGGAAGGCCAGGCGGGAGGGCGAAGTCGCATCCTCAGCTGGCGTTATGGTTACCGTTTCGTGAAATAAACAGATTCCTACCAGCTTATCCTTGGTGGCTGTGTGGTGGTACCACGTGCTGTGCGCTGTCAAGGATGGCGCCTGCTTCCCCGTCTCGCAGCTCAGTTATCGTATAACACAAACCCGCACCGCTCATCTCCATCGCCATCATCGCCATCACCACCATCACGACCCGCACCCCCTGGGTTTGATTTTCATCTCTTGAACGAACCCACCGGCCCACCCCCCGCCACCCACCTCCAGGGCGATGTCCAGGAGCAGCAGATCGCGGCTGGAGCCGGGAGCCTGATCAGGCGTGTTCGAGGTACGGCGGCGCGCGGGGACACCCGGGGGGAGGGCCGAGGGGTTAGAGACGGGGGAGGGGGAGGGCGGAGGAGGGCCGGGTCAGGGCCTCGTGTGGGTGCGGTGATGGACTCGAAGGTTGACGGGGCCGCCACACAGCTAGCTATCAGGGACCGCGGGACCGGGCGGTCGGGATTGAGGGTCCACCTTGTGACGATTACTCAAAAGGGAAAATACAGTAACAACGAGAAAGGAGATGGTCGCGCATGACCACACGCACAATCATGCATTCCCTTGGATGGGATATTTTCCAACTGTGGGGAGGAGGGAGCTAATGCAAAGTTTGAGGGGGCGCGGTGACCCATGGGACGCCGGCACCCGGGGCAGGGGCCGGAATGCCGACATGCAGTTCACCCCATTCCCTCGCAGCAGCCCATGTGTTCGGAGGCGTCGTCCCCCTTTACACGACATGTCGATGCATTGTTGGCCCCACCATGGGAATAAGAAGACAGGGAGGCCAGTCCAGGCCAGTCCAGGCCAGACCAGGGCGACGCGCCCCGGCCCCACAAAGCACCCGTGACAGGGCCACCGCCGCCGCCGCCGCACCCTCGCCAGCCCGCCGATACTTCTTACTAGGCATACGGCAAGCCCGTCGTATACCTCCCTTTCCTCTGGACATACCCGCGCACACATCCCTTCTCACCCCCCGCAGCAGCAGCGCAGTTTGATAATGTCTACCAATTTCCGATACCCCTCTTCTCCCCCCCTGCTCGCCCCTACCTGCCAGTAGTGTGCCAGCCGCTTACGGGCCTCCACGATCTTGCCCGGCACCCACCAGTCGTTGCGGTGGCCAAGAATGTCGTAGATAACCCTGGGGGGGTGCCGTACATGTACGACGACGATGTCGGGCGCCACAGCCGTCAGGGAGGGCAGCAGCAGCAGCACCAGAAACTCACGCAGTGTTTTGTGTGTGTGTGTGTGTGTGTGTTTAGAATTGCAACCCGCCCGCCCGCCCGATCCCAGGTTTTGTGTGTGTGTGTGTGTGTGTGTGTGTGTGTGTGTGTGTGTGTGTGTGTGTGTGTGCGTCCTCCCGGCGTTTTTATGACCATCAAAGCCAGTACTGCCCCACCCACAGCTCTCGGTCCCGGGGTGTTTCGCCGCGTGGCCGTACAGCACGTGGCCGTACCCCACGTGGCCGTGCCGCAAGGCCGTACCGCGCGTGGCCGTACCGCACGCGGCCGATCAACACTCGGCAAAACAACCGAAAAAAAACCGTACGAACGCCGCTCCCTCATTGTCCCCACACCCTTCCGAACCTCTACAGGCGCCTCCGAACCCCGATGGACCCACCATCGCAGGTCGTCGTCCATGAAGCCCTTGGCCATCTCCATGGCGGTGTCCAGGTCGGCGCCCGCATGGGTGGTCTGGAGAAGGTGACGAGCAGCGAGGGAGTGTCAGGGCTCAGGGGGTTGGGAAAGGCGCGTGCGTCAACCGCGCGGCTACTGGAGCAGGAAATCTGCTTTCATGGGGAGGGGTTGAAAGCGGAGGGGAAAGATGAGGGGAAAGAGCGGCCAGACTGGGCAAGCCCGGCGGGGCACCGGATTGCCGGCCCTCCAGTGCTTGGGCGGCCGCGGGGGTCGAGGGAGCCGGGCCGCGAGCCGGGGCGGCAGGCGGCGTGCCCTGCCGTACATACCTTGAGGGTCCAAAGGTAACCCTGGAAGGAGGGGATGAGGTGGGGCAGGTGCTGCGGCCAGGCTGCGGTCGGGGGGAGGCAGGGCGGGGGGAGGAGGCGGGTATGGGGAGGGGGAGGGGGACGTGGAAAAAACGTTTGGAACAGCGAAACGCGGCGAGTGGGGGCCCCGTTGGTGGGTGAGACGCGGGGGAATCCCCCGTCGGGCTCCCTACCCGCACACCACCCCCTCCTCGTTACCACTCCCTCCGGCCCGGCCTGGGCAACCCCCCTGACCCCAGCTGGCAGCGGGAGCCCTGGCAACGCCCACACGCGCACATCCGCATGCACCGGACTCGGCCCCTCCCCACTGGGAAATCTTCATCTCGAACCCCCAGCCCCTGATGCCCCCCGGCCCTCCCGCCTTTCTCCTCCCCCCCTCCCCGCCTTCCCCCTACCCCTGATGGGCGTCGTCCACGACTCCATCTTCTCGCGGGTGAGGCGGCCGTTGTCCCACAACACCCGCCAGTAGTCGTCGTGGTTGCCGCTGGAGGGGGGCCGGGTGGAGGAGGATGAGTGGGCGACGTGGGGCAGTGTGCGGCATACAGGAAGTTGGTAGACAGTAATCATACTGCGCTGCCGGCAGGTTGGGGCGGATTGGAGTGAGCGGTTGGGTGGGTGGGTGGATAGGTTAGGGTGGGCAGGGTGGCACAGGAGGATGCGGAACACCGGATTGAAGGATGGTGCGGGTGGTGTTATTTTTCAGCGGTTACCGGGGGCGGGGGCGGGGTATAGGAAATTGGTAGACATATTCAAACTGCGGGGTAGAGAGACAGACACCCACACCAACACCCATCCCCTGTGACCTGGGGATGGGTTCGCATCCCCTGGTCTGCGTCAGTCCTGGCTCTCGACATGGAACGCAACATATGCTCACATCCCTGACACGGGTACTCAAACACCTTGTGTGGGGCTGCACGCCATGCCCCCCTGCCCTGCCCGCCCACCCCCACACGCCCCCGCACTCAGTTACCTCTTACACGCCCTACCCACCTGTGCAGGAAGGCGAGGTAGGCCTCACAGATGGTGACGTCATCCGGGGATGTGTTGGTGTGCAGCTTCTGGTGCCACTGCTCCAGGAAGGGCTCGTCGTGGCCCTGGCAGCAGCGCCAGCCAGGGTGTGTGTGTGTGGTGGGGTGCGGCGGGGCGGGGTGCGGCGGGTTAAGAAAGAGAGGGACTTCACGAGGCGGGATTGCCAGAGCGCGGTCAGGGAAAGGGGAAGTAAACGACGGGGGCAAGCGCGGCCGGCCCCAGTGCGAGTGAAGGCGGGTCTGAAGCGGTACAAGCGGCACAAGCGGTACAAGCGGTACAAGCGATTCCCCCCTGGGGGCCACCAAGGCTTGTCCCAAGAGAACACCGGGGTGGTCAAGCGCCCATCGGGTGCCCCCATCCGCGCTTCTTGGCGGCCCCCCCCCCTGTAGACGGCCTCTCTCTCTCTCTCTCTCACTCGCCACTCCCCTTTCCCTCATGTGCACGCCAAGCTCGCCCGGCTCGTGGCAACCCCCCCCTCCGCCCTCCACCCGTGCCCCCCGGGCCCCGCAAGCCCCCCGCATACACACCCTCGGCACCCACCCGCGCAGAAGCTGTGCCCATACACAGCCCCCTCCTCCCCATCACCCCGCGCTCCCACCCCCCTTTCGCAGCCTCCCTTCCGGGTTCCATCGCTCCCTCTCCTCTCCTCTCCTCTCCTCTCCTCTCCTCTCCTCTCCTCTCCTCTCCTCTCCTCTCCTCTCCTCTCCTCTCCTCTCCTCTCCTCTCCTCTCCTCTCCTCTCCTCTCCTCTCCTCTCCTCTCCTCTCCTCTCCTCTCCTCTCCTCTCCTCTCCTCTCCTCTCCTCTCCTCTCCTCTCCTCTCCTCTCCTCTCCTCTCCTCTCCTCCCCCCCCCCCCCCCCCCCCCCCCCCCCCCCCCCTCCTCTCCTCTCCTCTCCTCTCCTCTCCTCTCCTCGCCCCGCCCCGCCCCGCCCCGCCCCGCCTCACCGGCCTGTGCCCCTCCCTGATGCCGTTGCCCCTCATGATGTGCAAGATGCCCATGCGGATGTCGTCCCCGTTGCCACCGCCCCGGGGCAGCCCCGCCAGCGCGCCGCGAGCCAGCAGCCGATTGAGCGGGTGGGCGGAGGAGCGGACCTGGGGGAGGGGGCGGGGGGGGGGGTATAGGGGTATAGGAAATTGGTAGACATATTCAAACGGGGGGTTGTAGTGGGGGGTTGGGGGTGATTGATAAGACGTCCGCGGGGGTGGGGTGGGGGGCCGGGAAGCGGGAAGGAGGGGCAGGGCGGAGAGGTGTAGGAGGGTTGATTGGCATGAGGAGGTCGGAGGGGGTGAGGAGGCGAGGGACCAAGGAAGGTACGACGGCCGCACACCTCTCCTGGTTCAGTGTTCAGTGGGGATAACGATGGCTGCACACACGGGGCGGAGGACGCCGCAAAGGAGGCGGGAGGTAACGCCACCGGACGGGGACGGCCCACCGGGGATCAAAACCCCATTCCACCATCACGACCCAGATCCGCCTCATGTCAACCAACACAGCCTTGGCGCTCCCTCTCGCCCCCGCCCGGCCATCCCCACCGACTCACCCTCAACCCACCCTCCGCCTCCGATCCACCCTCCGCCCCGGATCGAACCCCACCCTGGGCAGCTTTCTCAAACTAAGCCCTTCCCTCGCCCACCTTCCCTGGGCCCCCCACCCCTCCCTGGCCGCCCCTCCCTGGCCGCCCCTCCCTGGCCGCCCCTCCCTGGCCGCCCCTCCCTGGCCGCCCCTCTCTGGCCGCCCCTCCCTGGCCGCCCCTCCCTGGCCGCCCCCACCTTGTCCCCGATCCGCTCCCCCAGGTGCTTCTGGATGGAGGCCACGTCCTTGGGCTGGAAGTTGGAGTGGCGGTACCAGTCCAGCACCCTCGTGCTGCTCAGGCGGAGCCACGTGAACAGGAAGGACAGCCCCTCGGGGCCTTACGGTGGCGGGGAGGGAATCAGGGGGTGTCCCGGGGGGGGGGGAGCGGGGTTGGAGCACGTACTCGGGCGATGAGGGGGTCCCCGGGGGGTAGGTGGAGGCGGAACGAGGTGGGGCGGTGAGGAGGCAAGCTGGGGCGGTACAACGGTCGCGGATGTGGAAAGGGTGTGTACGGCAGAGACGGCTGAAGAGCATTACGGCACTTGCTTCCTGCTGCCGCCCCCGTCCGACGACCCCTGGGTCCCATCCTGCCAGGCGACGCAGCTCAGCGCAACGGCGCGGGTGACGGATGTGTGTGGGATCCCCCCCCCTTGTGTCGTAACCCCCTCCCACTCCCAGACCCCTTCCCCCACCCACCCCGCTGCCCTCACCCTCTCCCTCTCTCTTATCCCTTTGCTCCCTCCCCCTCCTTCCTCCTACCAATTTCCTATACCGTCCCCTCCCTTCCCCTCCCCGGACCCGACGCCCCACCCGCCGAGTCCGCCGCCTCCAGCACCTCCGCCGCCAGCATCATGCGCTGCGCCAACGACCAGTGCGTGTAGGTGCCCTCGGCGTCCAGAACCTGGGGGCAGGGGGCACGAGGGTGCGAGGGGACGAGGGTGGGGGTGGGTGAATGAGGGTTGGGGTGAATGAGGCGTGGGGGGGTAAATGAGGGGTGGGTGAAAACCCCTAAAGCCTGACAGCACAACATCCCCGCCGCCTGCACCCTCCGCCTTCTGTCAGGCACACCGCGCGCCCGACTGCCGTACTCCGTCGTGCAGTGCCGTACCTTTTGTACGAACGATGTGACGGGCGGCGTCCGGAGGAGCACCGCGTAGTTTGCGCCCGAGTTGTTGAACCAGGTCTCCCCGCCCTCCGTCTGCTTGAGCACGAAGACGAGCTGGAAGGGGCAGTTGGCCTGTACGGCAGCGGGGTGCGGGCAGGGGGCGGGGGGCAGAATCGACACGGGTTGGGGGGGTTGGGGTGGGTTAGCCGAAAGGTTGAAGCATGGAAGCATGGGACGGGTGGGGAAAGCGGGTTGCTGTGATGGGGAGGGGTTCAAGCGAGGTGACTGGAGGCAAGCACGTGTGTTGGCGGTAACTGGAGTCGGACGGTTTCGGGGCTCCGAAATCTTTGGCGAGCAAGAGTACGGGATGGATGGCCGGCCGTACACACGGAAGACGGGCGATCCCGCGACGCCCCAGGGGGACCCACCGACCCACCCACCGACCGCGGCCTCCACCGGCCTCCACCCGCGGCAATTCCCTCTGTCCCCCCAAGGCAAGTCCTTCTGCCCCAACACACAAACACGCGCGGCAACGAGGACTTCCCTGCCCGCTCAATTGTGTCAGGGGCACTTCCCTGGCGCCACTACGCCCCCCTTGCATGTCACACATGACACCACGTCGCGTCTCTCACATGGGGTAACACACGCGGCATACAAGCGCCCACGAGCTGGAGTCCTCCTTTCCTGCGGCCCTGGTCTCCGCCACCCCACCTGTGTGAAGCTCATGTGGAGGCTTCCATCCCGCGCGAAGGGCGTCTGGACGGCCTTGTCGTCCACCCGGGCGGTGCCCGGGGGCCACACCGCCTCGGGGGCGGGTTGCCATTCGTCCAGGGCCCAGTGCAGGGTCATACCCCGGGGTTGGTCCAGCTGCAGAGTCACCTGGGGTGGACGGCGGGAGGGAGGGAGGGAGGGCGGGAGGGAGGGCGGGAGGAAGGGAGGGCGGGAGGGCGGGAGGCGGGAGGGCGGGAGGGAGGGCGGGAGGGCGGGAGGGAGGGAGGGAGGTAGGGGTGTAGGAACTTGGTGGACATAATGAAGGGGTGAGGGAAGGGAGGGGGGTGGGAGGTGGGAGAGGAGGGTAGGGGGCAGAGTGTGAGGGGCAGGCACGTAAACCGGGTGAGTGGTTCAGAGGCCAGACGGAAAGAGCACCGCGGGCGCCGCCGACCTGCCCCGCCGGTCCCGCCGCTGCCCCGAGCCACTAAGGGAACACACAAACACAAACACAAACACGTACACAAATAGACCACCTCCTAAACACGCAAACCGACTGGCATTCCGACCGGTACCCGTGCCCCCTCTCGCACCCGTACTCCCCCCACCCGCGCACCCTCACTCCCCCCACCCACCCACCTACACACACCCCCACCCACCCACCTGGTACTCGTCGCCCCGCCGCTCCGCCCGCGCGTTGAGACCCACATCATCGAACCTGGCCCGGATGTGGGTGTGTGGGGGAAGGGGGAGGAAGGAGGGGGGACAGCGCGCGTCGGGGACGTGGACTGACCCGCGGGTCGCGAGCCCCTCAGGAACCTGGCGGTCATGCGCGCAAGGCCGTACACGTGTGAGCATGCACATGAATCCTGACACACGCTGTGGCTGGCGCAACCTGCCCGGCAGGGATCTCCCGCTTACGCTTCCTCACCTCGTTCACTGCCACCGGCCCCCCCTTGATAGGACCCACCATCAGCCCGCCCTAATGCGCTGGCCGACATCAACGGCCTCAGCGACGCAGAGCCTTCCCTGACTCCGACCCAGATGAGCCTTCCCCTCCCCACCCGTGTAACCCTCGCACATGAGAACATACCGCACTCCCCAGCCTCCCTCGCCTCCCAGCCCCCGCCCCCCTCACCTCGCCTCCCAGCACACGCCCCCCTCACCTCGCCTCCCAGCCCACGCCCCACCAACCGTTTGCGGAACCAGCCCGCTCACACTGTCCCGCTCGCCTCCGACACCACCCTCGCAAGGGTGATCCGCATATGCCGCCCCGGGCAACCCGGACACCCACCGCGTCTCAGACACCACCACCGGCCCCTTGCCCTTCTTGGCCCGGCCGGGTGCCTGGCCCCGCCCCGAGGAGCTCGGGGACGCCAGCGGCGCCTCCACGGCCTGCAGCGCCGCCCGGCGCCCCGGGCCCTCCCTGACAATGGCGCCCCGGCCCCGGCCTGGTGGCAGCATCACAGCCGGGCGCCGAGGGGGGAGACCTGACGGATGGCATCGCATCCAGCGGGCGGATGGGGTGAGGAATAAAACATTCAGGGCTTGGGATTCTGGGATGTGCAGTACTCCCGAGGGGTGATGACCTGTACGGCGTGTACGGGATACAGAAGTCTCTGTGTCGACGTGCACATGTGGTACGGCAGGCCGTCACGGGTGCAGCATCCTAGCCTAGCGGAGAGCCCGACCGCGACCGCGAAAGGAGGTCAGGCACAGTTCAAGATGGTTCGCAAGTGGCACATGTACTCCTTGCGCGTAGTGATGTGCAACACCCAGGACAGCCCTGCATGTGTGATGGTCGGAATGTGCCGGCGGGGACCACAACCCCCATGTTTATTCCCTCGGGGGGGGGGAGAAGATAGATTTCGGCGAGCGAGCGTTACCAACAGATCGACAGTTGGGCTTCGGAGCCCTGGGCCCCTCCCAGTTACATCCATGCCCGGAGTCTCTCCGTCCATGGGCAGGACAACTCGTTGGCTAGTCCGGGAAACCGACAGCTTTGGACCAACGCCAGGAGATGCCGTCTTCCCCTTCTCGGACCAACCACAACCAGCGCTTTCTCCCCCAAACATGATGATTACCCGCACTCGCAAGCGTTGACGCGGGACGCATGAATGCCCCGAAGTTATAAGCTCCGCCAAAGGTTTCGGTTTTGAGCAGCACCGCAGCCGCGGCAAGCGGTCGACATCCACAGCGCCATGCACAGTCGCCCGCGCCCAAACCACGCACCCGTGGAGACATGCACGATGGAGCTTGGCGAAGGATGTTGCACAGGTGTCCATGAGCTGAAGCAGCGAAGGAGCCAACAAGGGTTTGTCGGGTTCAACGGTAAAAAGGATAAGGTCAGGGCTGGATAGGAAGAGACCTCACCCCTCGCGCTCGCTCAACCGCCAGGTAGCCCTTGTTGCAACCGAAATGCGTTGGTGTCGGTAGGCTACGGTGTCGCGCGGCAGCAGGACGCCAGCGGTTTGCTTTAAAAGCACTTCGCGGCCGAAGCGCAGTTCGCTGCGCGACGAGTTCCCGACTGCTGAAAGAGACATGGTTGCAGCTAAGTAGGTAGAGCAACTAACGGAATCCTGACAAAATTCCAGGAATAATGCTTTTCATGCGATTTCGTCCGTTGGTACGAACGTTATTTGTCAGCCGAACGCCACGTGAGGGGGGCTGCCCTGTTCTTGTGTAGTCAAAAGAGCACTATGGACTTCATTTGATTGTATCGCCGCAGTGCATCCATTCGCCCACAGGGGTGTCGGGCTGGTAGTTTCATTCAAGATCCGATCCTTCACGCTTCATCCCATGAGGGAATTAAGCCAGCTCTTTTGCCTGAAAATAATGTTAATACTACTTGATGAGCTCGGACAGAAGGCGACCCAACCAACGCTGATATGTGTGGCAATGCTACGGAGCCCGTGGAACTCATTGACCCAGATCAGACAGAGTAGAACATTTTCGGTCATTTGTAAGATCGAAGGATTCCAGCGCTGCCTCCTTGAACACATATTTATTTTTGTCAAATCACACAAACGACAGCCCAATTTAACAGAGCTATCACGACTTGCCAGAAATCCATACATATATAGTTCGTAGGAAAATAGGATTGTGCCATCCAGTCATGTGTCTCGCGTTGACGGGAGCACGTCGTTACACGAGCGTCGGCAGTGTCGGCGCAGACTGCGCTGTGAGACTGCTGAGACATACCGGACATACCCGCACGCCGCTGCATGGACGTGTCCCCCTCCCCGCAAAGTGATTCGTCGGGTCTGGTGCGGTTTCCAGGAGAGGCAATCCTGGCGCACTGGTAACCTGGTGTAGTGGCCTGTACCTGCCTGTATGGCTGCGTGTCACCCCCCCCCCCGTGAGTGAGGATGGGTGCGCAGTCCTTGATGATGAGGCGAGGCGCTTACGAGCTATCTGGGTCCGTTGGAACGCCCGGCCGGGGCTAAGGGTCCACCTTGTGACGGTTGCATATGGACTGCGTGCCCGTCAGCGCGAGCGGGTTGATGCCTTCAGAGCGACGCGCTGTAGTTACAGCCACGGCCACAGCATGCCGCAGGACGTGATTCGCCCAACTTACCGCTCACTTACAAACCATACCACAAAGAGACTGGTTTGGCTTGTAAAACCGGTTCGCTATTAAAACATTTTCCGGCAACAATTTTGCGACAAAGCTCTAATCGGTATCCAGCTATCCATTAATTTATTTTTATGCGGTGTCGAGCCGTCATTTTGTTTGTTTCCATTCCAGCCCAACCGTACCTTACGCTACGTCTCAGTGGGCCCTGTGTGCTGTGTCTTTCTGTGTGATTCTTCATGTAGATCACGTAGTAACCTTGTATCAACCATTATCAAGGTCTTTTGCTTCATTCAACCACTCCGCTTTCATACGTCAAGGAATATCAGAAGGGTACAGCATCAGGACCCGTCACACCAGACTTACGAAACGTTAGGACTAACATTGCAATGGCCCGCATCAAGAAGACTGCACGCAAGACCACCAATGCCGTTGCGCCCCGCAAGCAGCTGGCCAGCAAGGCTGGCCGCAAGACAACCTCGGTAAGCACCATCGGTATCAAGCGAAAAGTCTTGCGCGGCCGCCCTGGCGCGCTGAGACGACAACTTGCCAGCCCCCCAAGCATGCCATGTGAACATGCCCTCCTGACGCGGCGCGGCACCGTCCCGTGCTTCTTCCCACCTGCGGCACCCCTCCTGACCCGCCCATTCGTCCCCCTCGGCACCTCCGCGTGCGCTTACCACCCCTCCAGGTCGCTCTGCGCGCCACTTGCGAGCACCAGGAGGCCACTTCTGAGCTGGTCATTCGCGCGCCGCCCTTCCAGCGGCTGGTGTCGGAGATCGCCCAGACCCACCAAGCTGACCTGACGTTCACGCCCCAGGCGATGCTGGCGTTACACGTGGCCGCCGAGGCGTACCTGCAGGGCCTGTTCGAGGAGGTCAACCTGTGTGCCGCGGACGCTCAGCGCGCGACCATCACGCCCAAGGACATTCGGCGGGCCCGTCGCATCCGCGGCGAGCGAGACTGAGGGAGGGCCTGATGGCCGTGGTGGCCTATCGAGGGCCGTCGGGCCCCGTGAAAGGGTGTCCCGATGCAATACACCGGTGTTGATCAACACCACCACACCACCAGTTACTTATACCAGGACCTGGCAGGTCTCGTCTCGCAACGGGGTATGGATTGGGGAACGCAACGGGGTGAGAGGGGTAATAATGCCGCAGGAGCGAAGGAATGAGAGGAGGAGGAGTGTGCTCCGCAGGAACAAAGCCACAAGGGGCGTAGCTCGGCCCGAAGTCTGCGATCCAACGGACCCACGGGTCATTCGGCACCCGGGAATCGGGGACACGAACCCGATCACCACCTGGTCGCTAAACAAAGGCCACCACACGTACCCACACGTACCCAAGTCTTTCATAGGTTGTGGTACGAACCTGAAAAGGCGTCTGTCCTCTGTCGTGCAGGGGCGGCAGAAATAAACGATCGAAAAGGTTGCAGCAGAGAGGCCTCCTTGGAGGCAGGTACTGAACGTCCACCTGAACGAGTGTCACCGTATAACAACTCAAAACGCAGCCAAAGAAAGAACTCAGCCGACCGTCCAAGCCCTGCAAGAGGCGCCGGTTCCCGATGGCGGTAGGGCCCTGTACGGCGGATCAGTCGCCTGACACGCCCGAGTGCGCCTCCGCTGCCTGGGCTTTTCGTTCGTTTTCGTTCCCACGTGAGGGTCATCTGCTGCGCTACTCAAGAGTCGTCTTGGAAGGCATGCTCAGCACCTGACAGCGAGGCAGTGGAGGAGGGTGCCGACGAAACCGAAACCAACGGTTGACGTGCAAGTTTAATTCTGTCACATAATGAGACCTGACTCGCCGATTTACAGACTTGACACAAAATAATCTACCCAGAAATATAGCAATGTCGCAACGAAATGGCTGGGCTTTGGGAGGAACTTGACATCGCTGTATCGGATTGTCGATGTTGCGTTCTGCTGGCTTTGCAAAGACACTAAAAACACTTGTTTGACTATGTCTTTTTAAATATTGTGGTGTAGCGCAGCTACGATTATGGTGTCGCTCGTCAAGTCTGCGCTTGCGGGCGATGTCACCGCTGTTCACCTGGTCTGCCTGGGACCACAATCGGATCATGCTATACTACTTGCAGGTGAGGTATTGAGGACATCGTGTCGTGACGGCTCAGGATTCCGCCGCCGGCCGGAAGCGTTGACCGGCGACTGCCGATGTACACGGCGCCCAACCCAAACTCCGCACGCTGTACACCATCACAAAGTATCCGCTTCGATGTAACATGCACCCTACTTACTTTTTAACCACTAGTCCCCGTCATCTGCCTTCCTTCCTTGCTCGGGCATTTTGCACAGTCTCCTGTACCCTTCCCTCCCTCCTCAGGCTCAGGCAGTTAGCGCAATCATCCTCCCCTTGCCCCTCCCTCCCTCTCTCCTTCCCTCAGGCTGCGGTCCCCTGCTGCTCGTCTACAACCTCCACGGCGGACAGAACCTTGCCGTACACCGCGTCCTCGATGGCAGCCGCATCCACGGCATCACATCGCTGCCCTCATACTCCCCCTGCGCCGCCTCCGCCCCTCCTGCTCCTTCACCTCCGCACCACCACCACCACCACCCAACCGCCACAGCCTCGGCCTGCTGGGTTGTAGTGTACGGCGACCGTTGGGTCCACGTCCTGCATCTGCAGCTCCTGGAGGACCCGACCATCATCCAATCCCACCCCACTCACCCCAGCCCCAGCCCCGCACCCGGACTCGGCCGCCCCGGCCGCCCCGCCTCCGGCGCACTGGCGGCGACGCTGCGACCCGCGCTGCGGCTGCCCGCCCGCCCCGCCTGGGTCCTGTCAGCGCACCTCCAGGGGGTGCCCTCCGCGCTGCCACGCCGCCGCCAGCAAGCCGGATCCCCCACGCACCATGAGCCCTCACAGCCGCCGCCGCCGCCGCCTCCGGCGGCCGCGGCCGCGGCCCCGCTGATCCTAGTCCTGGCCCTGGCGGACAACAGCGCTGAGGTGTGGCGCCTCGTGGCCGCCGCCGCGCCCGCCGCCGCCGCCGCCGCCGGCGGCGGGGCCCCGCAGCGGTGGCCGCCGACGGCCGTGCGGGCGAGTGTGAGTCCGGCAGTGGCGGCGGCGGGGGTTCCCCTGCTGGAGGCTCGGTGGCTGGTGGCGGCGCAGTGCGGCCGGCGGATGCAGCTGTTCAGTGCGGCGGTGCTGCCGGAGCCGCTGCGGGAGGGGCCGGAGGGGCAGCTGCGGTTCTGGATGGCCGCGGGTGGGTGGGTGGCTGGCGGGCAGCGTGGTTGGGTGGGCTGGTGTGTCGTGCATGCGGACGGACGGACGGACGGACGTACGTAAGGAGCGGGCGGGGTGCCCCCCGGGCGGGGGACGGAGGGAGGCGGGGGAGAGTGTAGGCGTGGCGATGGCGATGGCGCAATCAGTCATGGCAGTACGGCAGTGTTGATGGATGGCGGCGAACTGGTGGTGAAGATCGGGAGTTCGGGGGCGGGCGGTCAGCTGGTCAGGTAGGTACGGCAGCAGGGGCCGTAGCCACGGCGGATACCTGCTGATCCGCTCACCACCGGGGTGTGGCCGCGCCGAGAGTCGCTGCCATACCCGCCCCTGACCTACCCCCTCCCCGACCTTTGATCTGGCCGTCGGGGCGCAGCTCCAATGCGTATACCAATTTCCTACACCACCTCCCCGCCCCGAACCCTCCCCAGGGACCGTCTTCAACGAAGTCCTGCTGTGGCGTCTGCCGCTGCTGCCGCCCGCGTCCTCCTCCGCCGACGCCCCCAACCAGCCAGCCACCCCCGTCACGACCCACGCGGCCGACGTCGTCGGCGCCGCCGCCGCCGCCGCCGCCGCGGCGGCGACAGCTCCCGACGCGTCATCCAACGGCTGGCCGTACGACGCACCCGCCGACCCCGGCCGGCTGCGCCACCTCGCATCCCGCTACGCGGCGCTAGAGACGCAGTTACGGCGGCTGGAGACGCAGCTCCGGAACCGGGCCGGCCGCTCAGAAAGCGTTGTGCCGACGGAGGCCAGCAGCAGCAGCAGTAGCACCATCACGGGAGGGAGCTGCAGGGTCCACGGACCCGTGGGTCGCTCGGGCCCGCTGCGGGTGCTGTGCCCGCCGCGCTACGTGCTGAGGGGCCACGAGGGCTCCGTCTTCCACGTGGGCTGGGTGCGGCTGGAACCTGGCCGCGAGCTTCCACCTCCGTCCGGGGGTGGTCTCGCCGGAGGCGGGGCGGCGGCGGCGGCGGCGGTGGCGGCGGCCGGATCCAGCGACGGGGCGGAGTGCGGTGGCGGCCGGGGCTGGGCGCTGGTGACGGCGTCGGATGACCGGTCGGCGAGGCTGTGGGCGGTGCCGGACTTGGGGAGCGAGTAGGTGGTGCGCGGGGTTGGGTGGGATGGGATGGGGTGGATTGGGGCGGGGTGGATTGGGGTGGATTGGGGTGGGGTGGGTGAGATTGGGGTGGATTGGGGTGGGGGTATAGATGTAGGGTAGGGCAGCGGAGGCGAGGCTGTCCGGATGGGGATGACGTCTGGTTGCTTGGTTCAAGGCACCGCAGCCTGCACTGAGCTGCCGCGGAGGGGTCGAAGCACGGAGGGCGTTAGCAGGTGCTTGAATCTCCTTGCCCTCCTTCAGAAACCCCTTGCCCTGCTGTCCTGTATCTAACCCCCTCCTCGACCTGCCCGTTGTCACCCTCGCCTCCTATCGCGGGGCCCCTACGCGCCTCCAACGCACACCCCCCTCCCCGCCAGGCAGCCGACTCCGAGCACCACCTCCTCCGCCACCTCCTCCTCCGCCACCTCCTCCTCCGCCACCTCCTCCTCCGCCCCTTCCTCCTCCGCCACCACCTCCTCCGCCCCCGCCCCCGGCGCACCCGTGTCCGTCCCCCCGCTGCGGACCTTCTGGGGCCACACGGCCCGCGTGTGGTGCTGCGCTGCCGTACAAGTCGCCGGCGGTGGCGGGCGGGGTCTCCCTGGAGCGGTGGTGCTGGTGACGGGGTCGGAGGACTGCACTGCGAGGCTGTGGGATGCGGCCACCGGCAAGTGCCTGGGGGTGCTGCAGGTCAGTCTGTCAGCCAGGGAGGAGCAGGGAGAGGTCTGGGTTTTAGCGCGGTGTTGAGGGATCCGGGTGCGATCGGGTTTGATCTTGGGTGCATCTACCGTATTATATTGGCACCATGACTGTTGTTCTTGGTGCTCTTGGCTTGTGGTGTTTGTTGTGGCGGTTGCCGTGGCGGTGGTGGTGGTGGTGGCGGTGGTGGTGGTGGGTTCTCACCTGTGCAGGAGGCTTGGATGAGAACCGAGGGAGGGCATGGGGCCTGACTGCCTGGCCAGAGCACAAGGGCACTGAGGCGTACGTGTCTGACCTTTTGCACCACGAGGTTCACCCATCAGCCCCCAAAGCCTGCCCCCACCCCCTTAGCGCTCCCTGCCGTCATCCTATAGACCGCCCCTCCCTGGCGCCTCATATCCCCTCGACCACGCCATCGCACCACTTACCAGCCCCCACATCTTCCTCTTCCCCCACGGGACAACCCCATTGGCTGTCCATTCGCGCGCACTCCGAAGGGCCACCGGGGCCGGGGGATTTGGCGCTGCGCCGTCCTGCGGCCCGGAGAGCCGAAAGGCGGACCCGGCGACGGCGGCGGCGGCGGCGGCGGCGGGGACGTGGCCCGGTCAGATGTGGTGCTGGCCACCGCGGGCGCGGACGGTGCCGTACGACTGTGGAACCTGCGGGAGTGGCTGCCGCCCGGGCTGCTGGGTAAGGGGGCTGCCGTGGGTGGTGGGTGGGGGGCCTGCTGTGGGTGGTGGGTGGGGGGCACCTTACCTTGCATGGCCTCTTCCAGGTCCTCCGGGGCTGTGGGGACCTCACGGCAGCACGGGGCAGCTGGCGGGAGCGGGAGGCAGCAGCGGGTCAGCGAAGGGAATGTTGCCCTTTTGCGGTTTCGCTGTCTTGATTGACAAAAGGTGGATCCGCCGGAGTGGAGTGTAGTGCGCTGCGGATCTGCCGTCGAGAGGGCGCACGCCGGGGTCCGGCCGCGCCGCCCGTCCAGTCGCCGTCCACGGGCAGGCGCTGCGGGCAGGTGCAGTGGGCAGGGGGTTGGTTCATTCTGTTTGTTCCTTGCTTCATCGCTTGAACCCCAGCATTCCCAACCCCACCCCCACCCCACCCCGGACAGGTGCTTCTTCCCATATGGGCAGCTGGGTGGGCGCTACTGCTGCTGCTACTGCTGCTGCTACTGCTGCTGCTGCTACTGCTGGCGGCGAGGCCGACTCAGTCACCGACGGCCGGCTACTGCTCGGCGCGACTGATGACGATGCGGATGTTGGGGCGGCGGCGGCGGCGGCGGGTGTAGTCGGCCAGGGGTCCCTGGGTGCGGCCGCGGGGGCCTTCGAGCGCACCGTCGTCTTGAGGTGGGGGCGGGGGCCGGGGGCGAGGGAGAGAGAACAAAGCTGCGCGACCCGCCCAGCCTTTCGGGCGGAGTTGGGGACGGGTGCGCAGCCCTGGGTGGGTGCCGAAGCAATGCGGCTGCTGCAACGCCCTCCCGGCCCGACCCGTTACACCGCGCCGGGTGCTGCCCTGCCGGTTTACGGCATTGAAAAACCGACCCGTGGTCCGAATGTACGGCATGACACGTGGCCCGTCTTTCCCCCCGCGGGCCGTACCGTCTCCCCCAGCTCCCGGTCAAGATCAGCCCCGGTGACCGCACACCCGGCGGCGGCTCCTCAGGGTCTCGATGCCCCGGAAGGGCCAACCGCCGGCGGCGGCACTGATGGCGGCGGCAATCGTACTCCTGCAGCCCCCAGGGCCCGGACCTCTTTGCAGCCCTCTGCAGCGGCAGCCGCCGGCCCAGGCGCAGCGGCAGCCGCAGGCGCGGCCGCCGGCCCAGGCACAGCCGCAGGCGCAGCCTCGGCCGCGGCGGATGGTGCCCGCTGCTTGGCTCTGGGACCCGTCAGCGGACATCTGCTGCTGCTGCTGGCCGCCACCTACTCGGGGGCGCTGGCGGCGCTCGACTTGAGCCGACCGCCGCCGGCCGGCGGCGAGGATGGCTGCGGCGGCGACGGAGGCGACGACGACTGGCGGTGGTTGTACGACAATGCCGGCGCGGGGCCGTGCGCGTGCCTGGAGGTGTGTCCGCTGGCGCCGCCGCCGCCGCCGCTGCCGCCGCCGGGGCCCGGCACGGCATGCGCGCCTGGCGGTCGCTCCGCCGCCGCCGACGGCGGCCGCGCCGACCTGCTCGTGGCGGTGGGGCATGACAGCGGCGCCGTCAGCGTGCTCCGGATAGGGTGTGGCGGCGGCGGCGGCGGCGGCCCGGAGGGCCGCACGGCGGCGGCGGCGGCGGTGGTGGCTTCCTGGAGGGCGACGGATACCGGCGCTGTGATCGCTGCCTGGTGGACCGGAGCGTTGGGACGGGGGGTGCTGCTGACCGCCGCCGGCAGCTCCCCCACCATACGCCTCTGGCGCCTGCCGCCCACAGCCACACTACCAGACTCCGGCGCGCCGTCGGCGGCGGCGGCGGCGGCGGCGGGAGCGCCGGCAGCCGAGCTGGCGGCGGAGGCCCGCTCGCCCTCCAAGGGCCGGCTCCTGGCGGCGGACGTGTGCTCGTCCCATCGGACGCTCCTGGCAGGCGACCAGTACGGCAACCTCTTTGCGTTCTGGCTGCCTGCGGAGGTGTGGGCGGCGCTGACGGCGCCGCCGGGCATGGTCACCGCCGCGGCCGTGGCGGCGGCGGCGGCGGCGCCGCCGCCGCGCCTGCCGTGCGTGGCGGTGTTCCGCAGCGCTGTGGGACCCGGGGCCGTCAGCTGGGTACGGCTGCAGGGCCCGGATTCGGAGGGGTTGTTCCTGGCGGCGGGGCGGGAGGGCGTGCTGGCGAGGTACCGCTGCTGTACGACAAACACCGTGCCCCCGACCACGGCGGTGGCTGCGACCGCGGCGGCGTCGGCGGCTCCTCCGCCAGCGCCGTCAGCATCCGACCCCGCTGGCGGCGGCGACAGCGGCGTCGGTCCGGACGCGACGCCCGCCGCCGCCGCCGCCGCGGCGGTGAGGTTGGAGTGCCTGGGCACGCAAGGCAGGACCGGCGTCGCATCCATCGAGGCGGCGCTGCCCTGGCCGCCTGCCGGCCGCGGCGCCGCCGCCAGCCCGGGGTCTGCGGGCGACACCACCTACCCCGGGGCCCCGACTGCGGCGGCAGGTGCGGCCGCAGGGGCCGGGGATGGAGGCGGATATGGAGGAGGAGGAGGTGGGGCAGACAGCTGGAGGGGCCCGCAAGAACAGCAGCAGCAGGAGCAGCAGCAGCTGCTGGTGGCGGGCTTCCGCGGCCCCGACTTCCGACTGGTGGCTCTGGCCCCCGATGTCACGGAGCTGATGGCGGTGCCCGGGTGCGGCGGGTGGCGGCGGACCCACGCGCTGCACATCGGCGGCGGCGACGGCGGCGGCGGTGCTGTCACCCCCGACATCACATTCGCCTACGTCAGTAGCAGCGGCGGCGGCAGCGGCGGCGGCGGCGGCGCGGCGCCGCGTGGCGGTTGCGTGATCCGGGTCCTCCGCCGCGGTCGCGACTGGCCCCGGCGGCCCGGACCTGCCCACGGCGCTGCCCTGCCCGCTCCCGCCAGCGGCTCCCGCCACACCGCCACACCGTCATCGCCGCCGCCGCCGGCGCCGCCGCCCGTGGAGCAGCGACCGGTCCTCAGGTCCGATGCGGCCGATGCGTCGGACGCGGCGGCGCCGCCGCCGCTGCCCGCTGCCCCGGTCCCGCCATCACCGTCCGCTGCACTTGCGGATGCAGCTCCGGCTGCAGGCGTCACGGGTCGTCCGTCGGGCCCTGCCACAGCCACAGCCGCAGCCACAGCCGCGGCGGCCATCGGCTACGGTTCGGCGCGGGAAAGCCCCGGCTCCAGCGGCGTCTGCGGCTCCGGAACCCGCCTGCCGCCCCGGCCCCTCAGCCTGCCCCGCTCCCTCCACGTGGGCCACCACGGTCGGGAGATCCAGTGCGTGTGTATCCTCCCGGCGGCTGTAGCAGCAGGGACGACGGCAGTACCAGCGGCAGTAGCATCACCGCGAGATCGGCGGCAGCAGGCAACCCTGCAGCGGCCCGCAGACCCGTACCCCCTGTCGCCGTCGCCCTCGCCGTTGCCTCCGCTTCCTCCTCTGTGCATCTTGACGGGGGCTGAGGACGGCAGCATCCGCCGCGTCACGGCGCGGCCCGCGGCGACGGCGGCGCTGCCGTCACGCTGCAACAGCGGTGTACGACAGCCGCTGTACGACTTGTGTTTTTCCGACAGCGCGGTGGTGGGTGAGCACGCTGCCGGTACGGCGGTGCGGTGTCTGGCGGCCTGTCCCCTGGGACCCGCGGCGGCCGGACTGCTCGTCCATCCTGCTGGGGGTGTTAGACCTGGTTCCGGAGCTCACTCCGCCGCCGACGACGCCGCCGCCGCCGTCACTGACGGAGGAAAACCGGCGTGCAGCGACCCTCCCACATCGTACATGTCGTACCCATCGTCCTTGTCGTACCTGGTGGTGTCCGGGGGCGCTAAGGAAGTGCTCATGGCCTGGCTGGTGACCCTCGACGGGCGTGGGGGCATGGGAGGCGGCGGACGAGGAGGACGAGGACGAGACGGCGGCGGCGGGGAGGCGGGCTTAACGGCAGCGACGGGGCGGCCAGGTGCCGTCGGAGGTCGGGATGAGGTGGATCCGGCGGCGGCGGTGGGGGTGGAGGCGGTGGTGGCCAACACCACCACCCGGTGGCTCTCCACTCGGCTGCCGCGCCAGGGCCTGAGGCCCCGCTCGTTGCGGGTCAGCCAGCCCACACCCTCGGGGGACAGGTGTGTGTGCGCGAGGGTGCGAGTGTATGTGGCGTGTGTGATTAGAGAGAAGCCCGCCCGGCCCAAACCAGTTACCAATGCACGGTACTCACCCGTTGGCGTGTTCAGCAAGGGGTGTGTGCACGTGGGCAGGCAGGCAGTGATGCGTGCAAGCGAAGAAGCGGGTTGTGTGTGGTCACTGTCCACAGTCAACTGTCCGGCGGGAAGCCCGCCGGCGGGTCGTGTGCACGGTATGTGTGTTGGCTCCCATCCCCACACCCCACACCCCACACCCCTTACCCCACCGCTGCAGGCGCTACCTCGCCCTGGCCCTCCTCGGTGTCGCATCCGCCGCACCCGAACCTCCCACGCCGTCGTCGTCGCGCAACACCGCCTCGGGGCCCGCCGCCGCCGCGTCCCCCACCGCCCTGCTCGCTGTGTCCTCCTCCGACGCCACCGTCAGCCTCCTGACCCTGGAGCTGGCGGGTCGCCGCCCCTGGCACCTCGCCGCCCTCCTCGACGCGGCGGCGGGGCACCGCCACCCCGTGCTGTCCATGGCGCACCTGGCGGCGGGGCCGGGGCAGGAACTGCAGCACCAGGTCGAAGAGGAGGCGGAGGACGAGGAGGGAGAGGAGCGGGGAGGGCTGGGGGGGTACTGGCTGGCGACCGGCGACACGGGAGGGGACGTGGCGCTGTGGTGGCTGCCCGGGGAGCTGCACGACAGCGGCAGCAGCGGCGGCGGCGGCACCCGCACCGCGGAGGAGGCCGCGGCGGCAGTGGCCGCGGCGGCAGTGGCCGCGGCGGCAGTGGCTGCGGCGGCGGGGTCCGCTGGTCCGCGGACGCTTCGTCCTGTGCTGGTGGTGCGGGGGGTGCACCAGTCGGGAGTGAATGCGATGGCGGTGATGGACGGAGGGGCGGTGATGGCCCCGGCTGAGGCAGATCAGTGGGGGCGCCGGCTGGTGCTGGTGAGCGGAGGGGACGACCAGTCCCTGGCGGTGCTGCACCTGAGGCTGACCCGGGGCGGGGGCGGGGGCAGGGAGCCGGGGCGAAGACGCCGTGATACGGATATGGACGACGGGTTGGGAGCTGGACCGCAGGGGCGGAAACACCCGCCGCAGCAGCCGCGGGACCATCAGGAGCAGCAGCAGCAGCCTCAGTGGGTGGGCGAGCTGGTGGGAGCGGCCGTCAGACCCCTGGCCCACGCCTCGGCGCTGCGGGCGGTGGCGGCGTGCGGCGACGGCGGCGGCAGTACGGCGGAGAGTCCCGTGGGTACGGAAGCAGACGGCCGCCACGGGCCGCACGTCGCGAGCGCCGGGCTGGACCAGGTGGTGCGGCTGTGGCAGTTGCGGCACTGTACGACAACGGATCGGGGTTCTCGTACGGAAGGAGATGGTGCGCCGGCGGGGGCCGCAGCCCAGGCTGAAACCCAGCGGTCGCGGCGGTCGTCGCGGCGGCGGCTGACGATCGTGCCCACCGGTGACGACGGGTCCGTGGCGCTAGTCTGTACGGCGAATGCGGACGCCACGCCACCTGATGGTTTCGGAGCGGCTTCGGAGCTCGGGGGAGCTTGCCCCCTGGTCGCCCCAACAACAGCAGCTGGGCTGGACGGAACCCGGCCCAGCCCCGGGGGCCGGGCTGCTGCTGCGGCGGGCGGGTGCTGCTGTCTGGTGGGCGGCGCGGAGCCGCTGGTTCCGGAGCCAGTGGCCGCCACTCTGGTGGAGGTTCCGGAGCCAGCGTGCCTGGCGGCGCTGCACCTCGGCCCCAGCGCGCCGGGGGGCTGGGTCCGGCGGGGCGCTGCGGAGGTGGCTGCGTGGGGGGGATCGGCTGTCTCGGACGGCGTGGAAAGACCGGCGGGGGAGCGCAGGGAGGGTGAGCCGGGCGGTACCGCCGGCGGCGGCAGCGGCTCTGTGTCCCGGGCGGGTGCGGAGCGGACTTGGGGAATGCGGGTGGTGGCGGCGGTGGCGGGTCGTGGGCTGCAGCTGCTGGAGGCCGGGTGGTGAGGCTGGCCACAGCAGGGCATGGATAGATAGGTAGCTGGAGAGTTGTTGGTGTGTATGGCGCTGGATTCCTGTCCGAGGGTGGGTGGGTAGGGAGGAGCGGGGGGAGGCCGCGGAGGGTTTCGGAGCCGCATTTCCTCCCCGTTGCATGTTGTCGAGTTGGGGTGTGTATTAAGAGACTGAGCCGCGAGAAGCGAAGTACAGGGGAACAGGCGATACAGGCGGCAGCAGTAGGAGACACAGTGAGCCCGGATTACCGACAAACTTGAGTTGGTGTGTGTGCGTGTGTGTGTGTGTGTGTGTGTGTCCAAGGCTGCCAAAGGTGTGTGCGGTTGGCGCCACCGCCGCCTCTCGGACCTCTTCTAGCGTGCGAAGACGTTTGACCCAAGGCTTCAAGGCTGCCTGACGTGGTCCTCACCACAGAGCACGACGGGCAAATCCACCGTGAGAAATCCGGGTGTGACCTGGATAGCCCGTTCCAACAACCAACTCGCCCGGCTCTCAGCATTCCCGCATTCCTACTCTCAGCTGTCATTCCGGCGCACTCGCTTGGACGTTGTCTGGCTGAACACCATCACGGCGGCTGGCAATCGTACTTCACTCATCCGTTCGTACATCCAGGGCCCCCGGTACGGCGAGTCCAGGCCAGCCCATCGCGGTAGTCTGATGCGGGTGGTGGGCGTCTCAAACTCTCAGCGGCAGCTGCAGCAGGTGGAGGGTGGCGCCAACCCCCACACCTGGGCCGAGCACAGACGAGGGACAGAGGGGGCGCGGTGGACCCCCATGCCCCCTCCCACTGCAATGCAGCCCCCGCTCGAGGAGCAAAGGACAGCGGCCCCGATTCAAAGCGAAGCGCCCCCGCCGCCAAGGGGCAATAGCCAAGAGCCTCCTTCGCAGGAAGAACGGTAACGACGCCAGCCCGGTTCCTACCCCAGGCCTCCATACGGTCACCGACGGCCAGCCGTGGCGGCAACTGCAGGCGGCCTTACCCCTACCCCTGCCTCCTGGTACCCACAGCCCATTGAGACGACCGAGCCACGGATCAGCCAGACAGCCGCCGGGCAGGGCACACCAGGCGACCCGCGGGATTCACCGCGCGCTCCCGGCCGGGTGGGCCCAGCAGGGCGCCTCCGAGAGAGCCGGGTCTTCCCCCCGGAGGCGAGGAAGGGAAAGGCAAGGAAAGGGGATTGAAATGAAATGAGGAAAAACCAGAAACGAACCCGTGCACACCCAGAAATACAGAAGGCAAGGGGATGCCGGGGCCACCTGAGGGGTCAGACACGGCGCGGCAGCCCGCCCCGCGTCGCAGAGTCATCCCCGGACCCCAAAGGTGAAACCGCAGATCTACCCGTGTATACCCCCCCCCCCGGGCAGGTACGCAATCCCCCCATGCAACATCACCACACCTCCGCCGCCAACACGCCGACAGTATCGCCGGGCGCTTTCCCAGTGATGCAGCCGTGCGGCTTGTGGTACGCACGGAACAAAATCTCGCGCTGCCTGACCTCACCCGGCCGCCGACCGCATCGTGATCCGCCGCCGACCGGTGCGGTGCTTGACCTCCCCTCCCCTCCCATCCGCCATCCCATGTTCCCATCCCATCCACACGCCCGACCTCGCCAAGTATAGAACCCCGCACAGTCACCTCCGCGCTATCAAGTGTCAACATCCAACATCCAACCCGCCGCACACCTGTCTGGGTGCTGCTGCCTGTGTGCGGAGGCAGCGCGAATGACGGCGCACCCGCCTCCGTCCGACCCGACCGACCGATCGGCGCCACCGCACCACGAGAGACAGGCAGGGCAGTACGGAGAGTACGGAGGGTACGACGTCGAGAGACCGAAGCGCACACGCGTTGCCGTACTAGCGGCACGTGTCCTTACTATCGTGCACTGCCCCTTCCGTGCACCAACGTCACCCCCCCAAGGGTACTGATCGGTATCAAGCCATGTACCCGCTAGTTGAGCTGTGTGTGTGTGTGTGTTATATGATATACACCAACACAATCCAGTATGCATGCCTTGCCTCCTCGTTCGCTGGTCCGGTTGCGTTGCATCACACATCGTTATGCCGCCCGCGAACCACACATATATGCAAATTATTTGTTGGCATCTCAATCCATTTCGTTGCACCACTCGCGTATACTGCAGCTCGCTCGCTCGCGTACTATCATGTGCTGCGCCGACCCCACCAGCTGCATCCCACCCGCGGATCGCCTACCCAAGGTCCCTCCCTCCCTCCCTCCCCTCTCACTGTCCTTGCTTCCCTCATCTTCGCTGCCTTCCTCGCTCTTTCCCATGGTACTCCCTGCCTCCTTCTTATTGTCGTCCAGGCCTCCCTCCCGCACCCCCGTTCCCCCGCAGCCAGGCAGCCAGCCCGCCAGCATTCCCCGGCCGCCAGCCCGCCAGCATTCCCCGGCCGCCAGCCCGCCAGCATTCCCCGGCCGCCAGCCCGCCAGCATTCCCCGGCCGTCAGCCCGCCAGCATTGCCCGGCTGTCAGCCAGCCAGCTAGAACACCGTGATCCCGATGATCTTGGCTTTGTTCTCCGCCCGACCCGAGTCCAGCAGCTCAAACGTGAAGGCCAAGCACACGTCCGCCTCCTCACTCCGCTGGATGGGGAAGGTCTCGACTTGGGACTCGGAGACGTGCTGGCCCCAGAGGCAGTCGATGTCCTTGCTGCCCAGCACCTTGGCACTCCCGTCTCCGCCGCCGATGTCGCACTCACGCCGCCCGCTGCCATCATTCCTGGGCACCGCCGGGACGAGCATCACCGTCACACGTACGACACCCATGTGTTTGTACGACTTGAGCAGCGTCACGTGGGCCTCCCCGCTCTGCACCGGGTGGCGCCGTACTTCCGCGTCGGAGGCCACCACCGTACACCGCGACCCCTGGGTCTGGGTCAGCAGGCCGGGTTTGCCGGGCACGTCCGCCGCGATGGCCCAGCCGGTGCAGTTCTTCATGCGGCGGTTGGCGGTGTAGGGGTTTACAGTGGGGATGTGGAGCGGGCTGCTGTCCAGGTACATGTCGAGCACGGCCTGCTCGATGAAGGCAGGCCGCCGGGGGCAGTAAGGTGCCGGGTGCGCACGGCCGGGTTGGCGACCATCCGAGGCGCCGTCACCGTCCCTGTCGTTGTCATCGTCATCGTCGCCGCGATGCGGGAAATGTTGCCTGAACAGGCGCTGCGTGTTCAGGTAGTGGATGAGAGACGCGGCCAGGAGTTCGTGGGCCCAGGGCCCGGGGTGGAAGTCGGACAGCGGCTCCGAGAACCAGGTGCTGTTGAACCAGGCCTCCACAGCGGGGGTGCTGAGGGGGCCCAAGCCGTCTATGGGGGACATGTACGGCACCCCGTGCACGAAGGCGACGGCGAGCTGGGTGTGTACGGCATCGGAGGCGCGCGGCAGCGCGCCGCGCCACACGTGTGTCCGACGTGTGGTGGTGCCGAGCCACAGTACGGCAGCCCCGGTCCATGAACGGCCGTAATGGGTCGCCGTGCAAGACGGCGGTGACAAGGATGGGCCCAACCCCCCGCTACTTGAAGGCCGCTTGGACCTCTGCAGCAGCAGGCAGATCAGGATCTCGGAATTGGTACGGATGACGGTACTGGGATCCGCTTCCCGGCCGTCTCCCTTGACCAACTCGTAGACATCGTTGGCGGCTGTATCCACAATGATGAGGTCCGTGTCCTTCAGCAGCACCTCTTGATGCCCAACCAGATATTCAATCCTATTTGGCGGGGTTCGAGGACCGTGCGAGAAGTAAATGTACCCGTGGCGGTGTTGCTGCACGGCGGTTAGTCAAAGACGTACTCCGATATTGGTACGGCGGGTCTTTTGACACGCACCAATAGTCGGTCGCCACGGCGCGCTTGGCAAGAACCGTGACGTTGTGTCGCCCCTCGCAAGGGAAGGCGTCGTTGAGCTGTTGTTCGAACAGCGCTGGGTATGCCAACGTGCCATTGGCGAGCTTCTCGCCAGTGCTGACGCTTCCGCCGATGACAATAGCTTGGGCACACTCCCTTTTCCGAAATTTAGATAACAGGGACCCAAACATGGTCGGGTCACCATAGTTGAGCACACTTCTTGTAAGGGTTTGACTAATGAAATCCGAAGCTTGTATCAAATTTGAAGCTTGAATCAAATTAAAGGCGTGTGTCAATAAAGCAACCAGTATGCATGAGATGATAATCCTCGGCATCCTTTCTTGCGCAACAGCCGCATTTACAAACCTACCACCGTGCTTGCCTTCGTAATTTTATTAATGCCTACACAACACATGGCATCCGGGCTTTGCAACTTGCAATGTGCAACCGTTGCAAAACCGTTGCATGATGCCTGCTGCGTGCTGTGACTGAAACCGATTTCAACCGACTGCAAGCAATGTATCTTGCACATGTAGTTCCATTTTGCTGTAACTAAAACACTTGCAGTTCATACGCCCTCAGGAAAAGCAGGTTGATGCGTTGAGTCACCGCCTCACCGGCATCGCATGGATTACTTTCAACCTATGAATGATGATGATCCCGTGTGATGATGTTGTCAGCTTCGACGAGCTCGTACAATGCAGACAAACCAGAACGACCGCTGCTACAGTAGTCAAAAGAAAAAGTCACCAGTGAGCAGGAATGGGACCTCCCACTGAGCGCGGTACCTTCCAAGCTAAACACCTCCACTTCGCTCGTACCCTCGTCAAACCCTCCACCTGCCTGAACCCCAAGCCTCACCCGCTAAACCCCACCCTCCCAAACCCACCACCCCCGGGACGAAAACGCGGAACAGCTCAGGGCGAAGTGAAAAAACCTCGTCTGGTATCGAACAGACATATCGAATACCACATGCGCCGGCGCGCGTTGGTCCAACAATTACTGGTGCGGCCCTGCACGACACCAAACACAATGACTAATATTATACGGGATGCCGTGAACGGCGGGTCTCCCGGCACTTTCCCGGACAATCAATTCGGTAGCAACAGGCTCGCTCGTGCATTAAGATATAAGATATACCCACAGAACACTGGAATGAACGTATCAAACATTTCAGGTATGTACCGTTACTCAGGGTTTGTGCAATATGCGCACGCGCCGTTATTTCCGGCCGCCCGGCGTACCCATTCTGCACCTGACTCATTCGCAAGTACCAAAAACCAGAAGAGCCCAACGCCCTGCTGCCTTCAGGACAGCTGATCCTGTAATGAACACATCGGCCGAAGGGAACCTCGATGGCCACGCAAACGAGGAAGCAAGAAACAACCCGCTGGCCCCCCGAGCGAACGGGCGCGAGCCTGGCTGCACTCCATATTGGATGAATATGTCCGGAAGCTCCCATTCGTAATAACCGTGTTTGAAGCTCACATGACCCCCCGCATGTGTGCCTCCCGCGCGTCGACCCGGCCCTGCATGCATGTATGTATGCGTCCACATACCTGCCCAGGTCCCGGCCGCCAGACAATAAAAATCACTAGAACACAGTCAGCCCGACAATCTTAATCTTGTTCTCCGGTCGCGGGGAGTCCAACACCTCAAACGTGATTGTCAAGCATTTCTCCTGCATATCTTCCGGCACCCTAAAATGGACCACCCCCGCCTTGGGCTCCGAAACCCGCTCTTCCCACAGGCAATCGATGTCGCTGCTGCCCAGGATGGTGGCCTCAGCGGTGGGGCCCATGTCGCAATCCCAAGCGTCGCCGTCGTCTCCTCGAGGGACGGCGGGTCTGCTGCCCACGGTGATGCGGACCTGGCCCATGTGCTCGTACGACCGCAGCAGCATCACGTGCGCTTGGCCCACGCTGAGGGGGTGCCGCCCCAAGTCCTGAGGCAACCCCACGATGGTGCACTGCGACCCGACCTCCAGCGCGATAAGGCCCGGCCGGTCCGGCACATCACAGAAGAGGTCCCAGCCCGTGCAGTTCCTCATACGGGGTCGGGTGGCCATCTTGCTGACCGTTGGGATGTGCAGCGGGTTGCTGTCCAGGTAAATGTCGAGGGACGCCTGCGACACGAACGCGGGCGGCCGTGGGCAGTAGGGTTCCTCTGACGGCCGCCGCGGCGGACCGCCCCAGGGGAGCTGCTCCTGGTAGCGCATCTGTTCGGTCAGGAAGTGCAGCAGCGCCTTGGCCAACGCCTGGTGACCCCAGGCACCGGGGTGGATGTCCCGAACCGGTTCGCTGTACCAGGTGTTGTTGAGCCATGCCACGCTTTCCGTCGTTCGGAAGGGCCCCAGGCCGTCAATGACTGAGATGTACGCCACCCCGTGCGTGATCGCGACTGGCAGCTGCGCGTACACCGCATCGGTGGACCGGGGCAATGCGCCCCTCCATATTTCGGTGCGGCGGGTGGAAGCGCCCAGCCACAGCACGGCCGCGCCAGTCCATGCTCGAGTGTACCCAGATTCCCGGCACGACGGCGCCACGCTTGACCATTCTGGCGCTCTGCTACTTTTCTGCAGTAGCAGCGACATAAGAATCTCCGTATGGTCTTGAAGGACGCGCTCGGGACTGGCAACTTTGCCAGAAGCCCCTTTCAACAGCCGGTAGATGTCATTCACAGCGGTGTCAACAACGACCAGATCCACGTCTTTTAAGAGCTCTTCTTGCCGTCCGACGAAGAAGTTGATCCTGTGCGTGGCGAGTCGGGGGGAGGGCAGCACGCCTGGACAACAAGCACGCGTGGCTCGGCACGATAAAACGAACGCGGCTGGCCAGGAACGAAGGCTACGGGCTTTTCAGTTTCACAATTTGCTCATGTGGAACAACTGATGTGGTGCTTACGTAAGATGTACGTGATCCTACAAGCAAGAGAAGCCATGCCACCATGTAGCTCGCCGACCCGTCCCCATGCAACCAGGCATCAACCCTGCCATGCGGGCAAGGATAACCGCCTGGAGCTCTCGTTTGGAGCGGGCACAAAACCTCAGCACTGACGAACCCGCAGCACCGCAAATCACAACAATGCCACATGGCATACGAGATTCACGCTCAACGGCCATGGGGACGCAAGTATAACTTTGTAAATCGCTCCATCGTGACAGCACGTAACTCGAGCTAGGTGCGCCCAGGAAACTCACCAGTGGTCGGTCGCTGTAGAACCTTTAATGTATCGTATGTGAGTATGGTTTCCCTTGCAGGGGAAGGCTTCTCCAACCAGCTGTTCGAACAGGCCAGGGTAGGCTGTCGCATCCTTTGGCAGCCCGCGCCCGTCGCTGACACTTCCGCCTATGAAGCCAATGTGGATGCATTCCTTGTTCCGCAGCTTATTAAGGACCGCATCGTACATAGCTGGGTCACCATGGTGAAGAATGCTTCGGGTTAAAGCCTGGAAGCTGAGCTTATACGAATGGGCAATTATACTTGAAAATAGAAGGATTAGGGTTGAGATGGACGCGTTCACAGACGCCCTTTGTATTGACATCTCCCAAACTATTGCATGGTATTAAATTTAAAAATGTAATCAGTAGACGAAAGCTCCTTACGCCAATCGCTAATGTCGAACGGATGAACGCCAAGCAGCAAGCATAGTTTATCGTACTCGATAACATGTTGTACGGGTGCACTCAACCCAGGTGACCCCCTCGGCCACTGACTGCAAGTCAAGTCGAGGCAAAGCTGATGGATTGGACCTCCCACCGGATTGGTGATGATTACGAACCCTCGGTCTCGGGTAAAGTTAGGGTGAAAGGGCGGCAGGCAGGGCTATCCCGGTAACCGAATATATCGTCCGGAAGGTTAGCCATAGTTAGCCGTGCCCAGAGGACGGTGCGTGCCCCTCCGCACACATTGCAGCAGGGTGCTATCAGGCATCTCTCATGTATGTGTTGTACACGTCGGCATGCACCAATCTGAACCGCTACGTCGAGCGGTGGATCTCCCTGATGACTCGGATATGTTCGGAATCATGCTTTTGTTTGACCAGTGCAAGCTTGGTCATTTCTTATATCAGGTGCAGAAGTTGCGGAAGGAAAAGCTGCAGAGATGAGAGACTCAGCTACCTTTTGTTCTTTTGATCTTTTGTGCGCCCTTTGACGGATGACCGTTGTGGGGGAACACATGTTTATAGCCGTAAGGCCTGTACAACATGTAACAACCAACCAACCAATCTGATCTCATCTCCCGTGTGACAGCAGCTCGGGCCTCCGAGCTCGCCCCGCTAACGCTGCCGCCTGTTGTAGCAGCAATGGCCTGTTGGGCTGCAGCCACGGTATCGGTATAGGGACAGACTGAGGCGGTGCACGCTTTTCAAATGCCGGCATTGTGCTGTCTGCGCAGGTATCGACGCCCAAGGCCACCTCGCCATCCCTTACTGCCCCCAATACAGCCACAGGCCACAGCGTTTTCCTTTTCCGCCACCAACGATTCCACACGGCCTGACTTCTTTGCCACTACGTCGCGCATGACAAGTACTGCCGATTTGGTGACCCTGCGACTTCACTGTCTTAGTTGACTGTGACTCTGTAAGGGACACCAGCACGTAGCGGTAGCCCCAGGCGCCCCATCCCCTGCAGCTACAGGTGCTGTCAGTGCTGTCTCGTACCGTGCAGCTGCTGGCTGATGCCCAGGTCCAGGGCGGCATCTTGAGTGGCGCATCGCGGGGGCCACCGAAATTGTGGCGGTGGCTTCACAGAAAGGGCAGCGCTAAGACTTATCAAGTCTCCATGGAGGGATGCTGTTCGGCGCATCAGGACAAAGGCCTTGAATGAATATGTGAGACTGTAATAATGTAACCGTTACAAGGTGGACCCCCAGCATCATCCGCAAGAACTGTCATCTGCACACCCCGATCACGGGTAACGGCGACATGCCAGGTGCCCCCGGCGCGCATTACTGACCATCCCCGGAGCCGGCCGGCGGAAACGCAGCGAAGCAGCGGTTCCCGGGGGGAGTCTCTTGCTTGGCCAACAGCCGACCAGTGTCGGCCACACCCGGCGCGCGTGAGTAGATAAACAATCGGGTTGGTCGAGTGGGCGGCAACTTCACTTGACAATGCTTGGCAAGCTATACAAGAGAGGGCATTGCCTAGACCTCCATGACCAAACCCATACATGAAGACAGCCTGCACTGCAGGCTGTCTTAAGATAGCAGGGTGGCTGTCTTAAGATATAAATATATATTCGGCCGAAAACCTTGCGTTTTGATAGATACTTTCCCTCGGTGGGAAAGTGGGGTTTTAGATACTCATGGCCTCTCGCACGGGGAAAAGCCCCCTTTGAGTAGATAAAATGCCGGCAAAAGCTCCCTCCGACAGATACTTTCAGCACGATTGGGCAAGGAGTATCTCCGGCCGTAGATACTCTGCAAAATAAGATAGCCACCCTGGCCTGCAGGGCGAGCTGGCATTGCACCCGGAACGGTAGCGGGCGGGTTTCTTTCCTAAACACACAATTGTATGCCTGCACGTACCAGAAACGTGCAACGTAGCCGCCGCGGGCGGCGCGGCCGCGCCTGTTCAGATAGGCAATATTTGTTTTTAGTACAGTTCGTCCGCTGGCAGCACTCCAGTTACTCATGTGCTCGTCGTCCGAAAGACATGTAGAATCGCACACATGCCTGGACCTGCACTCAGTGAAGGTCAAAACTCTGACCACATGTCGGCCCCCAACATGTGTTTGCTCAGGATCAGCACGTGGCGTGCTGTCCGGTCAACGCAGAACTCATCCTGCCGTGGACCAGGGGATTAGGAGAGTGGTGTGGGGCTGCTGCCGCCCGCCGCCGGCTTGCCGTGCCTGCACTCCCCCTTGTGCCCCGCCCGCCAGTGCGCCACCTGGCAGCCCTTGCCGCAGTACTGCGGCCCCCCGCAGCCGTTGCACCGCAGCAGCCTCCGGCCCCCCTCGCTGTCGCCCTCCAGGCTGCTGCAGCGCGGGTTGCTGCAGCGCCGCGGCAGCTGCACGCCCTGTTGTGACCCGTCTTAACCAAAGACGCTTGCAAGCTGATGCTACCGATCTCGGATCACTCCAGGACCACTACATTTATCCCCCACTTTCAGGGCTCGACGTCCGCGTCGAGTATCGAACCAGGTTCAGCCGAATGATCACTTGCCATTCGCACCACTGACACCCGCCTGTAGGGCGACACTCGGCAACTCGCACATGAATCGCTCACGACCACAGGCACGACCCCAACTCGGGTTGCCATCGCGGCTCGATCCGGGGACTCCTCGGTCTCGATACCATTTGTTGTGACCCGTCTTAACCAAAGACGCTTGCAAGCTGATGCTACCGATCTCGGATCACTCCAGGACCACTGCACGCCCCCTGCCCCTGCACCTCCCCCGCCTTCACCCCCGCCCCCTGCGTCGCCCTCCCAGCTCTCCCGCTGCAGCTCACACATCTCCGCAAGCAGCTGCGCGCCCAGCTCGTGGGCCGCACCCTCGAGCGCCCATCGGGTCACCTGGGCGGGGGCGGGGAGGGCAGCTGCCTCGCCCGCACCCGCGCCTGACACCCCCGGGGCGCTGATGCCCAACTCCGGCTCGGCGGCGTGATGCGCTGCAGGGCCCCCCTCCGCCAAGCCACCCTCCAGCTCACTCAGCCGCGCCGCCAGCCACGGCGCGAATGGGCCCCCGAGCGGTTCGGCCGCCGTCGCGCCTTCCGGCGGCCACGGACTGCACAGCATGACCCCCAGGCAGGCAGCCGGCAGCAGCCGGCCCTGGCGCATCGCCGCCGCCACCTGGTCGGGGAACTCCACGACCAGCACCGCCAGCGCCTTCACACACGCCGCCAGCACACAGTGCTCCTCCGCTGAGTCATCCATGGGTTGTCCTTCCACGTAGAAACGCAGCATCTCGTCCACAACATCGAGCGCCGACAGCTGCTCCAGGACCAGCGTGCGGAGTTCCTCCGCGATGGCACCGAGTGCGGCGCCGCATCCCGCCAGCTGCTGCTGCAGCAGCCGAGGCGGCACCGCCAGGCGGCCGCGGGCCGTTGCGTGCGCTGCCAGCAGGGCCGGCAGCCACCGAAGCAGGGTAGTCCCCGTTTCGCGCCGGACCTGGACCGGACACCTGGGTTGCAAGTCCCCCTCTTGGGTGCCCATCAGCCAGCTGGCTCTGGCAACGGTCGCCAGGTGGGGCAGCAGCACCCGGGCGGC
Source organism: Eudorina sp. 2006-703-Eu-15 (assembly GCA_003117195.1). Lineage (NCBI taxonomy): Eukaryota > Viridiplantae > Chlorophyta > Chlorophyceae > Chlamydomonadales > Volvocaceae > Eudorina > Eudorina sp. 2006-703-Eu-15. The sequence continues at coordinate 995,065 of BDSI01000008.1, read as the reverse complement.
CAGGAGTGTGCACCTCAGGAACTGCCGCAGAGGCACCTGCTGCTGCGGCTGCTGCTGCGGGAGGTGGTGCGGCGCGGCCTCAGCTTCCACCGGCTCCGGAGCCGGCCCGCCTTCCGCCTCTGGCGCCTGTTCCGTGCCGCCTGCATCACCGGCCCGCAGACACATCGCGACTCGCTCCGCGCAGGCCACCCAGCTGCGCAATCCCGGCCTCTCCTCAAGTGGAAGGCCCAAGATGATCATGCCCATCACGTTGTACCCGGTGCGGGTGCTGGGGTCACCCTCGCTCCCACTCCCACTCGCAGCGCCGGCACCGCCGCCAGCCGTGTGCGACAGCCAGGCCACCAGCGGCTCGACGCACTTGGCCGCCAGCTTGCCCAGGGTGGCGAGGAGGGACCCCACCTGGTACGGCTCGCCGTACGCCAACAGGAGGCCCAGGGAGGGCCACCGGAGGGCGCGGGACTCGCCCCAGAGGCCGTAGGTGGTCTCGGGGGTGTCGCTGCTGCGCTGCTGCACGCGAAGGGTCCGCTCCAGGAGGGGTATGTATCCGGCCGTCAGGACCGCCCCGAGGACCGGCGGCGCCACTGCTGCTGCAGCGGCTACGGCGTCCCGGCTGAGAAGAAGGGGACAGACAGAGGGCCGCACGGGGTTTGGTGAGTTGGTGGGTGGGTGGGTTCATTTGTCAGGATTGGCCAGCACATAAGTCCCATGGGTCGGCCGTCGGCACCGCCCCATGGGTCATCCCATGGGTCATACTGTTGTGCCACATATCGCCGGCAGGGACTGCGAGGCTTGGGGCCGCTTTCCCCATGGTTTAAGCAGAATGAACAAGGTTGGGTGGGGTGTGCACACGCAACGACTTGAAAGGTACGGTAGAAACGTACAAAAATGGTACGGCAGATGGGCCGTCGGTTGTGGCCCGTGGCACAAGGCTGACCTACCTTTGTTTTCATGGTTGCATAGCAAGCCCAAAGCTGGATCCAGATCCAGATCAGACACAGCGTTTGGGTCCATCAGTGGGTGGATCTCGGGCATCGGCTCCGTAGCATTGGCTTCCAGGCACGACAGCACAGCGTGCAGACCCGGCACCGCCACACCCCACCACTCCCGGGCCCTGAGCCCCGCCAAGGCCGCCGCCGCCGCCGTGTCCTGTCCAGCGCCAGCCCCAGCCTCTTGACTCGGCCGCCGCCGCTTGAAGGTCGCGGCGGCGCACCTCAGCGCATCCGCCACCACCGTCGCGCACACACCCTTGCCAAAGGGCGCCTCCAACGGGGCGGACCCTTGCCCGTCACTGCCCCCGTGGTGCTGCCGCTCCTGCCGCTTCTGCGGGGCTGCGGGGTCCCGCCGCTGCTGGCCGCACGCCCAATGGAAGTGGCAGGAGGCCGTTGCGACGCGGGCCGCTCGGAGCGCCAGCTGCCGGATGAAGCCCCGGCTGAGCGGCCGCACGGGCACTGGAGGCGACTGCTCGAAACACCACGTCCAAATTATCCGCGCGCCACACAAGGTGCCGTGCCGCAACGGCAGCTGAGGCTGCCGCCGCCGTCGCTGCCTGCCGCCGTACCCACCGGCGGCCGCCGCCACCGCCGCCGCCGCCACATTTGTCAACTCGGGCTGGTCCTCCGGCGGTTCATAGGTAGGCGGCAGCGCCTGCGCCGCGGAAAGGCCGTACATCGTGCCTCCGTCCGCCGCCGCCAGCTGAGCAACCACGTGTGCCGCCGCGCCGTACTGGAAGCAGGGCCCAGCGATTATGGCGGTGGTGCTGCTGACCGCGACGTCGTACCGGCTGGCAGGGCACATGCTGAACCCCTTGGCGGCAATGGCGGCCAGCGTCATGAAGACATGGTCGACCGTTTGCATCATGTCATCTAATTGACGGCCAGGCACCGAAGCGGAGCCACTAGGGCCACTGCTGGCCGTGGACGCCCGCACCTGGGGGAGGGAGGCTCCCCGACGTTGACCGCCGCCGGCTTCTGCGCCGCTGCTGCACTGCATCCCGATGTGCACGAGGGCGCAGACGGCCTGCTCCATGAGGCCGCTGCGGGCGAGGCAACGTCGGGTCCTGGCGGCCGCCGCGGCTCCGGCGGCGCTGATGACGCGGCGACAGAGCCTCTAGGTGCTGAGAAGGGCTGTGTGGCGCATAGCACGAGGTCGATGAGGTCAAAGAAGGACCACAGGAACTTCAGGTCGGCGGGTAGCCGCCCGTCGGCCCTCAAGGCCGCGAGGGCAGCGGCCGCCGCTGGCAGGACGTCCATGCGCAGCGCGAGGTCCACGACGTCCAGCAACAGCGGGCCATTTTTGTTCGATCGAACCTTTTGCAGTATCAGGACGATGAGCCAGGAAAGGCTGCAGTACGGCTCGCAGTCGGTGGCGGACAGCGAGTCCTCCTTTGCGAGGACGCGCAACGACAGCGCGTGCAGCTGCAGCGCTGCCACTCGTGCCGGGGGATTGCTACACAGAAGGCGCGAGAATTCAGGGCCCTCGGCGAGAAAAGAGTACTGCCTAACCGACGTGACCAAACTCTTGAGCTTGCTCGCTGGCAGCACGCATGACCGGCCTTTGGCAATTTGCGCGACCCAGAAAGCAGCGGCTCCGCAGCATATCGATGAAAATTCTTGCACTACGACTTCCACATCATTCTTGGGTTTCGCTTCCGAAGCCAAAGCTGGCTTGCCCCGACGTTGTGGTTGCTTACTTGGCTTCATTGCCATGGTATCGAGTGCCCAATAAATATTACTTCAGCCGGTTTCTACGACACCAGGCATGTCCAATTATTGTCTAGATATCATGAACCAAGGCCCAAGGGTGTCAAAACAGGGGATCGCAATTCTGTGTACGGATGAGCGGTTGTCTCTCTTCCTCTCAACACAAGAAGAAGGGAAGCGGCGTAACATTAAAACTATATGTTTTTGATCCTTTTACATTGTGAATCTGTGCGGCTGTTCTCACTCGCTTGACGCTATGTATGATAGCGTGCAAGCCGTATTGAGGGGTGAGCAGTAGCAGATGATGCGTGCGGTGCACGTTCTTGTCTCACTCTTGTTGTTATCGATATGTCATGCATCAAGTGCTACATTGGGTTTTAGTCCAAGAACAGGGCGGCCGGGTCGCGCCGTGGAAACCAATGACGCCAAGCACAATCCGCGCAAAGCAATAATAAATGAGCACGAGGCAGAAAATCTTATAAATATCCTTAAATCTGCTTTTCAATGGAATTTCAGCGACAGCACCAACAGCGGGGCGCGCGTGTCGGACGTTGACTGGGAGGCCCTGCACGGCACTGCTGCCGGCCTGCACCAAATCATCGACACAACGAAGGTGCTGCTAGGAAGCCTTCAACGTTGCAACTCTTCCACGCCATCAGACGGCGTCGGAAATGAAGGGCGCCCCGCTGCTGGCGGGGCTACATCCTCTGAACAGCGTGAGGGTTGCCCCGCCCCCGCGCCAGAGTTGCTCCAGGGTGGCACGGCCGCCTTCCTGACCACCTTCATCCGTAACTACCCCCTCGGCCCCACCAGCTCCGAGGCCCTGGCCGGTTGGGCTGTCGCGGCTAACACATTTCTGCAAGAACACCGCCGCATGCAGAGGGAGCAGCGGCAGCAGTGGCTGGAGGCGATGAGCAGCGGGAATAATGGCGGTGTTAACAGCGGTAGCGGCAGCAGGCGCACCAATCAGGAGCAGAGTGGGCCAATCCGCGGTGATGAAGTGAGGGAACAGGGAGGCGGCCCTACCCGGCAGGTGCAAGGCACTTCGACTCTCAGGCGGCTTTTGGCCGAGTCGTTCGAGCCCGTCAAGCGGGATGGCGATACCAGCAGCAGCAGTATCGGTGATCAAATCAGCAGTACTAGTAGCTCCGATACCGTGGATGTCCCAACAGAAGACTTCAATGAAAGCAGTAGCAGCGAACTGGATGGCAACGATGGCGGCGGGGGCGATACTTCTTCTGATGACAAGGATGACCAGCCCGGCATGGTCAGCGGTGATGACGTGTCTGCCTCAACACCAGCATTGGATGTGAAGTACGGCGGTTTGCCTCTGGTACGGCGGTTGTTGCTGGCGCATCTATTGCTGGGCTGGATCAACGGCCTGCACCGGCACCTGGGCGGGAAGCCGCGACCGATGGCGGAGGAGGTACTGCAGTTGGTGACCCAGGTACGTAAGATTGTATAAACCGGTACAGCCGAGACTACTCCAACTACTTTAACGACCATGATCGCCCCACATCACATGACTCGAGTCGCACTGCTGCGCAACCGCCCACCCCGCACCCGGCGGTGCTGCCAGCGGCTGGCCGACACCAGGAACGGACTGAACAAGGACTCTTTCACGCGATGCCGTACATTCTGCGTAGCTGTACGAGATCCACGTGGAATCGGTCGTACAACGGGGCATCATCCAGTACTTCCACATCTCCAAAGCGGGAGGCACCAGCTGGGGCACGGCGGCGCGTAAGTACTACGGGTGTACGACAGGGCAGGAATGGGTGTGGCTGCCACGTGACTGCAGTGCTTGCGGCGGATGCAGTGCGCCACACCCTTGTACCGGTTGCATGCAGCGCGGGAAAGGACACAACGGGACGCATAGTACGGCGTGGCTTCGTGTCGCCGATTATTGTACGGTGACCGCCTGGCCCAAATCCACGCATACAAGTTGGTGTGGTGCCCTGTCCTACCTCCTTCATACTCTATATGCTCATTTTGCATTAAAGAAACCGTGTTGTTATATTAATGGCTCATATCTGGGGACTTCGTGTCATTGAAAAAGCAACTCTGGACTGCCGGCCGCCGCCTGCTTGTGCATCCTTTTGGCATTGCGTTCCCGTGTCGTACCAACTCATCTACCTGCCGTACAAGCCGGCCGTGCATGTTGCGCCTCCAACAGTCTACCCGGCCACCCCACCACCCCACCCGAATGCAAAACCAGGAAGCAACTTGTGCTCGACTAGCTTGCGTTCCACGGTGCGCGAATTCGACGACGAGTGCCGCTGGATCAACGGCACGGTGATGCGCGAGGTGGGCGGCGTCCCCGTGAAGACCGACCCCGGCCACAGACAGTGAGTGTTGCTGGCTTGCTGCCGGGTGGGCTGAGGGGGCCGCGGGAAGGCAGGCAGGTAGGCAGTAGGTAGGCAGGCAGGTAGGTAGGCAGGTAGGTAGGTAGGTAAGGGAACGGCATAAGGGATTCAGGAAAGACGGTGTCGGCGGCCGTGGATTTTACTCCAGCGAGCCCCGTTACGCGAGCTGTGGACGTGTACGAATCCCAGCCCTGCACCATTGAAGTGTCCCCTCCTCGAGTGACGCGCCCTCGGCCCAATCACAAGCCGGGACTGCACCCACACCCGCACCCGCATCTCCACGGGCCAGCCATGAGAGCGTGGAGGCGGAGGCAGAGGCGCCCGCCCGCAGACGGAGTAAGGGTAACAGCAGGCTGCCAGGCTCCCTACCCTTCTCACCCAAAGAGGAGCGTAAAGTTATCGGGCCAGGCACGGACCCAGGCACGCACCCAGACACGCAACCAAAGGCAGCTGGCTGGTGCACTGGCTAGAGGCACCCTAGCTGGCGGGGGCTTGGCCCATCTTGATCGCGACCCACCTCCAGAGGTCCCTCCTCATGGACGGTCCGTCTCCGTCCAGTCTTGCTGCTGTGCATGACCGCACCGAGGCCGGCCGCAGCTCGCCCTTCAGCATGGGTGATGCTGTCGTACGACAACGTTTCCAACGTTTGTTTGCTGATGGGTCACTCGCGTTGCTGATGTGTCGCTCGGGGCGCCGCAGGGTGTGTTCGCGTTTCGATGTGCTCGGCCGGATGTCGGAAGTCACCGACTGCGCGGGGCGGCTGCGCTTTGCGCGCGACCAGGGGTACAACTACGTCGCCAACGAGTACACGCTGACCGGTGGGCTGCACGACATGTACGGCACGCGTATCTGCCCCCAATTCGTCAATGTGATCAGCATCAGGTACGGAGGGTGCACTCCGGGGCTCTCTTGTGTGACGGGCGGGGTCACGGGGTCATTCCTCGAGCGCATCTGTTTTCCCGTGTTTGCAGTGTTTCGGCCCCACCCGGTCTGAGTGCTGACTCACCACGCAGCCTTACATCTCACAGCGAGCTGCCAACACCACGCATCGCCCCGCACACAAACCCTAGCTGCTCACAGACCTCACCGATATTACAAAACGTACATACTTCCCTGACCGACGAATCGGTACCGTGCGCCGCCCCCTCGCCCGTCCCCTTTGGGTCCCCCAGGGAGCCCCTGTCCCGCCTCGTGAGCAACCTCAAGTACATGATCCTGCGGCTGCGCTCCGTCCTGTTCCCGGGTCCAGACGCCCTGGGCCAGTTCAGGCAGCTCTTCTGCAACGCCTCCGCCGCAACCTGGGAGACGTTCGCGCCGCCGGTCGCGGACAACTACAATGTTCGGTGCGTGTGTACGACACCACACGCAGTGGCAATGGAGTAGTCCACTGTAACATTATTACTAATAATGGATTCCGACTATGGCTTTGTGTGGGAGGGCTGTGCGGCCGGGCAGGTTCTGGCGCTTGTGCGTGATGTGGTCGAAATGCAGCCAGAAACAAGAGACTTCGCCGCGACGCTGACGGGTGGGACTGTCCCGTTCCTTTTCCTTGCCTTGTACAACTGTACGACACACGCGCGCACACGGCAGGTCGCTGATTGGCGAGCGCGGCTTTCATACGCCCCTGTACGGCATCGGGGAGGCCCATGAGGCGGTCGCGAAGCAGCTGCTGGCGCAGTACGACCTGATTCTGGATCTGGGAGCCGGGGAGGGCGCATCGGAGGTGCTGATGCGGATGGGGCTGGGCTGGAACCAGACCCTGGCGGAGGTGGGTGGGCTGCTGGGGTGGGTGGGCGGGTGGGTGGGCTGTCGCTCCACGCGCTGCAGATGACCACCCCTGCTCGCTTGGGCCCTGGTGGGCTTTTAATCATGATGTTACAGTAATACAGTTAGAACCCCGCTAGGGTCATCGGTGACAGCCGCAGCCTCCGCTCCAACGCCACGCTGCCAAGACGAAACCGCGCCACCGTGGCACACATACATGGTTTACTGTGACGTTGCCTTACAGTGCTGCCTGTACCGGACCGTATCCCCTTCTCGCCCGGCCATGTGACATACACCCTCCCCGCCGCTCGCAGGTCCATGCCTGGTCCACGAAGGAAGTGGCGCACTCCGCCGGGGTAGACCTAAACAGATGCGGCCTGGGTGACCTGCAGCCGCTCCTCAGCCGACAGGTGCACGACGAACGATGGTACAGGTACGTTGGTAGGCGGAGCGTGTATGCTAGTATGCCAGTATGCGCGAATGCGCTGTACTATCTAACACGTGTGCAGACCGTGGGTCCGTTCGCAAGCAAGCCGTCTAACTGTCAACCGTCACTCTTGCTCGTCCAAATCGGCCACCCCAGGTTCGGTGTCGCACTCAGCCAGCTGGACCAGTTCTTCCTGTCCATGGTGACCCAGATGGGCCTGGAACCGAATGCCGCGGGCAGCGGCTTGCAGCAGGTCCAGGAGGTGCAGCCGCCGCGAGACCAACCACACCAACAGCAGCAGGAGGAGGAGGAGGAGGAGGAAGAGGGAGAAGAGGGGGAGGAAAAGAAACAGCCCAGACACACCCAGCCCAGCCCGGGGGAGGGCGAAATTTATTGGGATGAGGCAGCTGGGAAGGCTGACGGCGGCCAGAAGCGTTTGCTGCGGCGGGCGGGGGACGCCAAGGGGCGGCAGCGACGCACGGCTGAGGGCAGTACGGCGGCGCCTGCAGCCCTTCGCTGCGGCCTGTTGGGTGCCGCGTCGGTGGCGATGTCTGCCCGCACGGACGGCGCCGCCGGTTAACGAAGTAAGGCACAGCGAACCGGGGCGGGGGGCAGCAGATCCTAATCAAGCTACCGTAGCTAGGTAGACGGTGGGGCCAGCGACGGGCAGCCTGTAAGACGCAAAGCCTTACACCGGATGGTTGTGCGGGGCCCATTTGTCCTCCCTACATTGGCTCCCTACACAGCCCGCCTCCGCTCGCTCGTTCGCAGGCGCGGCGGCGGCGACGACGACGACGACGCCCGTCTGCTCCGTCGTCGTGTGCACATCGTCAGTTTTGGTTTCCATGATGATTGATGTCATGTATGTGTGTGATGCATGTGGAAGGATGGAGGATGATGACTCATGCTGTGGGTGAAAGATAACTGAGCCGCGAGAAGTGAAGTCCAGCGCAATGCTGTGGGTGTGTGGGACATGCTTCATTAGTTGCTTTGATTGCATATATGTGGTTGCGTGCGGTGGCCACCAGGCAGGCGCAAGAAAGGAAAGAACCCCCTAATACCCCTTAACACTGCGTAACGGGAGGTGGAGGTGGATGGCAGCCTCCCACCCGTTTGCCTGCCATGCAGACGTTCGTTGACTCTCGCTTCATTTCATTTCAATGACTTAGCTTGCTTGCGAAACTGCTGTATGTGGCGTCTTCGTTGCCATCTATTGGCACCGCACTTCATTGCCATCTATAGGGCGCCTCAAAGAGCTGCTGCGTGGATACGCTGGATACGCTGGCGGGGGCTGCAGACACATACAGGGCCGTTGAATGCACGTGGCAGTGCTAGGTATTTGGTTGTGGTGCGGTCAATGGAACCGTCCGGGAGGACATATGGGCGTGGTGTGAAGGACGGCACGCGGGTATGGTTCAGTGCCTGGCGGGGGGAAGGGGTCGCTCCCGGGTGGATGTGACGCGACGCGCCCTCCGCTGCAGGGAACAACCCGCACCACATACATACGTGAGAAATGGCATGGTGCTCATTCATGTGGTCGTCCTTCTTATATGAGGATACTCGAATTAATGCAACTGAACCCCAACGATGAAGGGATTATTGCCGAGCTCGGGCCGTTGTAGGTAGCTAGGTTTGTGGATGGATGCTGCACGCCTATATATGGCGGGCAGTGATAAGCGCGCGCTGGGGGCGGATTACTTGGAATAATGTGCGCTGGGGGCGGATTACTTGGAATAATGTATCACGTGCGTTAGAGAGGATAACTTGCTCGGGACGGCGGCGGCGAGGGGAGTTGGGTCTATCTTGGGGGCCGCCGCTGACGCAGCGTGCCGTGTAGGGCAGAGCGGTCATCAGGCGTGTACGGCATGCACGGAAGCAAACGGCCGTACAGTTGACGTACATACAGTTGCTTGCGTTAGTCAGCAGCGCGATAGCGGAATTCTGAAGGGGCCTGCTGGAGCGGTTGGGTTCGTTGGGTTCGTTGCGCCGGTGCCCAACCCTTCGCACCCGGTCATGCGGCCGACCCGACCCACGGATCCCCCCCACCTCATTCACTCCATCGGGCGTGCCTGTCTGTGTGAATGTGCGCATGTCGGTGTGTTATTGGGCGAACAGGGCATGAGTGCGTGACAGGCGTATGCGCGATTGGGTGTGTTGAGTAAGAAACCCGCCCGTATGCGTATGTGGGCACGCATGCGTGTGCAGTGGCGGTGTGTTACTTAAGCAGGCCGTGGTGGTGTGTGTATGTTGCGCGCGTAAACGGCGGAATCATACATGCTCCATGACGTCTCCATGTGTTGCCCGTTGTTTTCACTGATGATGATGTTACAGTGGACCGCCGCCCCCAACAGATAAAGTGTGACACACGCAAAACCCGTACTCTCGCCGTACGGTGGGACGGACATGCATGACAACTGGCAACCGGTGCGCCCAGGTGCTTGGCGCGGGTCCGTTTGTGGCAGTGTACATAGGGTGAGGATTGCGGACGTGGACGGCAGTCACCGATGACCTGCGGGGGCGGAAGGATTGAAGGAGAGACGAGCCCGGAACACATTGGCTACATGCCTGGTAGCCAAGCAAGTGTGCTCGGCCGCGGCGGGTCATGTGTCGGGAGGAGTAGCTAGTGAGCAGACCCACGGGGTTTCTCGTGCTTACACTTCTACTTGATGTGTAGGGCTTGGTGTGACGTAGCTATCGCCGATCTATCGACACGTCCGCGCGAAATGTCGGCATCACCTGGTGTCAGAATATACATCCCATTTACATGCATCTGGCCTCGCTTCAGGACCTTGCTTGTTGTTGTAGTGAACCCGGCGGATTCTTGCCATATTTAGCGGGCAGGCAAGCCCAGCAGAACGTTTGCAGCAGGCGGGCCGCCGCACAGGCACTCTTTCTACGGACCATCGTTGGTTGCTTGTGAAGGGGCATGTTGGTTGCCACAACTAACAATGTTGGTTGGTGGGTGGGTCGGTTGCCAGACGGTTGGTTTGTTTGTTGATTGCCGTGTCGGACACCATGAACGGGACTCGCGGTTCTGGAGCTGCCATATGTGGTTGCTGTCATTTAGTCATTCATTTTCCATATCCCGTTGAGTCCACGTAATTATGTCATGCACCCTTACCCATGACGGAGTGGTATAGGGGGGAAGGGATGCTTTTAAATAAATGATAATGATCGGGGCCTGACAGTCTCAAAAGTTGCAATCAGCGGGGCCATATCTTTCTGGCAGTGTAAACGCATTTCTGTGCTTGCAACTCTTGGGTGGATATCATCTGTCACGCATTGAGCATGACCGGTTTCCATCCATCGGTGTGCACCATTTCCCGGGTGGTCCCGCGCCAGGGCCGAGCGCAGGAGGAGGGAATAGGGCGGGATGGCGACGGTAACGGTGACTGCAGGGATGATCGGGCGGGAACGCAGCCAATCGAGATAGCGAATCCCACTAGGCTGTAATGCTCTTCTGCTGGATGAAGGCAGAATGCCTTAGAAGCTCCGATTGCTTTGCTCCGTTGCATCGAAGCCAACAACAGTGCCGCTCACTGCCGTATCCGCCGCGCTTCACACACGAATGTGAAGCCCACAAACGTACCCACGCTCCCGCTCTCTACCACCACCTCTGGGCCCGCGGGCTCGCCCACAAACGTACCCACGCTCCCGCTCTCTACCACCACCTCTGGGCCCGCGGCGAGCCGCATCTGTTTGTCATGCCCCTTCAATACGTCCCAGCCCGCCCCGGTCGCCGGTTTCGTCGTATCGCAGCGCAGTACGAAATGGCTTGGGTGCAGCGCCTACACACCCTACGTTCCGCGCAGCAACCCGGCCTCAACGTCGCCTTCGAAGCTCGTTCTATGGCCGCCGACATTGACAGCTGCCCCTTCGATGCCAGCCCCTCCGTCCCCGCCGGCCGTGAACACCGGAAGCGGTGGTATGCTAGCCGTGACGTTCGCCGTCGCCTCCTCCACCTGCAAGACGTCTGGCAGCAACATGGATCTCTCCCCGCCTCCCACTTTCAACCTTTCTACATCCGTACCCTCCAACTTCTTTACGCCTTTACCACCCACTTCCCCGCCGACGTCCTTGGTGTCCTCCCTGAATTTCTTTCCGCTCTCACCGTCCCCCTCGCCACCGCCCTCGATGCCCGCTCCCAACGGGCTGGACCACCGGACCTCAGCAGCAAACTTTGGCTCCCCAATGCGCTGCGCCAGTTCCTCCCCATCTCCGCCATCTCCGATATCCTCGACGACGCCAGCCTCACCTCGGAACTCCCCCTCGGTGCCCCCCGCCCTCACCTTCACTGGACTGCCGGCACCCCCCTCCACCTCCTCTTCTGCACATACGCCTCCTTCGCCCGCGAGCTTACCCACGCCGACTACGCCGATCTCGTCAAGCCGGATCGCCCCTGCGCCTGCCACCGCTTCCCCATGCTGTGCCCGGACGGTATACCGCATGTTATGTCCACTTGCCCCGTCCCTATCCTGCCGAGCGCCCTCGTCCCCTTCTGGAACAAAGGCGCCCGCTACCGTGCCCACCAATCACCCCCTCCTCTGGCGAACGTTCTCACGGACCTCCGCGCCCACGCGTCTGCCTACGTCAGTCATCTCGCCCGGAGCACTGGCACGTCCGCCGACACGTATGCTGGGTGGACCCACAAGCTGGTCGACGCCGTCGAACGCGCCGTCGCCGGCCATGCCCACTCCCACCGCTTCCACTGGCCCATCCTTTCCCGTGAAGATCTCGCCGCGTTCCGTGCCGCCACGAGGGACTTTATTGTCACCGTCACCGACAAAAGCTCCGCTACCTTCCAGCTCGTCTGCAAGAAATATTACGCTGAAGTCTGCATGCGCGACCTACATCTCCACGACGTCTTCGCCATCCCGCCCCCGCCTCCCACTCCTTCCCCTGCCACACCGCCACCCCCGCCTCCACCCCCCGTCCCCGCCGACACTGATCCGCCGCCCCCTCCCCCACCGCCCCCTCCCCCACCCCCCTCCACATCCCCCGCCGCCCACAACCCCACCACCTCCGCCAGCACCGCCCAGCTCGTCCAGCAGCCACCTCCCCCTCCACACCCGTATCCACCCCCACCACCCGCCCCCGCCCCAGCCATCCCTCCAGCTCCACCATCCCCCGCCGTCCCCGCCCCCGCCGCCCACAACCCCGCCGTCCCCGCCCCCGCCGTCCCCGCTCCAGCCCCCGCCCCCCTCCCCGCCGCCCCCGCCCCCGCCCCCGCCGCCTCCGCATTCTATGAGACGACTACCCCCAACGCCATGCAAGCCCACTACGCTGAGCAAAACGCCCGCCTCGCCCCCTGGAACCTGGCCTTCGATACCCACCTTTCCCCCGCCTACTACGCTGGTACCCTCAAGATGCACAAAAATCCCCCGTCCATGCGGTACCTGGCGTGCTCTCATGCCTGCCCGTCTACCCGCCTCAGCGATCTCGTTACTGCCATTCTACGCGCCGTCACGCCACAATTCGAAGCTTATTGGCGTACCCAGCTGCCTGGCACCGAACCCTGGCTGTGTTTCTCCTCCAAAGCCGTCATGCACCTCATCGCCGCCTACAACGCCCACGGTTACTCCCACGCCCGCGCCACTCCAGCGCAAGCCTACGACTTCGAACGGCTCTACACCAATCTTCCCCATGCCCTCCTGCGCAATGCGCTTCGGAACCTTGTCGCTGCCGCCCTCGCCACCACCCCCTTTATTCGAGTCGCTACCACGGACCCGCCGCCGCACCGACCCCATGCCAAGCCCACCCACTCCGTGTCCTTCCACGCCAACCGTCCGGCGGGACCGCAAGTCCGCACCCACAACCGTACTACCACCCGTATCTTCCATTTGGACGACTTTGACATTCTTTTGGACTCCCTCCTCATCCTCTACCTTCATTGCTTTTGGCCCAGCGCTGGTCCGCCAAGTTATTGGTATCCCCATGGGCATCTCCGCCTCCCCGTTCATCGCAAACCTGTTCCTCGCCTGGTACGAGTTTCGTTTCCTACGCCAACGCTTCCTGCCGACCGTCGACGCCACTGACAAACGCATCCTCACCCGCTTTCGGTACTCCCAACGCTACCTCGACGACCTCCTTTCCCTCAATAACCCATACCTCCGGGACCTTCTCTCCGTCAACGACACCCTACGTAACCTCCACGGCATCTACCCCGTTGAGCTCGGCGTCTCCCCCAGAAGCACAACCATCTGCCCGCAGGCCACATGCCTTTCCTCGACGTTCTCCTCGTGCCCGACCCCATCGGCGACAACAGCCGGTATCAGACGCACTTGTACGACAAACGTGAACAACCGGCCTTCCAACGCGTCCGCCTCTCCCGCTTTGTGGCTCGAGATTCAAACGTCAACGAAGCCAGCAAACGCAACATCTTCACCGGCCAGTTCCATCGCCTTTTGCGCGTCATCACCTCCGTCGACAACTTCTGCATCGAGATTGCCCACCTCATCCGCGCCCTCGAAGCCCAAGGATATGCCCGGCAGCAAATGCTGGCGCGCCTCCATTCCCTGCTCAATGCCGCTCCCCACGCATTCTACTTCGCCCGGCGGACTACCCATCCTGACATCGTCGCGGTCGTACGCCGCCACCTTGCCGGCCCCGCCCCCTCCACCGCTAACCACTGATATCCACTGAGCGACCCACATCCCACGTGTAACCACAACGTCACAACCTCCACGCGTTCCGCGGGGTATCACATGATGCCGGGCAGTCAACTCGGCCATTTTCCACGGCCATATCTAAATTCGCCCACCCACCGGCTGAACCCCGCAACGCACTCCATCGCCTCCCCCACCTCTCCCACTCTGCCGGCCTTTCCAACCCCACCCACAACGCTTGGACCGGTGCCCCGCATGCATACGGGCATCCTGTCCGTGACCGGGATCGGTGGGGAGCCAACCTTTCCTCTGGCCCGCTACCCGGATCACACCCGCATTGTCCGCACATATGTCATTACCCCACCGGCCGCTGGTACACTGGCGTCCCTTCCGTACACTACCGTACGGCACCCATGCCGCGTTCGTACGCGTCCCTGCCTACAAATCCCTCCTTCCGCGCTTCTCATCCGTAGCCGCGCCACCACCATAGTAACCTGTTTGCTTTCATCCTGTTTGCTTTCACCTTGTTTAGTTACTGTATTTTGTCTTGCTCCCTTCCACTTTGCCTCACAACTTGCTTCCTTCCGCGTTCCCGCATGATGGACGACCGACGCTGCTTCCGTGGGGGCCGTCACCACACATTCGTCATACATTTCACAGGTCGGTAAATAATCCGTTTGCGTGCGTCGTGCGTCTCCGTATTTTTTATTTGCGGTATGATTTGCCTTGCGGTGGTGGCGCGGCTGCCTTGTCCGCGCGCCTGCATATGGTAAGTTTTTTCCTCGCAGGTTCTATGGTAAGTATATTGATACCTGGGATCGGGCGGGCGGGCGGGTTGCAATTCTAAACACACGAATGTGCCAAAGCCCTGATTTCACGGAGATTTTGGCACGCCTTTCGACCTGGCGTTTGCAAGTTTTGAAGCGCCCTTGTCGGCAAGCATCAAATTCTTATTACAGTTTGAGAATACAATACAGGTATTTTCCCCAGTAATGCGTGTTTGTAATCAACCTGACGTATTTGTCACGAGCAATTGGTCGAGGGCAACATTGGGCCGACTGGGCCGACCGGGCAACCCTACTTGAGGATGAGGTCCTGTAAGCTGTGGTCCATGGGAGTAATAAAAACAGTTGTGCACGCGTTTTACTCTAACATTAGCACGCATGTTCCCCAGGCACTTCGGTTATCCGTCATTTGCGGTTCTAATAGGGCATTGCATGTTATGAAACACCATTTGTATAGGAACAATTAGTTATGGCACTTGACTGAGAAATGATACACTGACGGCATGCTGGGCCTGCAGTACCGCTTTTCGACGAGGACGACCGCACGTCCCAAGTCCGGGCAGCCATCGATTTTTGGTAGTCCAACCTGACGCATAAATATATGTTTTTCAGTCGTTACACGCATTATACAAGCAATCTGCGTCGGACCTGACGTGCCAGTCATGCTTTCGTGCGTGCGCGAGCAGCAATAGGTGATGCAGACGACACGGAGCCTTATCGCATTCGTATTGTTGTTTCAACTGAACGTATTTAGTCCTACATTCAGTGCATTACGCTGGCAGCTGGTTGCCGCGCAAACCGATGGCGCAGTCACCACAGAGCGCATTGTGCGCGAAGCAAATGAAGCCCAGCTTGCGACGGAAACACTTAAAATCTTGTTTAAAGCTAAGTTCCAATGGCATTCCAGCCTCGGAACCACCAGCGGGACGCGCATGTCAGACATTGACAGCGAGGCTCTGCACGAGTTGGCAGCCAACCTGCACCACATCATCGACACAACGAAGGCACTTCTATTGAACCTCCAGCGTTGTAATCCGTCATCGTCATCGTCGGACGGCGTCGGGAAAAAAAAGCGCAGCGGGTCTGTCAAGGCGACACCGTTACTGGGTTGCCCCGCCCCCGCGCCAGAGTTGCTCCAGGGTGGCACGGCGGCCTTCCTGACCACCTTCATCCGTAACTACCCCCTCGGCCCCACCAGCTCCGAGGCCCTGGCCGGTTGGGCTGTCGCGGCTAACACATTTCTGCAAGAACACCGCCGCCTGCAGAGGGAGCAGCGGCAGCAGTGGCTGGAGGCGATGAGCAGCGGGAATAATGGCGGTGTTAGCAGCGGTAGCGGCAGCAGACGCACCAATCAAGAACAGAGTGGGCCAATCCGCGGTGATGAAGTGCTTGATCCCGAACCGATGAAGGAGAGCAGTAGGGGTACCACACGCAACCGCAAAGAGAGTGCCCTCCCCAGCAGGCGCCTGGCCCAGGGAGGCGGCCCTGCCCGGCAGGTGCAAGGCACTTCGACTCTCAAGCGGCTTTTGGCGGAGTCGTTCGAGCCCGTCAAGCAGGATGACGATACCAGCAGCAGCAGTATCGGTGATCAAATCAGCAGTACTAGTAGCTCCGATACCGTGGATGTCCCAACAGACGACGTCAGTGAAAGCAGTAGCAGCGAACTGGATGGCAACGATGGCGGCGGGGGCGATACTTCTTCTGATGACAAGGATGACCAGCCCGGCATGGTCAGCGGTGATGACGTGTCTGCCTCAACACCAGCATTGGATGTGAAGTACGGCGGTTTGCCTCTGGTACGGCGGTTGCTGCTGTCGCACTTACTGCTGGGCTGGGTCAACGGGCTGCATCGGCACCTGCGGGGAACGCCGCGACCAGTCAAGGAGGAGGTACTGCAGCTGGTGACCCTGGTGCGTCGTACGTACGATTGTACGAGCGGGTGCAGCCGGGTTCCTGCTGCAGTGCTGCTGTTCTTGCACCGGCTAGCTAGCACGGCGATCATCACGATCTGGTGTCCCAGATGAATGTTGACTGCGCCCCGTCGCGGCAGCTCCATCTGTCGATCACGCTCATGCGTTCCGTAATCCGCATCACATGACTTGCAGCAGTACGACTTTAGTCATGTGATGGGACGACCATGTTCGTTCCGCATCACGTGATTTGAGTAGTATTGTTGCGCAACCGCCCACGCCGCACCCGGCGGTGCTGCCAGCAGCTGGTCGACACCAGGAACGGACTGAACAAGGACCCTTTCATGCCGTACGTTCAATCCTTGCTGCGTAGCTGTACGAGATCCACGTGGAATCGGTCGTTCAACGGGGCATCATTGAGTACTTCCACATCTCCAAAGCGGGGGGCACCAGCTGGGGCTCGGCGGCGAGTAAGTACGGGTGTACGACAGGGCAGGAATGGGCGGACTTGCATGTGACTGCGTGCTTGCGACGGATACAGTGCGTGAGAGGATATCAGTTAGGGGACGCACAGTACAGCATCATAGTTGTGCAGTTTACTGTACGGTGTACTACGGGCCCAAATCCATGCGTATTAGTTGAGAGGGGTGCCCAATCATACCTCCTTCATTCTCCTCGTGTTCACTCGGCGGCAGAGAACCCGTGCCGCTACATTTTTGACTCAAATCTTTGGACTGTGCGTCGTCGAGAGGCAGCTGCGGACTGCCAGCACTCGCCCGCCGTGCACGTTGCGCCTCCAACAGTCTACCCGGCCACCCCATCACCCCACCCGAATGCAAAACCAGGAAGCAACTTGTGCTCGTCCAGCCTGCATTCCACCGTGTACGAATTCGATGACGAGTGTCACTGGATCAACGGCACGGTGATGCGCGAGGTGGGCAGCGTCCCCGTGAAGACCGACCCCGGCCACAGACAGTGAGTGTTGCTGGCTTGCTGCTGGGTGGACAGCAGGGCCCGTGGGAAATAGACCAACGAGTTCATTACTGATGATAATGATAATGTGGGGGAAGGCGTAAGGCGTCCAGCCAGGGCGGCGGCGGCCAGCAGAGTGGGTTTTACTCCAGCCGTTACGCGAGCTGTGGACGTGTACGAGTCCCGGATCTGCACATCAAGCAGTTCTCCGCCCTTAACTGGAGTGTACATGACGTCAAGTCATGTGCTTCCTGGGTGCAGAGGCCGGCTGGCTGGAAACCGTCGGCCTGAACCTCCCAGTGACGCGCCCACTGCCCAATCACAAGCCAGGACTGCAATCACCTCCACACCCGCACCCGCACCCGCACCCGCACCCGCACCCGCACCCGCACCCGCACCCGCACCCGCACCCGCACCCGCACCCGCACCCGCACCCGCACCCGCACCCGCACCCGCACCCGCACCCGCACCCGCACCCGCACCCGCACCCGCACCCGCACCCGCACCCGCACCCGCACCCGCACCCGCACCCGCACCCGCACCCGCACCCGCACCCGCACCCGCACCCGCACCCGCACCCGCACCCGCACCCGCACCCGCACCCGCACCCGCACCCGCACCCGCACCCGCACCCGCACCCGCACCCGCACCCGCACCCGCACCCGCACCCGCACCCGCACCCGCAGTCCGCAGTCCGCAGTCCGCAGTCCGCAGTCCGCAGTCCGCAGTCCGCAGTCCGCACCCGCACCCGCACCCGCACCCGCATCTCCAGGAGCCTGCAGCCCTAGCAACGGTGACAACGTGCTCCCTACTCTACCATGAGCGTGTTGCCAGCGGAACAAGCACTGACCCGAGCACGCACCCAAGCACGGACCCAAAGGCAGCTACGTGCGCTGGAGGCACCCTAGCTGGCGGTGGCTTGGCCCATCTTAATCCTCCTGCTGAGGGTCTCTCCTCATTGGCGGTCTGTCCCCAGGGCATCTGTCCATCGTCGGTATTCTTCTACCCTTTGATTGTTCTTCGGCTATACCGTAGTGAAGGGGCCGTGGGCTGCCGCAGCATACTGCACGAGTCGGGTGGGTATGCGACACGAGCACACGACCGAGGTGGTGCGCCCACTAACTGTGTTACGTACCAAGTGTGTGCTGCCGGGCGCAGGTAGGCCAGGTCTTATTTCACCAGGGAACGTTCGTTCTGTTACCACGGCGCCTCATTCATTCGGTCCGTCTGATCCGTTAATTATTCAGCTGTGCACGACCGCTTGGAGGCCGGCCGCGGCTTGCCCTTCTGTATGCGTAATACTGTCGTACGGCAACGTTTCGTCCGTTTGTTTGCTGACGTGTCGCTCGGCGTTGCTGATGTGTCGCTCGGGGCGCCGCAGGGTGTGTTCGCGTTTCGATGTGCTCGGCCGGATGTCGGAAGTCACCGACTGCGCGGGGCGGCTGCGCTTTGCGCGCGACCACGGGTACAACTACGTCGCCAACGAGTACACGCTGACCGGTGGTCTGCACGACATGTACGGCACGCGTATCTGTCCCCAGTTCGTCAATGTGATCAGCATCAGGTACGGAGGGTGCACTCCGGGGCTCTCTTGTGTGACGGGGTCACAACGGTCACAACGGTCACAACGGTCACACCGCATCGTGTTTATGCAAAAGTGAAAGTGGGAGTTCAGGCAGTCTGGCACCCATTTAGATAGGACGTCCGACAGACGCAGCGGTTGGTCCCATGGCAGTTACAATGGTGTCACCCGGCCTCCCGCCGGCTGGTTGTGCATCCGGTCTATATGTCGGCACGAAATACCTTCTCCATTGTTTGGCGATCGCCCCTCATCCCCCGGGCATGATCCCCCGGGCATACTGCGTAACTACCGCGCGCCGCGTCCTGTGTCCGTGGCCGTCCCCTTTGGGTCCCCCAGGGAGCCCCTGTCCCGCCTCGTGAGCAACCTCAAGTACATGATCCTGCGGCTGCGCTCCGTCCTGTTCCCGGGTCGAGACGCCCTGGGCCAGTTCAGGCAGCTCTTCTGCAACGCCTCCGCCGCCACCTGGGAGACGTTCGCGCCGCCGGTTGCGGACAACTACAATGTTCGGTACGTGTGTACGACATCGTACTTGGTAGTAATGGGTGTCTGATGTTGACTGTGCGTGGGAGGGCTGTGCAGCCAGCAGATTCTGCTGGCGCGGGTGCGTGATGTGGTCGAGAAACTCGAATTGCAGCAGCCAGAAACCTGTGTCGCGACACTGACGGAGTGGGCTTCGTTCACCCCCGTTGCCCCGTACGGTCCGCCCCGTTCCTCGTACAACTGTACGACACACACGCACACTGCAGGTCACTGATTGGCGAGCGCGGCTTTCATGCTCCCCTGTACGGCATCGGCGAGGCCCACGAGGTGGTCGCGAAGCAGCTGCTGGCGCAGTACGACCTGATTCTGGATCTGGGAGCCGGGGAGGAAGCATCGAGAATGCTGATGCGGATGGGGCTGGGCTGGAACAAAACACTGGCTGAGGTGGGTGGGCGGCTAGGGTGCGTGGGTGGGTGAATGGGGCGTTGGGGCGGTGTCGCTCCTCCTGCCGGACCACCGCATGTGTGGCTTCATGACTGCCAAAGCGGGAGCGACGCCTGGCCGGCCGGGGATGACGACAGCGTGTTTGTGCTCCACGCGCTGCGGATGACTCGACCTTGCGCTCTTGCGATCTGTGGTATCATGACGTCATGGTGCAGTGCTGCCTGGACCGTATCCCCTTCTCGCCCGGCCATGTGAGACCCCCACCCACAGGCTGGGTCTGCGTGTGTCTGGGCTGTCTTTACTTTAAACCCCCACCCCACCCGCACAACCGCACACCTGCACACAAACACACACACGGACACCCGTTATGGGTGGGCTTCTCATTAAACACACGCCTACCCGCAGTTTTCTTTTACACAACACCCGCACACCTCTACCCCCCCACACACACACACCGCCCGCAGATCCACGCCTGGTCGACAGCGCGCGTGGCCCACTCTACGGGGTTGGATCTGGACAGCTGCGGCCTGGGGGACCTGCAGCCGCTCCTCAGCCGACAGGTGCACGACCAACGGTGGTACAGGTACGTTCGTACAAGTACGGCGGATCGTACCGTGTGTGCCAGTGTGTTCCTTCTTCTTTCGCAGGCAAGGCGGGATGGAGTGCGTGCGGGCCATGCGAGGAGGATAGCTAATAAGCCCGGAGAATGCCCGCGTGTCAAGCAAACAGCTGCCCACGCATTATTGAACGCCCCCTGGCCGCCCTGGCCCACGCACGCGTGGCTCTGGCCTGTAGCCTGCTAGTACATTGGTGTACGTATGTTGTCATTGTCTTTGTACCGCAATCAAATGGGGTGTGTAGGATGCTGTCACACATGGTGGTGTGCCCATGGGGTCCTCAAGCCACTGTTGTCATTCGGCCGCAGCCGATGCGGCCCCGCCTTCCCGCCGTTAGTTGGTTACCGCGGCGCTCCACAGCTCCAAGCGACCGCCTACCCGCCCGCAGCCCCCTGAGCCTCCCACCGTTGCATACCGTACGTGCATACCCCTGCTCGTCCCAACCGCCCAGGTTCGGTGTCGTACTCAGTCAGCTGGACGAAATCTTTCTGTCTGCGGCGACGCAGCTGGGCCTGACGGCCAAGCCCGATGATGCGTGGCGGCCGTGGCTGCTGCTGAAGCAGCAGCTCATGCAGCAGCAGCAGCAGCAGCAGCAGCAGGAGGAGGAGGAGGAGGACTATATGCACGAACACGACGAGGAGGAGGACGAGGAGGAGGACGAGGAGGAGGATGAGGAGGAGGACGTGGAGGCAACAGAGAGCCATCGGCGGCAGCTGCTGGGACGCTCCAAGAAGGCACGCAGCAGGTCGCCCAAGCCGCCCACACCTCCACCGCCGCCGCCACCTCCACCGCCTCCAGCGCCTCAACATCCGGGATGTGGCCTGTTAGGCGTCATGTCAGCCGGTAGGAGATCCAGAAAGCCCAAGGGCGTGCAGAAGCCTAATACGGACGTTGAGTAGTGTGAATCGGAACATTATTCAGGCGCACACGCCACTATTATGGGGCAGAGCCCGCCGATGCCCGATAGATGCCTGGCTGACATACACCAACCTGCTGCCCGCCTTGCCAGTCGGGGCGGCGCTGCGCTGCGCAGCGAAAACGCTCGGTCGCGGCCGCGCCGAGCTCCCTGCTGGCTTCATCCCTTGCTTGCTCGCGTGGCCAGGCGTGGCCAGGGCCACACCCGCCCCGTCCTTTTTGATGGTGTACTTTGATTGGGGATGTATCCTAATCAGCAGAACTGAAGCCATGCCTTGCTTCCTGCAGTGCACATCCGCTTGCTGAGTGCCTGCGTGGGCCGCCTGCTGCCGTACCTGCATGCGCGGGGTGGATTGGGGCGCGGAAGCATATCGTGAACTGCATAACTTTATGAACTTCCTTCATGGTATCTTTGAAGATCACTATTTATTAACGGTTCGGAAGTGCTTTGTCCGTCGCACTGACGTGCGCTCGGCCTGTTGCGAGCTCAACGCGCGCAAGGTATTATCGCGTACTTGATTTTGAGCACTCGACTCGTGTGTTTGGCTTAATGCGTGCGTGGGCTGCTGGGGCGCGACATACGTGTTGTGGAGGATCAAGAAGTGCGGCCTCCAGGGATCAAGAATAACGGCAACCAGCAGCCAAGCACGAGTGTCGTCGCCGTCGTAGCCGCTGGGCTAACTTGTTGCGGCGTACGGCCGACGAGGGCGGCACTACACTGTGCCGCCGGCGCGTCTGTCGCCAACCCGCTCCCTTCTTTCTTATTACTTAATGCGACTATTTGAATGAATGAACGTTAAAGAGGACCCCGTAAAGGGACTATTTGTTGATGCTCGAACTCGCTCGCTTCGTGTCCGCGCGCGCTCGCTTGTGTACTTGCTAGCTTGCTGGAGAAATATTCGGTGCGTGATAGATGTTAGGAAAGAGATGGATGGAGCGCTCGCTCCGGCATCCCGGAGATAGACGCACGGCGCCGGCCTGCGGAAGGGGTCGTCGATCGGAGGTCCGCGCGTGCTCCGGCGGGTGACCATACACGCAGATTGATTGCCCCGACGGACAGGCAGGCAATCTGCTTTGGGGCCATGCATGCAGTACGTACTGGACTGCGCCGCCATTCTGTCGTGTGAATGGATGTGGGCGCCGGCGTCGCAACTGACGACGCCCCGCGCCCTGGACGAAACGCTAGTCGTATACTTGTTTGTCGTACGTGCATCTCAATATGCACAACTTACGAAAGTGATTTTTCGGTGCGTGCGTGCGGGATTGGGGGCTTCCGCTAGAGAGATTGTTGGGCCTATCTGGATGGGCTACCTGGGCTTTGGGGATTGAGTTGAGTTGAGCCCACCGGACAGAGAATGCCCACCAGGCGCCGCCTTGTGTGCCGCGCGCCGGCGGCGCGCCTTAGTACGTAGTCTGTCCGCCGCCCCGCGCACACATACATGCGACCGTCCGGGCCGCATGCTGCAAGGCTGCATTCCGGTGCATTCATGCCGGCAAGCAAGTGTATGTACGAGTGCGTGCGAAAGGAAGTAGGTAGGGCGCATACATGGAAGCAAGGCGTGTATGTACGTAGCTGCGCACGCACGGGAACGGTTTGCCCTTATGAATGCGTGAGAACCTGCCAGTGCACTCCAGACCTGCGAAAAGGTTATGGAAGGTTAGGCAGATTGACGGATGGGCGGGCGGGCGCGCCGCCGCCGCATCGGGTGGCGACAGAGCAGTCGCGTCGCTCGGGCTGTCGTGTCGTCGCTGGGGTCGGGCTGCTGGCATTAATGTCACGTCTGCCATCGAGCCTGTGCGGACCGCCGGTGCTCTGGCCGCTCGTCTGGCATACACCATAATTCGGGCTGTTTGGGGTCCGGGCGGGTTTCCCGCCGAACACACGCTAGCTACCCATACATGCTGTGCGTGGGGCGATGACGATGAGCGCGACCGACGCCGGCAGCTCGGATTAGCATACATGTACGGTACGTACGTGTTGTATGCGTACATGTCATGTATGCAAGTAAGCGTCGAATCATCGACGCGTTGTTCGTTGGTTGTCAAGGCAGCAGCGCGCGTGACGCAAGGTAGCGCCCGCCGCCCTGCGGATGCCCGTACGTACGTACGTCGTATGCCGTAATAAGAATACTTGAGTTAGTTGGCCGGTGACAAGGCAGGACGGATCGGAGTGCGCGTCTTGCAAGGGGCATGCGGTAGCTGCTGCGCCCGGTAGATGCCAAACCCTATGCGAATCATCAGGCCGCTCCTGCCCAGCCCTGGGCCGAACATGAATAGGGAGGCTGCTGTGGCAACGGCATGTAGGCTCTCAGCGAGCCTCAACGCCCTTGGCCCCTTCGCCCACGCAGCGTGCGTATTGATATCATTATCATTATTGTTCCGAGGGAAGGCTGCAGACGAATGATTAGCCAGCGGCAAAGCTGTGTCGGCTGGCGCCGATCTGCATCTATCTGGCTTTTGCAGCAGATGATAATTACGCGGGCGTGTGTGTGTATGATCTTGAGCATATCAAAGAAGCCCGCCCGTCTGCGGCGTGTGCGTGTGTTCGTCTGGTGCATGTGCACAGGTGTGCACCTTCGCTGACTTCGGCGACCGTCCCGCCGGCGCCAGCAGGGGCCTGCGTGGTGGCTGGCTGTATCGTTTTATTTGCCGCCAAATACCGTAGGTGCGCCTTGCATATATTTAGTAAGAAACCCGCCTTGCGTGTATGTTCCTGTGCGTTCGTTGCTTCGTCTCCGCGCTGCCCGGCCCCGCCGTTGGCCTGGACCACACGCTCCTGGGGCGGGGAGTCCTCAATGTGTTGTTCGGCAAGGCAAGTCCGTCGGAGAAAGCAGGCGACACGGGCACGGATCATGGACGTATGCAGGCAGGCAGGCGGCCAGGTTGTTTCCTCCCTGGGAGCCCGTTAGGGTTTAGGGTAATCAAAATTACCCTTGTCAATATTACTGCAATGTAAGTGTGTCAGAGTGCAAGCATATCGTTGACGCTTGCGGACGGCCAGGTAACGGGGAAGGGGACACTTAGTTATATAACTGCTTGCTCAGCGCAAATGCTGAAGTACAAACTCTCGTCAACCGTACTCGGACGAGCATAGTGTGGCCTGGGAAATGGTCAAAGCCGTACAGTCCGGGTCCTGTTTGTCAGCGAGTCAGCCTTTGGATGTATGTATGCATGTTACATGTTGTACTGGTCGTATGGCCAATACTGACATGCGTTCCCCCACAACGATTTACGTCGTAAGGGGCGCACAAAGACGAGATAACTAAAAGGAGGAAAGAATCTATGGACGTGCTTGGTGTCGTGCAGATGTGTCTTGACAGCTGTAGACCTGGCTGAAGCAGCTTGACCATTTGTAATTATTAGACACTCATGCGAATGCCGGTTTGGCAATGAATTCAAGGAAACAGCCTCACTCTAGGGTCAAGCCTGCTTTGGCCTCGGAATCCGAACCCAGGAATGCTGATGAAATCGCAGTGCAAGACTTTTCATCGATATGCTGCGATTCCGCGGCCTTCTGGGTCGCGCAGATTGCCAACGGTCGGTCATTGCTTCTGCCTGCGAACAAGCTCAGGACTTTGTTTAAGTCGGCCACCGGGTACTGTGTTCTCGCCGGGGGCCCCATGTTTCCCGCTTTCTCGCGCCTTCTGTGGAGCAACCCCGCGGCACGAGTGGCAGTGCTGCAGCTGCAAGCCTTGTGCCTGCGCGTCCTCGCAAACGCGGACTCGCTGTCCGCCACCGACTGCGAGCCGTACTGCAGCCTTTCCTGGCTCATCGTCCTGATACTGCAAAAGGTTCGATCGAACAAAAATGGCCCGCTGTTGCTGGACGTCGTGGACCTCGCGCTGCGCATGGACGTCCTGCCAGCGGCGGCCGCTGCCCTCGCGGCCTTGAGGGCCGACGGGCGGCTACCCGCCGACCTGAAGTTCCTGTGGTCCTTATTTGACCTCATCGACCTCGTGCTATGCGCCACACGGCCCGTCTCAGCACCGAGAGGCTCTGTCGCCGCGTCATCAGCGCCGCCGGAGCCGCCAGGACCCGACGTTGCCTCGGTGCTGGACCAGCTCGCCCGCAGCGGCCTCATGGAGCAGGCCGTCTGCGCCCTCGTGCACATCGGGATGCAGTGCAGCAGCGGCGCAGAAGCCGGCGGCGGCCACCGCCAAATACCTCCCCGGGTGCTGGCGTGCGCGCCGAGCAGTGGGCCCAGCTCCGCTTCGTTTCTTGGCCGACAATACAACTGCGTCATGCAAACGGTCGACCATATCTTCATGACGCTGGCCGCCATTGCCGCCAAGGGGTTCAGCATGTGCCCTGCCAGCCGGTACGACGTCGCGGTCAGCAGCACCACCGCCATAATCGCTGGGCCCTGCTTCCAGTACGGCGCGGCGGCGCACGTGGTTGCTCAGCTGGCGGCGGCGGACGGAGGCACGATGTACGGCCTCTCCGCGGCGCAGGCGCTGCCGCCGACCTATGAACCGCCGGAGGACCAGTCCGAGACGGCGGCGGCAAGGACGGCCGCCGGTGGGCACGGCGGCAGGCAGAGCATGTTGCAACGGCGGCGGCAGCCTCAGCTGCCGTTGCGGCACGGCACCTTGTGTGGCGCGCTGATAATTTGGACGTGGTGTTTCGAGCAGTCGCCTCCAGTGCCCGTGCGGCCGCTCAGCCGGGGCTTCATCCGGCAGCTGGCGCTCCGAGCGGCCCGCGTCGCAACGGCCTCCTGCCACTTCCATTGGGCGTGCGGCCAGCAGCGGCGGGACCCCGCAGCCCCGCAGAAGCGGCAGGAGCGGCAGCACCACGGGGGCAGTGACGGGCAAGGGTCCGCCCCGTTGCAGGTGCCCTTTGGCAAGGGTGTGTGCGCGATGGTGGTGGCGGATGCGCTGAGGTGCGCCGCCGCGACTTTCAAGCGACGGCGGCCGAGTCAGGAGGCCGGGGCTGGCGCTGGACAGGACACGGCGGCGGCGGCGGCGGCCTTGGCGGGGCTCAGGGCCCGGGAGTGGTGGGGTGTGGCGGTGCCGGGTCTGCACGCTGTGCTGTCGTGCCTGGAAGCCAATGCTACGGAGCCGATGCCCGAGATCCACCCACTGATGGACCCAAACGCTGTGTCTGATCTGGATCTGGATCCAGCTTTGGGCTGGCTATGCGACCTGGAAAGCAAAGGTAGGTGAGGCCTGGACCACCGGCCGCAAGCGACGCACAGCCCCTGGTGTACCGTTTCTATGCGTTTCTACCGTACCTCTCAAGTTGTTGCGTGTTTAGAACCCACCTACCCCGGTCTGCACTGCTTGAAACCTGGCTGAAACGGCTGTGTTGGACCTACGTCAAGCCTCAAGCATCTATGTCGGTGATGTTTTATAAAAACGGATGCAGTCAGCATGACCCATGGGGCGGTGTCGATGGCCGACCCATGGGACTCGTCGGTGTGCTGGCCACACGACCAGCCAGCGAACCAGTTAACCAAGTAGCCAACGAAGCAACCCACCAAACCCCGTGCGGCCCTCTGTCTGTCCCCTTCTTCTCAGGGGCCAGGGGCCGGGACGCCGTAACCGCCGCTGCAGCAGCAGTGGCGCCGCCGGTCCTCGGGGCGGTCCTGACGGCCGGATACATACCCCTCCTGGAGCGGACCCTTCGCGTGCAGCAGCGCAGCAGCGACACCCCCGAGACCGCCTACGGCCTCTGGGGCGAGTCCCGCGCCCTCCGGTGGCCCTCCCTGGGCCTCCTGTTGGCGTACGGCGAGCCGTACCAGGTGGGGTCCCTCCTCGCCACCCTGGGCAAGCTGGCGGCCAAGTGCGTCGAGCCGCTGGTGGCCTGGCTGTCGTACACGGCTGGCGGCGGCGGCGCTGCGAGTGGGAGTGGGAGCGACGGTGACCCTAGCACCCGCACCCGGTATGGCGTGCTGGAAATGATTACCTTCGGCCTTCCACTTGAGGAGAGGCCGGGATTGCGCAGCTGGGTGGCCTGCGCGGAGCGAGTCGCGATGTGTCTGCGGGCCGGTGATGCAGGCGGCACGGAACAGGTGCCAGAGGCGGAAGGCGGGCCGGCTCCGGAGCCGGTGGAAGCTGAGGCCGCGCAGCACCACCTCCCGCAGCAGCAGCCGCAGCAGCAGGTGCCTCTGCGGCAGTTCCTGAGGTGCACACTCCTGGCCGCCCGGGTGCTGCTGCCCCACCTGGCGACCGTTGCCAAAGCCAGCTGGCTGATGGGCACCCGAGATGGGGACCTGCAACCCAGGTGTCCGGTCCAGGTCCGGCGCGGAACGGGGACTACCCTGCTTCGGTGGCTGCCGGCCCTGCTGGCAGTGCACGCAACGGCCCGCGGCCGCCTGGCGGTGCCGCCTCGGGTGCTGCAGCAGCAGCAGCTGGCGGGATGCGGCACCGCACTCGGTGCCATCGCGGAGGAACTCCGCACGCTGGTCCTGGAGCAGCTGTCGGCGCTCGATGTTGTGGACGAGATGCTGCGTTTCTACGTGGAAGGACAACCCATGGATGACTCAGCGGAGGAGCACTGTGTGCTGGCGGCGTGTGTGAAGACGCTGGCGGTGCTGGTCGTGGAGTTCCTCGACCAGGTGGCGGCGGCGATGCGCCAGGGCCGGCTGCTGCCGGCTGCCTGCCTGGGGGTCATGCTGTGCAGTCCGTGGTCGCCGGAAGGCGCGACGGCGGCCGAACCGCTCGGGGGCCCATTCGCGCCGTGGCTGGCGGCGCGGCTGAGTGAGCTGGAGGGTGGCTTGGCGGAGGGGGGCCCTGCAGCGCATCACGCCGCCGAGCCGGAGTTGGGCATCAGCGCCCCGGGGGTGTCAGGCGCGGGTGCGGGCGAGGCAGCTGCCCTCCCCGCCCCCACCCAGGTGACCCGATGGGCGCTCGAGGGTGCGGCCCACGAGCTGGGCGCGCAGCTGCTTGCGGAGATGTGTGAGCTGCAGCGGGAGAGCTGGGAGGGCGACGCAGGGGGCGGGGGTGAAGGCGGGGGAGGTGCAGGGGCAGGGGGCGTGCAGCTGCCGCGGCGCTGCAGCAACCCGCGCTGCAGCAGCCTGGAGGGCGACAGCGAGGGGGGCCGGAGGCTGCTGCGGTGTAACGGCTGCGGGGGCCCGCAGTACTGCGGCAAGGGCTGCCAGGTGGCGCACTGGCGGGCGGGGCACAAGGGGGAGTGCAGGCACGGCAAGCCGGCGGCGGCGGGCGGCGGGGGTGCGGCAGGGGCTGCTGCCGCCACACCACTCTCCTAATCCCCTGGTCCACGGCAGGATGAGTTCTGCGTTGACCGGACAGGACGCCACGTCCTGATCCTGAGCAAACACATGTTGGGGGCTCACATGTTGTCATAGTTTTGAACTTCACTGTGCGCAGGTCCAGGCACGTGTGCGATTCTGCATGTCTTTCGGACGACGAGCACATGAGTAACATTTATGTGCTGCCAGCGGACGAACTATACCATTGCAGATATTGCCTATCTGAACAGGCGGCTACGTTGCGCGTTTTGGGTACGCGCAGGCATACATTTGTACGTGTCCCCGCTACCGTCCCGGGTGCAGTTGTCAGCTCGTCCTGCAGGCTGTCTTCATACATGGGCTTGGCAATAAGTGAATGTTTTGCCGCTGAAAATTGCGGGTGGGTGTATGCAGTTATCGTACTTTTCCAGCTTATGTCGTACCTGCCCGCCGATGTCGTACCGAGCGGCGGCTCCTAGGAAATGCGCTTGGGTGTCTCGTCCATCCCGGGGGGAAGATGGCGGGACACGCTTCTGACACATAGGGCCCTGACGTGCCGCATGACGGGGTCGGTCGTGTCAGTCGTGGATGGGTCGCATTGGTCGGGTGGGTCGGGTCGGTCGTACGCATCTCTCGAGTCTTGAGGTAAGGAACGTTGCAGACTGACTGACGGGCTCACGGACTTGCTTCCGTAATACACGGGATCCGATTCCGTCGAACCAAAGATAGCAAAGTCACGATTCCGGGTTCTGCATCCGCCTTCCGGGACCAGACTGCAGGCGCACGGCCGATTCTCATCGACTCGACACATGGCGGCGCAGTTTCGTTTATGCAGTGTCTTGTGACGAAGCGTTGGCTGGAATCTCTACTTAGTAAACGACACGTCCGGAGGCCTCATGAGGGGCCACTGCCGCCCCGCGCCGCTGCGGTGTCTCTCCGCCGGCCCCCCATGTGACACGGCCCTCGTGCCTCATGCCTTGCAGTACCTGCCGTGCACGGCCCGTGTTTGGACCGTCTAGTGCCCCCACTGGCTGTAGCGCTGGCCCCTCCCCCTACCTACCTCGTGCTGCGGTCCGGACCGGGTCCACTGCTAACCACCGTAACACGGCTCACAATACCACACAGCGTCACCGCGACCACAAGATGCCGTACCGCACGGCTCAAACCGGGCTCCTCCGCCCAGCTGATGACCGTCAAGCGCAGCGCCCGAACTGCCACCCCTGCTCCCCCCCAAACGGCCACCACGTCTTGAGCTCTTGTCATGCCGGATGCGACCCCACCTTCCCGGTGCCGTACGTACGGCCGCAACGGGATTGGCAGGTTTGATGCACGGACCGGCGATGGTACGGCGCCGCGCGCTTAACATGTACGGCCGCCGCGGGAAAAAACACAGAAGAGGCCGCCTTTCTCGACCCTTCGCCGCGCGCCGCTCCCCGGCCCACGAATGCCTAGTGGCATAAACCAATATTATGATAAAGATTCGTCAATAATATATAGTAATCTACAAAGGACAACATCACGGCCGCCGCAGCCGCGGCGACCATAGCACGTGCGGGATGTCCTACCTGTGTCGCAAACACCCCCGGTGCCGACAAGTACTAGTCGCCGGGCTGGGTGTGTCTTTGGGCAGGTTCCTTTTCAACCGCCGGTGCCGACACCCATCGTCTCGTACGACAGTTTGAACACGCGTACCGGGTGGCTGTCGGGGCCGGACCCCTGACCCCACCCCACCCGACCCCAACAGCATGCACACCGTCCCACAGTGCGGGACAAGGCTATAGTATGTCTCTTACGAGGTTTGCTACTTAACCTGCACTCGGCGGTGCCAGCGGGCGTGGCGCCCCGCCTTGGCGCCGGGCGGACGGCGCACAGGCCGTCTGCTCCCCGTACTGATCTTTATTAGCAATCATTGCTATTGGTATAACAACGTTTGGTCACACAATGCCGGGCGGCCCAGTCGGAGGTCGAAGCGGGTCCCACCGATACACCTCCGCCCGCCCGCCAGTGACGACTGGAGAGGGTAAGGCGCTCAGCAGTCAGCGGCCGCCAGCTCCTTTACCCGCAGCGCGCCCTCAACCGGTCATTCGTTCGTACCGCCGTTCATAAGCAGGAGGTCCCGGCCGGCTTCCAAGGGGCTCTACACCCCAACGCACCAGCTACGGTACGGCATACACACACGACGCCGTACACCTGCCTGCCCGAACGCCCATGCGCGGTCGAGCGAGAGCAGCGCCACAGCAGGGCCGGGCCGGGAAAGGGAAGGAGGCGTCTTGGTTTGGGCACGACGTAGGGCCCGGGTTCGTCTACTACGGGACATGTCGACGGGGAGCTGACCTGGCGCAGCGCCCTCCTTCCGTCGTCCGACCCGACCGCAACTGCTCGCTCGGCCCCGCCCCTGCCCCCCGGCCCTCCCCAGCACGACCGCCCATCCCCCCCAGCACGACCGCGCCCGCCGCCACAAGCCCGCGCCACTGCAGGTCCCCCCCACACACACTCGCCCTCGCCCTCGCAAGCTGCAGCCCACGTCACACCACCGCGCCCACAGCCACCGTCGGCGCCGTCGCGTGAACCGCCGCCGGGGTTGCCGCCGCCGCCGCCGCGGCCGCCACCGCCACAGCCGGGGCCGAGCTGGACAGCGCCGCCGACAACGCCATGGCGCTGGCGGCGGCGGCGGCGGCCGCCGCGGGGCCGCCTGCCGGCCTGGTTCCGAGGATTGAGTCCAGGGAGGTTCGTAGTCGGTCGAAGGCGGGCTGCGGCAGCTCCGCACCGACCGCCTGCACCGCCTCCGCCCCGGCGGCGCACCCCGCCGCGCAGCACTGCTGCAGGGAGGCCCCCCGGAGGTAGGCGGACAGGAAGCCCGCGGTGAAGAAGTCGCCTGAGGCCGGGGTTTAGGGAGGTTGGCAGGTCAGGAGGTTAAGAAGGTTTAGGGGGCTCGAACGCGGGACGCGACCAACGGGACCCGCTACCTTCCGCCTCCGACCCCCACCCCCCATCCTCCCACCAACCACCCCATTGTCCCACCCACCTACCCATCCTACCTCGGCCCCTCCCTCCCGCCCGCCCGCCGTCATGCCCCCCCTACCTGCCCCGATGGTGTCCACCACGGTGACACGGCAGGCGGGCGAGGCACCCTCCTCGCCGTCCGCCCCCCGCGCCACGCAGCCCCGGGCCCCCAGGCTCGTGACCGCCACCCGGGCCCGGCCGCCCTCGGGGGACAGCAGAAAGCGCTGTGCGGCCGCCACACACGCCTCCGGGTCCGCCTCCGACCCGGGCGGTGACAGCCCCAGCACCTGACACAGCGTGATGGCCTCCTCCTCATTGGCGAAGATGAGGTCCACCAACCCGTCCTGGAGGGCAGGGGAGGGCAGGGCATGGGGGAGACAGGGCAGGCGAGGGCATCGACATGGGAGGACAGGTCAGGGCAGGGCAGGGGAGGGAAGCGAGGGATTATGCGGGGTTTCATTTGTATGGGTGAATGACAGAATGTCATGAACATTGCGGGAAATGGATGGGTGCTGCTGCCATGCAGCCCCTGCTGGATCGTTGCTGGGTGTGTTCGCTTGGGATGTGCGGGCGGCTCGCGCGTAAGACAGCGCTATCACGATACGGGTACGGAGCCAAGAAGGAGACCGCAGGTATCAATGCCGTACACCTCTGCCCCGCCCCGCAACCCGCCACACACACCCATTGCACCGAACCCAACCGCATCTAACCGAACCCAACCGTACCGACCAACAGCTGCCAGCTAGATCGCACGACGGGCCGCCCCCGCCCCCGACCCCGTCCCCGCACCTCTCTGGGCCCCCCCCGCACCCCTCTGCTCCCACCTGTAGGAGCCCCAGCAGCGCCTCCTTGCAGTTCCGCACCAGCTCGAACGACGCCAGGTCGATGGACACCAGCGCGCCCCGCTGCCGGGCCGCCGCCATCATCTCGCGGGCGAGCTGGGGGGTGCAGGGGAGGGGGGACGGCAGGAAGGTCCCGGGGAGGCTAGGGTTCGGGAGGATGCGCTGCGGGCGGGGCGGAGCGGAGCAGGTCGGTGGAGGAGGTGGAGGGCGCGGAGGGGGGAGGAGGAGAATATGTCCACCCATTTGCTGTACCCCCTTCCCTCCCTCTTCCCTCGCCCCTCCCTGCCCTACACCCCAGGTGTGCTGGGCGCCCTTCCTGGGGCATGGCACTTGGCCGCCTCCGCCTCCAGGGACGGCTCTACCTCTGGGTCGGTCGGGTCGGTCGAGATTGATCTGGGTCGGTCGGATCTCCCTTCCCCTTCAGACAGCGCAGCCCATTCCATCGGCCGTCAGAAGACCCGATCAATGTACCTGGCCCTTCGCAGTCCCCACCCCCGCCTTGGCCCCTCCCCGCCCCCCACCCCTGCTCCCCCTCACCCCCCTCAACCCTCGCGCCACCTCGTTCTCCTCACCTGCGGGCGGTACAGGCAGTACCCCTCCGCGTGCAGCAGCCGGCAGCCGTCCGCCCAGCCGGCGGGCAGCTGCCCCGAGGACCTCAGCTCCAGGGAGGCCCCCAGGCAGGTCCGCATGGTGCGCTGACCGTCCGGGGTCACGAGGCACACGGCGCTGGCGCTGGGGGCGCCGCTGGAGCTCTCCTGACCGGTCAGGAGGCGAATATGGGGGGGGGGGAGGGGAGGGGGTGCCGCCGGTGGTACACCACACGTTGGGCGGGCGAAGTGTGGGGGGAGGTGCGGAGCAGGGGGGTTGGGGGGATGGGGGAGGTGTCTTTGGGGGACGGTGCGAGGGAGGGAGGCTGGGGTTACATTAAAAAAAACCCGAAGAACGAACCCGGGCACACCCAGCACAACTCAGTATATTTACGTGGTGCGGTACCTGCATAGCAATGGAAATACAGAGACAGCGAGCGGGCGCGTGGCGGCGGAGGCTGGGGTGGGTGCACGAAACACGGAGGTGGGCCAGGAATGAGCTGGGAAACCCGGGGTGCGGCGCGTGTGTGTGTGTGTGTGTGTGTGTGTTCGCGCACGCCGGCGGATCTTGGATCTCAGCACTGACGTTGCCAGTCCACGCGGTCGATGACGTTGTCCACTCGCAGCCCGTCCCCTCACGCCGACTCCCCGAGAGGGAGGGTCCCCCGCCCTGCCGCTCTGCCGCGCTCCCCCTCCGCCCGGCCCCGCCCCACCAGCAGCAGCGGTTCGACTCCTTGGGCCGCCAGCTTGCGGCGGTACTCGCTGCCCGTGTCATCCGTGCCGATCATGCCCACGAAGCGGCAGCGCGTACCACTGCCAGCTATGTTGGAGATTCCCTTGACCACATTCGCGGCGCTGCCGCCGGGAATCCTGCGGTAACCGGTAGGCGCCCAGCGTGCACCACGTGCAGGCACGTGCAGGCACGTAGAACGGTCAACTAACGGTCTAAGACAGACGAGAAAGTCCGATCCTGGATCCTGCAAGGCTAATCTCAGGGCAGTTTATACATGATATGATTGTACACATATAATCCGTGCTTGGTTGTGAAATGGGGGCTGAAGGGCAGGGCGCTGGCTGAGCTGAGCAACGCAAATCGACGCTTCGACTGACTATCGCTTACCGGACGAGCTCGCTCTGCGTACTTGCGTTGGTGAGCAACTGTTCCATTGCGTCCGGTGGCACTGGTAAGCAACCGCCAGGCTCAGGGGCGACCGTCGCGAGCCATTCGGGTGACACATTTGCGAGTATGTCCATGACGGGGTCGCCCAGGCCCACAACAACAGGAACGTCCGGCACAGGTGATTCCAGATCAACAACCATGGCTGCTGGCGTTACGGCGGTGCGTAGAGGTGTGTGTGTGCCTAACCGACAAGGTAGAATTGGGTATGCGCCGAGCTGCGGCCGTCGCCGGCCGCCCAGAAAGTCGAAATGAGATATTCGATGTTTTGCTTGATGTACAATTGGTTGCGACACCTGCGCGTGTGGCTGGCACTTACAACGTGCGCAAAGTGAAAACGTGAGGGGCCGAGCTCCGAAATTGAGTACGGCAGAAGCCATACTTTGATACTGTGAAGAGAAATCAATAACGCAAGCCAGCGCTGTGCGGGGGAAATGAGGCGCACGGGCCGACCTTACAACAGACCAGATCCAAGTGAGACGTCAATTAGTATGATTTCATCTCATCAAAATATTTAACAGGCAACCTAATTGACATATAATAATATTAAAACAGCCATGGATCGTGCGTTGAGATCGCTGTCGGTGACTTGCAGTTGTAGCTACCGGCCTTATGCTGAGGCTCCCCAACGGCAAGCACGGCAGCATGTACGTGCCTGGATCTCAAACCACAAGCTTCATCCCATAGACCACCCTCCTGGCGGCAGCTTTAACCACGCCGCCGCTAGTCCCTACCGTCGTCGAGTCCGCGCAGCCAGCCAGGCACCTCGAGGCGGAGGGGGGGCACCGAACAACGATGACGGCGACCCGTTGCCACCCGCCGAGGGCCGCATCGTCTCGGCCCTCGTGACGGCGGGCCTTACGGGCACCCTAGCGGTTGCAGGCGCGGCAATCGCACGGATCGACCTCTTCGGCCTGTTCCGATGGTGAGCTCCGCCCCTCTACTCACGCTGTTGCACGCTGCCACGTTCACACACGCGTAAAATGGGGATCGGGCGCGCGCCCTTGGTTGAGGGCGAGTGGACAGAGGTCCCTTACGCGCCTCTCCCTCGTATCCGGGAGAGCGTGCCTCGGTGGTCTTTCCTTTAGGGCTGGGTTAGCAGCCCTTGGCCAGCGTCGGGCCCGGTCAGATATGTAACGATACACACACATATATACATACACATTGCGGCTCAGTTCTCTTGTACACACATCTGTAAGCCATACATGCCGACCCACATGTACTCCGTAGACCGGGCACATCGAAGTCTAAGAGCGGACGGACCCGTTGACAGTCGTTCCATGGAGGGCCCCACGGCCCACCGGTGATAGCCGAGGGGGCTGCGGTGTCGTGCCTACTGCCTAGGCCACCTAGCTGCCGCCGCCTACATGCACTGCACACCATCCGGTGGCGGGACAGGGCCAGTTTACTAGTGCGCAGACTGTGGGGTTTCGGCCCGTCGCCACCGTCACCACTTTCCCCTCGACGCTTTCCCCTCGACGCTTTCCCCCTCGACGCTCCCCCCG
Organism: Eudorina sp. 2006-703-Eu-15; assembly: GCA_003117195.1. Lineage (NCBI taxonomy): Eukaryota > Viridiplantae > Chlorophyta > Chlorophyceae > Chlamydomonadales > Volvocaceae > Eudorina > Eudorina sp. 2006-703-Eu-15. Next base: position 959,196 of record BDSI01000008.1, on the reverse strand, counting down.
CAGGTCCTCCCAAGACGACCTGCTCCTGGGCCTGGCCTCCTGCTCCGCTGTCCTGGCGCTGGAGGCGCTGCTGCTGGGACCCCGGTACGACAAGCTGCTGGCCGGAGCCGGGCGGCCGGGCGCCAAGCCGGGTGCGGTGGGGCTGCGGCTGCGCACCGAGCGCGTGGGGGAGCTGCTGTCGGCGGACTCGGTGGCGGCCACGCTGGTGCTGGAGCAGGCGTGTCTGGTGGCGGCACAGGTGGGAGGGGTGGGTACGCACAGCGTCCTACTTCGCCGGCGGCGTCGGTCACCCGGACAACTACTACGCAATCGGTGATTGTTTCGCGATTTCGCTGTCTTTATTGACTACATGGGGGCGCACAGCTCGCCGCCTTCGTCGGTTGCCAACGTCGGCGATTATCGGTTTGTTGTCCTTTTGCGGTTTCGCTGTCTTGATTGACAAAATGGGGGCACAGCTCGCGGCTCACGGTTCACGGCTCGCAGCACAGTTCCCCAAGGCTCACCACACGCGCTGCACCCCGACGATCTACCCGGCGCGCAGGTCGTCCGCCGGCGGGGCCTCACCCAGACGCAGCCGCTGCTGGAGGCGGGTCTCGTGTGCGTGCGGGAGGCCTCCAAGGAGCTACTGCAGCGCGGGCTGCTGTTCACCTTCCTGGCGGCCTGGCTGGCGGACCGGGCCTTCGAGGCGGGCGCGGACGACACCTTGGCCCTGGCGGCGACGGGCGCGGAGCTGTACGTCACGGACGCGGCGCGCTACGTCGCCGCGGCGGCGCTGACGGGCTCCATCCTGCCGCTGGTGTTCAACGAGGCGGAGGCGTTGCGGTTGGGCGTGGCGAGCAACCTTGCGCTGGTGGAGGTGGAGCAGCAGGCGGAGGCGGACGCGGAGGAGCAGCGGCGGCGCCGTCAGCAGCTGCAGCAGCAGCAGCAGCGGGATACCCAAGAGGCCGTGACGCCGGAGCCGGCGTTGGCAGCGAGTAAGGGCCAGGAGGAAGGCGGCTTGGGGACGGCGGCCGCCCGGGAGGCGGTGGCGGGTGGAAGCTCCAGGGAGGAGAAGGCGGCGGCGGCGGAGGAGGGTGAGCCGTACGATGAGGCGCTTGATCGGAGGGAGACGGAGGCGATGCTGCGGGAGTACCGCCTGTACGACGCGCTGGGAAGGTGAGCAGTCGGGGTGTGGTTGGGGACTTGGGGGTGGCGTGAAGGGGAACGCGTCAACCGGATAAAGGGGCGTCTGGGGAGGGGCATGCGTCAGGAGTCGGCCCTGTGGCGCAATGGAGGGCTTCTCTGTACTTGGCACGAGCAGGATCCCGCAGTGGTGGTGGTGGGGGAACCAGGGCATAGCTGAACGTGTTGGCTGGTCACCCGCGCGTTGCCGGGGCGCCGTACACGAACGAATCGTACGACAGCGCCGCGACGCGGCCACGTCCCGGCGACGCGACCGTCAAATCCGTTTTCCGACCGCCCATCACGCGACAAGCTGGGAAGCCCTTAATTAAAGCCCCAACCGAACCCTGTTTCCGCCGCGCCGCCGTTGTCGCTGCAGGTGCGCCTCCGCGGGTCCGCCGCGCCTCACCTACGCGCTGACGCTGCTGCGCGGCGTGCTGCGCTTTGGTGCGCCGAATCTGGTGCGTGGCAGGGTCGTGCACCAAGGGTGGGTCGTGCACTGGCTGTTTAACGGTGATCGGCTAACCGGTGACCCTATTTCAACGGCAGCTGCGTGTTTACTCGATCAGAATGCCGATGACTATGCGGGCGGGGCGCCAAGGGGCTAATGAAACGTCGAGCGGGCCGGACACTAGGTGACCATTCCTCTCTTGCTTCCAAGCTGCTATCCCCTTCCTCTCTTGCTTCCAAGCTGCTTCGCTGCTCCCTGCAGACATTCGCGCTGACGGGCAACCTGGCGGCGTCGCTGCTGGCATCCGCGGTGCCGCAGCTGCTGTTGCTGTCGTACGTGCTGCGGGGACCCAAAGTCCTGTTGGAGCGGCCAGCGGCGGCCCAAGCGGCTCCAGATGGCATCGTCGATGCGGATCAGGAACGCAAGAAGTAGCACTCACTGACGTCGGATGTACGGATGGCCGTACGGCAGGAACCAATATGGGAGTTTCCTTCATGCGTGTGATTGACGATGGATCATCATGACCATGTGTGTGCGTTCGATACCGCACCGTGACTGCTGTAACGCGTTCGTACACTCAGGTGGTCAATTCATTTATTTCCTCCTCAAGGCGCTTTTGCAAAATGGACGCCACAGATAGCGTGGCTAAGATACGGGTTCTCAATGTTGCTGGATTTGACGGGAGGCCAAGCTCTAATCGCGGAGGCATGACCTTCGTACTTCCTATGTGTAGCCTTTGCGAACGCTGCCATGCTCATCTAGTCGAGCGGGCTGTCAGATGCAGGATGTTGGAGCGTGCTTGGGCTGTCCCCAAAAAACTTCTTCAGGGGCCTTCTTTCCGCAACGCACTGCATCCTAACTTCCTCTCCCGGAAACCTCGCCAGCGGAAAATCCGACGTCAATTGTCCACAAACTCTGCTGCAGAACACCCCGATTGCGGCAGCGCCGATGCCTGTTGCCACTCCAGAAACGGGAAACGGCACAGATGACTTCCTGTCTGACTGGCGTTACAGGTCCTCCAACGGTGACCCCCTCAACACCCAGGTCACCGTCGCCAGCTCCCGTCCCACAGCAGCCAGAGGCGGGCCCACCGCCTCTGTCGCGGACCGGACGTTCCACACCCAGCGGGCCCCAAAGACATCGCTTAAGACACCAGCGTCGAGGCGGTCGACGACTCGTACTTCCAGTTCGGCGGCAGCTTGCGCACGCGCTTGTAGTAGCGGGCCAGGCGGTGAATACGGCTCTCGACCTGTTGGGCGACAGCAAGGAAAAATGGGTGCCCTGGTAATTTAAACCGTGCTCGAACGCTGCTCACAACAACTTGTCCTTGGGACTGCTCAATCGCCGTTTGTCTCACGCATGTCGGTCGGTGTACCGTCGTAGTTGCGGCGTAACAACAGTCTTGCGTTCACCGACTGACAAACCAACCGATTGCCACTCGACCATTGATAGGACGATTTCATTCCGTCGGGCGCGCTCGGTTGCAAGTGCAACAGGCTTGACGTTTTTAGTCACAATGGCCATGACTAGTACTGCGGGAGCAGCAATCCGACGGCTGCGTTCGTACACCGCACACCGGTGCCAAGCGGTCCATGCACCCACAGAGCGCTTCCCAGCATGTAATCGCATCCCCCATGTGTATGGGGCACGAATCAGGGACAGGATTTCCACAAGAACTCATCTTCGGCAGTGGTTGGGTTCTGTTCCCAACGCGAAATCAAACGTGAAAGGCTGTACGTGACAATGACACCCCACCAACCGGCTACCCTTATATTCCTCAATCCTGACCTCACCCCGAAACCAATTTCACCCCGGTGCCCGGCGTGTGTGACGTACCAGAATGAGGCGGAACTTGCCATCCTTGTCCTTCCGGTTGCGCTCCAGGTGCTTGCGGATAGACACTGCGTGCAGTATGGCGAAGCGTCAGCAACCGCACGGGGCGGGACCGAACGCTTGCCGGGCGCGAAGGCCCTCTCGGTTCGGTGCTGGTGGAGACAGCTGCGCGGCTCACCGGCCTTCTTGATCAGGAAGTACAGGTCCTCCGGAATCTCAGGGGCCAGGCCAGCACCCTTCAGGATCCTCAGGACCTTGCTGCCAGTCACAGTGTGGACCAGCGGGACACCGTGCTGGTCACGCAGCACAATGCCGATTTGCGAGGGCGTCATGCCCTTCCTAGCGAACTTGCAAATCATGTCCTGCACCTCGGCAGAGGTGGTCTTGCACCATCTGTTGCGAAATACACGGGCGCACCAAACCGGTTTGTGAGTGCCGCGCCGCAACTCTGAACGCTAGGTCGGCGGCAGACAAAAAGGACTTACGACGGCGGAGACCTCTTGTATGGAATGGCAGAGGACGACTTGCCTACGCGCACAGGCGTTCACAACCTAAGTTTAGAGCTCAACCTTGAAGGGACATTGCGGCGCAGAAATTCCTAGCCTCACCCTTGCCGCCGCTGTGCATGCGACCCATAGTGGCGAGTCGTTCGAATACGCCCGCTCAGCGGTTCGCAGGAGAGAGAGAACTGGTGAAGGTGAAGGCTGTTTTTGTCGCGGACGGTGTCATTGCCAAAAGGGCCCTGCAAACGACCGTACTGGCAAACCATGCAAAACAAAAAACATAATATCTTACAAAGGATAATTGTTCTGTATGTTTTGACCGAGCGCCACGTTCATGTAATCACTGCGTGCTTTTGCGTTGCAAGTTTGCACGCTGCACCTCTCGTAAAAGTCCGCATTTGGGAGCATTTCTACGGCCTGTGCGATGGCTCCTCCCGCAACTAACGCAGCACCGCAAGCTGGCCGCTTTCAGCATCCGTGGCTGGTCCCACTGCCTCCTGGACGTGCTCGCTTTTATGACATCGTATACAAGTCTGTCACGACCGTGCTTGTGGCGTTCTCCGCCTACGGCTTCTACGAAGTTGCCCGTGGGACCTACTACGTGATGCACTCCAACCGCGCGCGCAAACAGCAGGAGGCGGAGCAGGTGCGCGTCGGATGAGCCACTCGCTTACTTGAGGATGACGTTCGGAGTGCGTTAACTAGACGATGCGACATGACTATTTGCTGAGCTCTGTGGCCTTTTTCAGATGTTATTCTATGATGCCAGATGTAATTAGCTGCCAACGTGTTGCACAACTGCCTTGTATTCACCTTCTTGGCACACCTATGCTTCCCCTTACGGTGTTTGCGTGTCGTTATGAACTATATCACAGGTTTCGGACGCTAGCCAGTGAGCAGCGCGGCATTCAAGATTTTAGTAAAGGGGTTCCGTTTGCCCTCACTAGCGGAAGCATTCTGTGCCCAGCGCCACCCAACATCAAGGAAGTACCAAGCTGGAGTGTTGGGCGGTCTTCATAGCATTTTTAGATTTAGCCGGCGGCACGGCTTTTGCATCGGTCGTAGCACAGCAGTGGGTGGACAGCTGGCGCTAACCCGGCTGCAAACCTGCGGGAGGCTTTCACCGCGATCGTCAGAACGCGGCATCCAATGGGGCTCCTTGCAGGGGAAGGCCTGAGCTCAGCCGCAGTGATGGGCACGTTATCTCCACGGCGCGTTGGATGTCTGGTGGGCCATCACGGCTCCCTCTCGCATGTGCACAAGCCGTGGAGTCTTGGCCATTCAGCAGTGCTTTTCGGTTGTCAAACCTCGGATCGCCCACGCGTATCTGCCGGGAGCCAAACCTCAGGAGGCGGCAGTGGGTCGACCGCCAACGTCACCGCTATCAGCACTCTGACAATGGTCGCGAAGTATTCGGGCGATGGTGGGCTCCCGTGGAAGGTGCAGTGGCAGCTGCAAGGCGTCGTGCAGGTCAGCCAAGCCAGCGTCGGCGGCAGCAACAGCAACGGCGGCGGCAGCAACGCGAACGGCAGAACGGGGGACATGTCAGCCCAGCCGCAATTTGCTTGGACGCCCTTCGATCAGGCAGAGAGCGTGCGACTAGCTGCGCTTGAAGCCTCGGGTTGGGACTCAGATCTGTTCAACGCGCGCTTTGCCGATCTCACGGCGGTGCTTCCAGATCTGCCGCGGGTGTTGTCTTCCCTGACGCCGCAGCAGTTGGTGGCCGCTTTGTCCGACACCCATTCCGTAGCGGCCAAGGTGGTTCTGCTTAAGGCGGCGCTGCCGTCAACCAACGTGTGCATGTTGCTGTTGCTCCATCCGCCATTCCTTGACCCCGCGTGCGTGGCGGAAAAGCTGCTCGCCGGCGTGGAGCATGCAGGCCGCGTGCTTGGTGGCCAAGATGTGGCGGAGGAGGTGCTGCAATGGTACCCACCGTTGCTGGATCCGGCGGTGCTTGATGCGAGCTTGGCCCAGCTGCGCCGGCTGGTACCTCAGTTGGCGCGCAGCTGCCTGCCGCCGGCCAGGGCATCTGGGTCACAAGCGGGCCTGGCTTTGGGCGGGGCTCCTGGAATGAGCGCGAGCAGGGCCGGCAGCGGTGACGCGCGGCAGCTGGTGCATCTGCTGGGAATCGTCATGCAGCGGGAGGGCGCGGGGTTGAAGATGACGGAAGATAGTGCAGATTCTCTTTGGTGGGGATGCTCATGAACGTTAGGTTGTGTTCTGGGTATGGTCATGTCGAGATGAGGGCTCGACAACGATTTGGGTCAGGTGCACAGGTAATCCTCGCTTGAGCCGAGGTTTCCGACTGTGCAGGAATATGTATCATTTCAACATGCAGCGTGTCAAAATAGTTAATTTCATGCATGTATTGTGAAGTGGACCATGTCGGACTGCACAAACACCGTGCCACGGTATGACGGGTGCTGTAACAGTACGGACAGATACGTCATATTCTTGAGAAATTGACAATGTCAATGCTGCTTCTGTAACACTATCTCCGAAATCAGCCAATCACGGCCATGGGTTCGCACATTGTGCCGTACAGGTTCTGCTGAGTCGAGTGAGCCGTCAAGTTCGTCGAAGTTAATGGAAATGGAATGGAACTGAATTTGAACTTAATTTTCCTGAGGATACGGGAGTTGATAAGTACTCTCGGTATGCAACTACTGCTGGAAAAGAAGCAACACGGGTCATACAAATCCATAACATCGCTTTCAGTATCGCGTGAAACGCAACCAGCACGATTGCAAATAAACGAATCGACATTCTAGATAGCGGCCATGGCGACGAAACCTTCCATCAGTATCTATCGGCAGCTCATACGCACAATCCACAAGAGTAAGGATGTTGTCGTTTCGGTCAACTAATTACGCGTGCATAATCATACGCTGGCTCGGATATGACTGCAGCCTTCTGTGGTGACCCACCAGCCATCTTGGCAGCCCGAAAGGAGCTAAAAAGTGCCTTCATGGTGCGTATGATGTTGCATCTTGCTTGAAAAATTCGTCGCGAGTGGAAGACCACTGCCACTAACTGTTGGCAGGGGCCCGAGCATGCTACGAAAGTACGACGACCCCTCGACCTCCTGAACCGCACCCGATTACCCTGTCGTTGCACAGGCAAATCGCAGCTTGACAGACCAGGAGCAGATCAACGAGAGGTTGGCAGAGGCGGTTGAGGCGAACGAGTTCCTGCGCGACAACGTGATCCAAGCTGTCAAAAGCGATTGCGGGTCGTACGGTACGCGCACCTGCGATAGCGTCTGCTCTCAAATTCCATAGCATTTGGGACCGGATGCTGGACTGGTGAGGTGTATGATATAATTGCTGCCTTCGGGTAAAGGTGGCGAGCGCAGGGAAACGGGCAGCGGAGTCGTGGGGTAGTAGCCGGGACCACTGTGCCTCAAGGCTGCCGATCTGCATTCCATTACAAACCTCGTTTCAATAATAATCATTGCTGAATGCAGCTGCATAATCTCTGTGCCCCGGTGTGACTATCATGTAAGGGCATCGTGTGAAGGCTCACTTCTTTCTCCCATCCCGACCCCAAATTCCTCCGCGCAGAGATCTCGCCCGAAAAAGCGCAGCAGCTTCGAGCGATGAACCCGGAGGACAGGCGACCGCCGATGCGGGGCTAAGGGTGCCAGGTGCTGCATGGTGGTGACATTTGCAACGTAGATAAAGACTCACGGAGCGGAGAGAGAGGGCCGCAAGGATGGGCGTGAAGCGTGGGCCGATGAGTGCAGATTGATTCAGACCCTTAGTCCAGACAACCGCCACCACATCCACTTGCATTACACCTTCGGTCGCTAACAGGTGACTACGCAACGTGGCATGTGTTCAAATCGACTGCATGGCGTGTTACAGGGTGCGCGCATGAGCCGTACACCGGCCAGCCGCGCCCTGCCGCGAAAATCTGTACAAGTCCCCCGGCCGACGGACAAGGTGCATGGATGGTGCTGTCCTGGCCACAGGGAGCAGATGTTCCTTGAGACACGTTTGGCGGTTTGGGTATGCCGTGATCCTGTCACTGTCCGAGTACATTCATGTACACTCGTTCAGGACATGTCATTGGACGTGGACTTTTGCGAAGACGATGAAACCAGCTGTGCACGTGTATCCGGTATAGTTGGAACGTGTTGGGGCAACCTGTGCGGCGGCATCCAAAGCTCACCGTCAATCCGCGCATTTGCTTGATCGCTGTGCTGTTATGATGTTATGACGACAGCTGTTCTGGACTTTTTCGGTAGCTGCCGTGGCAAGCTAGCGTATACGGGTGGGCGGTGGGCGGGCCGGTTCCTGCCCGCCGCTGCGTCAGTGCGCCCATGTTCAGTTGATACAGCTAGCTGATCAACTGACGTGACACTGATTGGCACCCTTGGTGTACTAGGTGGCGTGCTTCATGCCTGTTCGGTACCACACGGTTAGGCACGGCTGCACTGCCATATTCTGCCAGGAAGCGGCCAGCTTGGCGATCAGGACTTGAAAAGCAACAAATGATTGCATAAGAACGCCTGTTGATCGCAGCATGGACAGCATCGATTCAGTTGCGCGGAACCAGCGGCGGCCAATATCGAAAGCAGTCCAACGGTATCGTTGTTGGGTTTGGCGACGTACGGACGTTGGTAGCAATCGCTTCAAATGGCTAATGGCGTGCACAGCTAATTTTGTGAGCTGTTGCAACCTGATGTCATAGCTTTATAAACACACAAAAACTTTATTGTTACAGCGCCAACATGGTCAAAATATGTCGGTATTACTCAGGAGGAGAGCTGTCATTCTTACGTATTGCTCTTGCCACAGTCGCTTTATGGCAAAGCGTTTCAGCTTCAGTCGACCAGCCACTACCCTCTAGGGAAGGCGACCCTGACTCCACCAACTTGGGAGTTAGGATGCTTCGACCAGTCTACGCCGTCGTTCCTAAGACGAGGAATGGCCTGACTAATGTGACAGTGGTGATGACGCTTTGGCTAAAGCGTGTAGGGGGAGCCAAAGGTCCATTCGATATGCCGCATCAAGCGCAGGTGCGACATCATGCAAACGCATGACGCGTCCAGGTCTGGATGTGTCGAATTCTTTAGTTTTAACCATATCGACACTGCTGCAACCCGTAACTCGCTTCAGGATGCACTTCGAATATTGGTTTGGGTTGACAACCCGACCAACTTATTTGAACGGGTAAATGGTCATCTGCTGTTGCCAGCGGAGCCTGACCAGTGGGCCCCGAGCTTCAGTGTTGAAACAGCGGAACCCGGGCCGGTGCTGCCCGTGATGCTCGAGACGACAAAAGAGACGTTCAAGCGTATCTGGGGTCTGGGGCAACGCCCGTATTCATATCGAGTGGAGCTCCCCGCTGGCGTGGGGGTTTGCTTCAAAGTACGTGGCTTTCTTGCAAATCCCTGGGGAGGGTGGGGAAGGTGGTGTTTGCGCACGTCTTTGCTATTCGGGTTATTCCGGGAAGGGGTGCCGAGCTGCCTTGTGGGCTTGTATCTGTACGGCGACTGCACGGTGTCGTGCTATGCTCAGAAGCGAACCTTACCGGTAGCATATGATAAGATGCCCTAATTGCAGTCAGTTCGAGGCCGACCCAATGCGCTAGGACGCACAGGGTTGGGGTGTTACGTGTCGACGTATCGGCTTGGCCTTGGTCCATGGGATCCTCGCAGATCAAGGAGGCCAGCTACCCCATGCACAAGCACACTTTCTGCCTACAGCCGGCTGCCAAGGAAAACATCTGCTCCGTGTTAGCGCCAGCGGATGTGTACAACCCCAGCAAGCCGGCGCTGTACACCGTCATCGGTCCCATACGGCATCCGCATTCTACGAGCGAATGGGGCACCTTCTACTCCCAGGCTGTGGGGCGACTGGTCAACTACGTGTCGTACCACGTGGCCATGGGGCTGTCGGGGCTGCTGCTGTACGCGGACGAGCTGATGCGCCAGTACTACCGGGAATCGGGCAACAAGGACCTTGCGAACATGATAAGAAAGGGTCAACTTAGGTATGTGGGTCACAGCCCCTCCAGGCTCGAGCGGATATGAGCGACAGCAGCACCTGCGGGCGTGTTGCAGCACATTCCGAACCCCACGCACCGCTTTACGGGCGTCCGTTCCCTGGCAATTTTGATGTACGCCTTACAGAAGTAAGCGTGACGGGGAGCTCGAGTTACTGTGGCTGTTGTGTTGTAGCGTGTTACCAAGTTGTCTCTGAGTGGGAATGGTATGGGGCATTATAACGGACATGGAGTACCGAGGCAGTCCGGTATCCCATGCCCGAGGCAGGGGTGTCGCGCCCAAGACGCGGATTGCCCGCATTCCGATTGCGGCTGACAACCGGTGCCCTGCTGCTTGTCTGCGTCGTGTGCCCTCCCATGCGGTCAGGCTGATCGAGTGGGACCTGCCGGAGCGGGGGCACAACAACACGGACGGCGTGGGAAGGACCCTGGGGTGGGTGCAGTCAGGTTGTTTCGCTTTCCTCTTGGGTCCTTTCCTAATTCATTCAGGAATCATTTCGTGCTGAGGGTTCATTTCCGGGCTGAGGGAACGAGGAGCTGGACCCTGGGTGACGCAGTCGCCCACGTAATCGTCCTTCGTCCCCTGCCCAGAGCAATGGACCTGCAAGGGCGAGGATGCCATACCTGTAAGTAGCGTGGCCGCGTGCCTCACTGCCGCAGGTACAACTACGACCAGGGCCTGGTCGCCAGCCACAGCCTGCTCGGGCTGTCCAGCTGCGGGGTAAATCTCTTGGTGCTCAACGGGGACCTTGACGAGTTCGTCTACTTCTCACGTCGCGGCCGCAAGTGGCCGAGTCCCTGGACCCGCTGCATGGGGGGCATCCGATCCAGCCGAAGTGGCGGCTGGGACATGGCAGCGCTCAGCGAAACCCTCATATCAACCCACCACATCCAGCGGTACGAGACGCTCACATCGGAGGTCCACGCCCACCATGAGCGGGTCATGTGGACGGTTCCTGGGACTCTAGACACGAGGTTGTCGCCACAAACTGGCAACCTGACAACCAGACCGCCGGGTGCGAACCCTCACCCGCTGGCGCACTACAACGTCGTCCGCAGAGATGCGCTGCCCTCTTACATGTCCAAGCAGGCGTCTGTGCCGGCGGCGTGGATCGTGCTCTTCTGGGCGCACGAGGGGGTCAGCCTCCATGGCAAGGCGCAACTTGCGCACCACAGGTGCATCTCCATCCTCCACATCTCCAACTTTTTCAAAGGCCGGCGCTTCAGTGCGGGCAAGGCCAGCAACAACACGCGGCCATTTCGTCACTGGAAGTTCCTGGACGATGGAACCTTCGCCAAGCAGTCGTCTTTATGGGAGCTGCGTTAGGGCGGGACCTGGACAGCAGGCTGACTGGTTGGTTGGCAAACTGGCTGACTGATCGGCTGGCTAACTGGCAGGCTGACTGACTAGGTATCCGGTCGGTGACGCGGAGGCTCGTGATGACCTTCTGATGGAGCATCCAGGTACGCCACGCATCTTTAGCCGTTTGCTTGGCCGAAGTCTGCAGCATTCGTATTGCGCTCATTGCCGCGCAGAATGTTCGTTTGGCGGTGTGTTGCTGTCCGTGGGAATCCGCGAAACGGCTGCTGGGAGTAACTGGGCGCAGTTGATCCCAGTGCGTGCTGCTGCTACTCATGTGGCCTGCAGCGCTATATGGACTGCGTCCTGGCGTCGTCAGAGCAACGGGCTTCCTACGGCACCCGTGCCTCATTGCCTCTGAACAACCACTTTCATGCCGTAGCTTGCCCAGGCATCTCACAGCGCCAATCCACTAGGACCGCTTCCCTCAAACCTGGGTTGCTGGGACCCCGACCTGCTCTGGTACCCCAGTTAGAGACCATGTACGACGTGGGTGGTGGGCATCTCGCACTGCGCAGGAGCCTAACCAACTCGTGCACTAGCTTACCCCTGGGGTTTGTTTGACGTTTCCTGAATGGCGCTTCACGCAGCGCAACCTTGCCAATGGGCAGCTTCCCCGAGCCGGCGGACCGCATGAAGGGACCATCGGTGTATATGTGGAGTGTTTGATAGCTGGCGTCCACCTCTTTGCCTCGAAGCGCCCCACGAAGGCCACACCTAAATGCGCACCCTTCGGGCTCACTGATGTTATTGTACTCTTTCGCTGCAACCCCAGCATCCTCCGGCATCGGCAGGATGCTGCGGCGTCTCGGCAGCTCTGTCAGGCGCGCTGCAGGACACACGTCGCAGAGGTGCGTTGCGTTGCGCAGTTGCACGGCTGCGAGCGTGAGAGTACCTATCGCTTCCAGAGGCTTGAGCCACCGATGGGGGTAAATCATGTCCGCCTGCAGGCCGGTCGCAGCCTCATGTAGCCACAAGCGGCCCATCGGCGCATCGTGAACGAGCAGCCGCGGAAGGACGACTGAACTTCGTGCTGGAGAGCTGCAGACCTACCGCTACGGTGACGGCTGGAAAGGAAGGGGCATCGGCGGGTTTTGGGACCTAATAAAGGGATGCATGAGCAGAGGCACCGATGAGCCGTTTCTGGGTCCACTAATTCATTGTTTAAATCATCCATTCATGCGTACACATTGATGAAGATTTCAGGATGCACCCAAGCGATATTGTGGTCCCAGCGGCTGTATGTGCGGTACCGTATGTGCATGACGAGCTGACCGAGGAGGTCGAGCCGGAATCCCGCATGCGTGCGACTGGGCAACAGATTTGATATGAGCGGCTTAGCTGGTTCGTGCTTGTCAGTCAAACACGTGGTGGGCAAGTTGCGGTGGCTATGATGGCCTGATTGGGTGCTCTGGCAGTCAGGGCCACCAGGTTACGTGCGTGCGTGGCTGGGACCCATGTAATGCGACGCGTGGGCCCTCGGCGCTGGTGCATTGGGTCGGCAGTGGTATTACGGACACCTCATCCACGTACAGGCAAGGCGACGAGCAATGATCAGAGGCTGCTCCAGACGGGGAGGCACGAATCGGGGAATTTGACAGCGTTACTGATCGGTGTTTGGCATTGCACTGGGGTAACGGTGAGTAGTCGTGGGCAGGTCAACTGGCAATCCAGCAACAGCTCGGCCCCTGACATAGGGATTGGCTGCTGTTGTTGGGGTGTCGCGCAGGGGTTTGTCACACAGGGTCACACCCAAGAAAGGTCGTACGGCCAAAAGAGCGCCGTCATGAACGACAACCGCAATACCCAGGAAAGCTCAGAAGGCGCCGTTCTGCCAACGACCCGTTTGGAAGCAGGCTGCGGCTTGCAATTTTCAGGAAGCACGTCGATGCAGAGATAAGCGTAGGCAGCTAGGCACCAGTATGCGATTACGGTTGCCAGTTCCCAGTGGACCCTGTTGCGTTCACGCGTAAGGCCTGGCAGCGGCCTGATGGGTCGCGTGAAGCAACAACCGTGTTTCCTGTGCTCGCATATTATCGAAGTTCATCAAGTTTGTGAGGGTACATCTATCCCCTTACAAACCCATGGAGTTCCGGTACGGCAAAAAGTTACAAAGACCCATTGGTCAATCACTCCTTATAGTTTTGTAGCTTGCGGCATATGTAAGGCAGCCAACGCATATCTGGCATCTACTGGACGAGCCTGCACGAATGCACACCAGGACCGTTTGTGGTAACTCACGAAAGCCGTCCTTGTTACTGACCATCTTATTAATCGTTGTTGCTTTTGGGCAAGTCCTCTCAAAACCAACAGATACGAGATTACCATCGAGGGACGGCGACCCTGACTCAACCAACTTGGGTGTTAGGGTGCTGCGACCCGTGTACGCGATTATTCCTGAGACACGGAACGGCTTGAAAAATGTGACAGTGGTGATGACGCTTTGGCTGAAGCGTGTCGGGGCTGCCGGTGGTCCGTTCGATATGCCACATCAAGCACAGGTGCGGCAGCGCAAACGTGCACACTAAGGGAAAGTGTGCGTGTTTGACCGAGGATGTTGATATGTACACCATAGATGCGTAAATGAAGAACCTTGTCTGTGATTCTTTGGCGCCCCAGGACACCATCCGCATTCTGCTCTGGGTCGACAACCCGACCAACTTGTTTCAACGGACTAATGGGCACCTGCTGCTGCCAGCGGAGCCTAAGCAATGGGCTCCGACGCTGCACGTTGAAACTGCCGAGCCTGGGCCCGTCCTGCCTGCCAGTATGGAGACGACAAAGAAGCACATCTTCGGGTTGGGCCAGCGGCCATATTCTTACCGCGTGGATCTACCTTCTGGTGTCGGGGACTGCTTTAAGGTGTGGTCGTGCTGCACCTGAGTGTCGTACAATGAATGAATGAACGTTACAGCGGACCCCAGAGGGATCACCGGTGTATACCAGGGCAAGCCCCAGCAGGCCCCACCGCCAAGGCGGCAAGACACCTCCACACCTCAACGCCGCACCCAAAAGCAACCCGGGCCATGACCCCACCCAGCCAGACACCGAAGCAAGCAGAGGCGCGCAGCGGGGCAACACTACCAAAGGGATAGGCACAGCAGAGGGTACAATGCCGTACGTTGGCCTGTAGGAAGCCCAACTCTACGAGTGCTTCAGGAGCTACCTCGTAAGGAAGCAGGACCTAGTTTCTACGGACGCTACGACAACGTCCGTCATATTCCATCGAGTGCTTTTCATCCTCCGACATGATTGCGCGCCCGCCCCGTGTGGGTTCCTCGCAGATCAAGGAGGCCAGCTACCCCATGCACAAGCACACTTTCTGCCTACAGCCGGCCGCCAAGGAAAACCTCTGCTCCGTCCTAGCGCCAGCGGATGTGTACAACCCCAGCAAGCCGGCGCTGTACACCGTCATCGGTCCCATACGGCACTCGCAATCCAGTCGCGAGTGGGGCACCTTCTACTCCCAGGCTGTGGGGCGACTGGTCAACTACGTGTCGTACCACGTGGCCATGGGGCTGTCGGGGCTGCTGCTGTACGCGGACGAGCTGATGCGCCAGTACTACCGGGAATCGGGCAACAAGGACCTGCTGACCATGATAGATAAGGGCCATTTGAGGTGGGGTACAGGAATTGCAATTTTGCAAGGCTTCCACAAGTCAACCTTGGCGGTGGGGGTGGCGGTGGGGGTCTAAAATCCGCATACCGTACGCATGAATGTTGATGTTTGTTTCCGTTTTGTGTTTTTCGTTCATTTCCTGGTCACCTGATCATCACATTGGGAAGTAACGCGGCGGGCGGCACGGGTGCCGGGGGAGGGGGAGCAGCAATCCATGCCGGGGTGTGTCGCGCAGCTCGCACCTGCCCATGCCAATGTTGCGGAACCACCTCCCATGCGGTCAGGCTGGTCGAGTGGGACCTGCCGGAGCGAGCGCACAACAACACGGACGGCGTCGGGCGGCCCTTGGGGTAGGTCGTGTGTGCGGCAACGACCACTTATCGCTTTCCACTTGCTGTGTGTTCGCTGGCACCGCTGGGCAACGGCTGTGCGAACAGTCGGTCATGTGCTGCACACGCATATTTCCCACCTCCACCCTCGGACTTTCTCCACCCTCGGACTTTCTCCACCCTCGGACTTTCTCCACCCTCGGACTTTCTCCACCCTCGGACTTTCTCCACCCTCGGACTTTTCTCCACCCTCGGACTTTTCTCCACCCTCGGACTTTTCTCCACCCTCGGACTTTTCTCCACCCTCGGACTTTTCTCCACCCTCGGACTTTTCTCCACCCTCGGACTTTTCTCCACCCTCGGACTTTTCTCCACCCTCGGACTTTTCTCCACCCTCGGACTTTTCTCCACCCTCGGACTTTTCTCCACCCTCGGACTTTTCTCCACCCTCGGACTTTCTCCACCCTCGGACTTTCTCCACCCTCGGACTTTTCTCCACCCTCGGACTTTTCTCCACCCTCGGACTTTCTCCACCCTCGGACTTTCTCCACCCTCGGACTTTCTCCACCCTCGGACTTTGAGTGTGCCCTCGCAACTATTGTCCACCTGCACCGCGACTCGATGGTCCATCTGCACCGCGACGTACGGATGTCAGGCCGGCACCACACACCGCTCTGGGCCGCCTGCCTGTGTGCCTGACCGCTGCAGGTACAACTACGATCAGGCTTTGGTCGCCAGCCACAGCCTGCTGGGGCTGTCCGGCTGCGGGGTCAACCTCTTGGTGCTGAATGCGGACATCGATGAATACCTGTACTTTTCCCGCCGCGGCCGCAAGTGGCCCAGTCCCTGGACCCGCTGCATGGGGGGCATCCGACCCAGCCGAAGTGGCGGCTGGAACATGGAGACGCTCAGCAAGCGAATCATCACGGTGCACCGAATCCAGCGGTACGAGACGCTCACTTCGGAGGTCAAGGTCGAGGACGAGCGGGTCCTCTGGACTATTCCTGGGACTCTGGATGCGAGGTTATCTCCTGACACTGGCTTCTTACACACCAGACCGACGGGAGTGCACCCTCACCCGCTGGCGCACTACAACGTCATTCGCAAAGATCCGTTGCCGTGGAACATGGTGAAGCAGATCTCCATGCCGGCGGCGTGGATCGTGCTCTTCTGGGTGCACGAGGGCGTCGCCCTCAACGGCAAGGCGCAGCTCGTGCACCACAGGTGCAGTTCCATCCTTCACATCTCCAACTACTTCCGGGGGCGGCGCTTCAGCGCGGGGTCAAACGACGTCAAGACGCGGCCCTTCCGTCACTGGGTGTTTCTTGACAAAATGGCGTTTGCAAACCAGTCGGCCCTGTGGGATCTGCCCTAGCCAAGGCGAGTTGCCTGGCTGGCCGACTGGGTAATCAGACCTGGGTGCGGCGACACTGCACCTTGGCTCGTCCGCCAGCTAAGTAGTCGCCGGCTTCATCTGCATGGCTTTGCAGCTGATGCACGGAATGTATGAGGGTAAGTTGAGTAAAATCTTCCGGATGCACGTTGTTAAATCTCTACTCACTTGTTGTGCTGCACTTTTTGCCACAGCACCTAGAGCTTCCTTCGGGAACACTGTGCCGGTTGGCGTTGACTCCCTGGTTTTAACCGATGCGTCCGGCATTCAAGATTCTGAGTAAAGACGAGGTCACAACATACCGTACCCTCTTTAGGGTCATCACTACAATAGGCGTTGCAATCGTACTAAACGGCGTCTCACACTTCTCCGCACCATTATTGGCTTCCAATGATTCCTCACCCGCTCGTCTTCTCTGACACCGATGCGCGGGACCCACAGAGATAATCACAGAGCTGCCCAGCAGGCGGGACCGAAGACATCGATTGGCGGTTGCTTGGTGGCAGCATGCAAAAGACACGAGACCCATGGTTCATCTCAGCAGGCATGGCGTGTTACGGTGATGTGGGTCTCTTCTGGTGCAGCTGCTTGGAGTCTTTTGCCGCCAGGCAGCTGTCAGCCAGCAAGGGAGCGCAGCGCAGGTTGCGTTGGAACGAGCTTGACAGATATACGAGTCGTGGTGTGGGGACAGAACTATTGCGCTGGCTGGGGAGTAGTCCCTTGGGGAATACTACGAAGTATCGTCAGGGTTTTCTTCTCATCTTAAGAATCGTGTCCTGTATATGCCGTTTATTGGACAGATAGGACAGGATGGGTCCGATCGCGACGTCCAACGAAGCAGCCACCCAAACACGCAGCAACGGAAGCACATTACGGACAACAGTGTTAAGGGCTAAGCGGGCCAAGGGCCAAGTTGTCTGGAATGTGGTGGCTTTGGCGGCCCTGGAGGCCCTTGAGCGGGGCCGCCAGCGCCTGTACAACGTGGGGGACTCCCGCACTGCTCTGTCGCGCTCGCGCCTTGTTTTGGGCGCTGTGGCTGTTACGGCGGACATTTGGGCCCGCCTCGTGTCTTTTGCGTCGCTCAGCCTGCCTTCGCGGAACTGGCGTTCCGTGCCGCCCGTTCATACCTTCCTGAGCGGGGTGTCGGGCCGTGTCGTCAGCTGTCGGAAGTTAACTTGCCGCCCGGGTCTCCCGGCCCCTGACTTATTGTGCCTCGTTGAGGCGGTTACTGCCCCTGTCCGGCGCTGCTTGCTCGCCTTCCTGGCTTGTTGCTTTGCTTGCATATGTTGCCGTTGTCCGCCGTTGCCGTTGCCCTTGCCTACTGCAGTGGCAGGGTGCTGGTGTTTCTTGGCTGCTTTCATTGGCATGGCTCCCCGCTTAATGCACGGCATGCCCCTGGGGTAGGATGATCAGTCCGTCTGCGCCTGTACGGCAAGCAAACAGCTTAATTGCTGGTCCCCCTTGCTTCTGGTCCCCCTTGCTTCCAAAGGGGCACCCATGCGACCTCGGCGGGGTCGCGCACTCGGGCACTTCAGTGGTAAAGCATTGCCACCCTTCACCCATCGTGCTGCCATTTTTCAAGGACGGTTGAAAGTTATTAAGTTTGCTACATGACTGATCTACAAAATTTCTGAATTTTCTGCCGACCATTTAATACAAAACACTGTGTCTGTGTGGGAGAATGGGATTCAGTGAAAGCAAAAGCGCGACAGCGTGACGGTTACTAGCGTATACACAACCTATAGATTCCATCTGAAATAATTATGGGAAACAGCTATTACAAATTCTGCATATATATCCATACAAAAAGGCCACGATAGCGCCGTGAAGAACCAAGGTCCCAGGGTTTGTCATCATAGGACGATCTCTGAACTAGCCCATGTCCTTCGGTTGGCATGCCCAACCCATAATAATTTTTTATTTTGCTGTCTGACTACACGTCATGATGTGCCACGCTGTATCAGCTCAACCGACTGTAGTAACAGACCTTGTATAGGACCTGCAGACCATGTGGAAATCATTGACGAAGGATTCTTAACACAAGTATGGTAGTGGAATGCTTTGGCGAGCTTTAGTGTGTCCGTACGAGGACACAGCAGGCCATCGGCCCTATTTCCTGTATGTCATTACCTTCCTTAGAAAATACAGTCATGAAGAGAAAAAACAGAAATTGCGTTACATCAACTCGTGAACTGTTTCAAGTGCCCTATCATTAACAACGCTCATCGGTCCACCGCATCGGCCGAATAGATGAATACCAAGCTTTTTAAGTACGACAGACCGCTCTGCAAGGTGGTTATTCAAAGCGATGTCGCCTAAAATTCCAGGATGGCTGTGTTGGCTCGATGATTGCCGCTATGTTTCAGTTGCGACAAGTGTGAAGCAGCATAGAGAAATGGGTGGGGGCTTGTATTATTGCATACGAAGTGGATTGTTGTTACTGTCCATCATACTTGTAATTTCTTTTACGGGGCAAACACTTTCAGAGCCTACGGATAAAAAATTGCCTTCAAGGGACGACGACCCTGACTCCACCAACTTGGGAGTTAGGGTGCTGCGACCAGTGTACGCCATCGTCCCTGAGACACGAAATGGCTTGAAGAATGTGACAGTGGTGATGACGCTTTGGCTGAAGCGTGTCGGGGCTGCCGGCGGTCCATTCGATATGCCACATCAAGCACAGGTGCGGCGCTGCAAATACATTGAACACAGGGTATTTTCATATTTTACTTGGCCCTTCTGCCAGTAACAAATGATTTGGTCTGTTCGCCTTCCACGCCGGTGGACACACTAGGATGCCATCCGCATTATGCTCTGGGTTGACAACCCGACCAACTTGTTTCAACGGACGAACGGGCACCTATTGCTGCCAACGGAGCCTGAGCAATGGGCGCCGACTCTGAGCCTCGAAACTGCGGAGCCCGGGCCGGTGCTGCCTGTGACCATGGAAACGACGACGCGCACGTTTCGGCGTGTCTGGGGTGTGGGACAACGCCCGTACTCGTACCGGGTAGACTTGCCACCTGGTGTCGGAGACTGCTTTAAGGTGCGCGGTGAGCGCAATGCGCATGCCATCCTTTGCGGTGGCGATCACGTGCGCGCCGAGGTCTGTTCCCGCCTCACCTATGGCACCCAGATCACCGGTCGTGCATTACCGCTAGCGAAGCTGTTGACCTTAGCCACGTGCACGCACGACGACGATAGCTGCCGCCGTCGTCGTAGAACTGAACCATGGTCCTTGTGGCGTTTCATGCGGGCGATCCGGCCCGCTGTGCTTGCGCACAAGTGGTGCGCCCTCGGCAGGCCCTTAGGACGAGGTCCATCATCGCCACAGCAGCCACCATGAGGCTGAGGACCCGTCCTACCGGAAGTAACCGCTTTAACCGTCTCGTTCTAAGCACGTCAAACCTATTGCCCTCCCGACATGTTTGCGCGCCCACCCCGTGTGGGGTCATCGCAGATCAAGGAGGCCAGCTACCCCATGCACAAGCACACTTTCTGCCTGCAGCCGGCAGCAAAGGAATATCTCTGCTCCGTATTAGCGCCAGCGGATGTGTACAACCCCAGCAAGCCGGCGCTGTACACCGTCATCGGTCCCATACGGCACTCGCAATCCAGTCGCGAGTGGGGCACCTTCTATACTCAGACTGTGGGGCGGCTGGTTAACTACGTGTCGTATCACGTGGCCATGGGGCTGTCGGGGCTGCTGCTGTACGCTGACGAGATGATGCGCAAGTACTACCGGGAATCGGGCAACAAGGACCTGCTGGCCATGATAGAGAAGGGCCACATCAGGTAAGATTCGCTGGACGCCTGCATGGCTTCCACTCTTCTGCCCTAAGCGAGTCGCGGGCGCAAAAGTACTTTCCCCCGTAATCGGAAATGACGTGGTCGCATGGGGAAGTACAGCTTACCCGGGGCATGTAACGTGGCTGGCGCCGAAGGTGCTGGCTGGGGAAGGGGTAGTCCATGCGGGACTGTGTGCGGCGCCAATCACACCTGCAATCAGGCCTCAAAGCCCATGCCACTGTTGCGGAACCACCTCCGTGCGGTCAGGCTGATCGAGTGGGACCTGCCGGAGCGAGCGCACAACAACACGGACGGCGTCGGGCGGCCCTTGGGGTAGGTCGTGTGTGCGGCAACGACCACTTATCGCTTTCCACTTGCTGTGTGTTCGCTTGCACCGCTGGGCAACGGCTGTGCGAACAGTCGGTCATGTGCTGCACACGCATATTTCTCACGAACCTCCACGGCCACGGCTGCCAGGGGTTCAAGTTTGTCCCTTGCGGACCCTCAGCTGCGAAGCTTCAGCGTACAGCTTGATATCTCGAACGCGCCAGACAATGCCATCCGCAACTTGTGCTTGGCCGCCCAACTGATTAACACCCTGGCCGCTTGGCTCACTGCTGTAGGTACAATTACGACCAGGGCCTGGTCGCTAGCCACAGCCTACTGGGGCTGTCCGGCTGCGGGGTTAACCTCTTGGTGCTGAATGCCGACATCGATGAGTTCGTCTACTTTCCGCGGTACGGCCGTAAGTGGCCCAGTTCCTGGACCCGCTGCATGGGGGGCATCCGACCCAGCCGAAGTGGCGGCTGGAACATGGAGACGCTCAGCAAGCGAATCATCACAGTGCACCGGCTCCAGCGGTACGAGACGCTCACCAAGGAAATTCAAGTCGATGACGAGCGAGGCGTGTGGACAGTTCCGGGGACGTTAGACACCAAGTTATCTCCCCAGACTGGCATCCTGCAGACCAAGCCAACCGGCGTGAATCCTCACCCGCTCGCGCACTACGACGTCATCTATCGAAACCCGCTGCCGAAGAACATGGTGAAGCAGATCTCCATGCCGGCGGCGTGGATCGTGCTCTTCTGGGTGCATGAGGGCCCGAACCTCCATGGCAAGGCGCAGCTCGTGCACCACAGGTGCTTTTCCCTGCTGCACATCTCCAACTTTTTCCGAGGCCGGCGCTTCAATGCAGGTGACCGCGATGACAACACGGTACGGCCCTTCCGTCACTGGCTGTTCCTTGACAAGGTGGCCTTCGCAAACCAGTCGGCCCTGTGGGATCTGCCCTAGCCAGGCACTCTACCGGGTGAATTCGCGCCCCAACTGCTTTCCTCGCAGCGCTTAGTTGGATGTGGTGAGTTGTTCTCTTTCCATGATCTCTTCCATTCGTAAATCTCTTCCATTGCGTCAGCATATTCTTCATTTGCCGGTCCGCTCGCGGATGTTAAATGGGTGAATTGCGTTCGGCCGGACATTGGCTGGCCATGTGGTGGTGCGTGCTCTGAGCGAGGGGTGGGAACAGCGAAATGTCACTGAGCACTTCATTGGGCAGGCACGCTGGACGGCGTTCTCGAATGAACGTTGAATGAATGTATAATTTGCGTGAATTCGCGCACGGGGTGCGGTCGAGAGTCGTAGAGCGGGTAGCAATGAAGCCCGAACCACGGATGTCGGTCGGCAGGGTCCTTGGGATCACAATCACGTCCACGTCAAGCCGTACAGATACCTGTCTGCTGCATGGCAATGCATTGGTGTTTCGTGAGGCGAGCACTGTGGAAGGTCAAGGGCCCTGCGGGCAGGTTTTCAGCCTGTGAGGGAGTAGAGGTCAAACTGCAGGTGTGCAGTCAAACAAAAGGAAACATGTGTGCTGTGTGTCCGTGGCGTCAATATCCAGTGCTGCACCCAGAACTGGATGCTTTGCCATGGCGTAGAAACTAGGCAAGGGCGCAATGCATAAGGACACGGCTGTGCAATTCATGAGGCTGACGAAGACGCGACGGAGCCCGGGTGCGCCAGTGCTGGGCACGGTTGGAAGGTCGGATAGACACGTTTGGACAATCCAAATGGGTTTCCCATTTATTTCGGACCCAGATGGCCGCATTTGCTGGCTGGACAGTTGCACTGTTGTACGGTACGGTAGCTGTCGGACAAGAAGACCTAAAAACGACACTGTCTCGTCGAGCTTATGCGCTGGTACATAACATGCACCTCGACATTGTGGTGACGCGCCGCCGCACTGTAAATGTGCACTGGAGGCGTTTTGGGTCGTCTGGCCGGTCTTCGTGCGTGGCCCTAGACCCTGCAATACGTTTATATTCCTTGGGCTGGAATATTGTTTGCGTCTTAGGGTAAGGAGCCTGACGGCGGGGAGATGTAAGAACGATGTGCAGCACGTTGCGCCTTGGTTGATGGCCCCGTCTTGTACAGACCGCCGGCATGAACGGCATGGCAGGTCCTGCTACGCTGCTCAATATGTGGTTGCTTTTGTGTGTCTCTTGAGCAGCGGTTCCCTACCGAAGGGCGGATGGGCGATGCATGAGGTGAAGCAGTAGCAGATGAAGAGTCGAAGACACATGCAACGCGCGGTTGATGTCTCGCATGCGATGGTGTCGTACGATTTGTAACCCGTGTATCTTCTACGACAGTGAGGACTGCACGAGCACCCCAAATCGGTGATGGAGAAATGGGTGAGCATAGGAGCTCAAGATGCATACTCCGGTACGAATGACTGTGCGCGGTAACCCAAATCGGTCGGGTTGGTCGGGTCGGTCATCGGTCGAGTTGGCCGGGTTGGTCGGGCGCTACGGGGCGAACACCATCCGGATGTACAAACCGAACGCCAGTAAACAAATATCAAACCCGTCCTTTAATCGTTGTGCTCCGGTTGCACGAGCCGACTCCGCGCCCCTATTTCTTCCAGTTATCGTTCGACACGGGATGATGTCCAGCAGAGCTGCAGCTTGAATCGGTCCGCACCCAACATATCCCACGCGTTTCGTCGGACACCTCGTGTAAACCTTTCTTTGGCATTGTAGAAATAGCTCTCCCCATCCTGTCCTCATGCTAAAAATGACGTCGCAGAAGTCCCGGTAGTTGTCATTTCCGTACAGATGGACGAGACATAGCACGCGAGTACGGCATCGTATCATGCGTGGCGCAATCAGTACTAATGACGTATGCCGCGTCGTGCCCCACCGTTGACAGACGTCATTGAGTGCATCCTTGTGAATGTTCCGCTTCACCGTTACCCGTGTATGAAATAACGATGATGCTGAGATGCACGGCGCCTCGTTGTGCCACAAATTCTTCGTATGGTTCGGGTGGATCTGCAAATTTTGAGTGCTGACCGCCTGCCTTCAAAGTGTAAACCGTCCAAAAGCTTGCCACTGCCGTACGCCTCTGTTCGCAACCTTGTGAGTGATGCTGTCGAATTAAGTATGGTATACACATATGTTTAATTTCGCATGGTTGATTTTTCCTGACAAGCACACAGCCTGCAATGGTGTAGTTTGCGTAACCTCCCCTTGATAGTCGTTACACCTACAGCGGCAAACGTTGATTATGTGATGTAATGCCCATGCTTTTTCAGATGGTGTCTCAAATGGTGTGCATCTAAGTCTCGGCGCTACCTGTTGGGCTTGTAAAATGTGGAGCATCTTCGTTTGGGTACTTCTTTTAGGTTTTCTTGCTTTGGTCAGTACAGATACAGGCAACGCGTTTCATGTTTTGAGGCGGATATCCGAGGACGCAGAAACCACGCCTGCCGTCCCTGAGCGAATCGACACGAAGCTTCAACAGATTTTGGAAGATTTCCTTTATGCCCAAAGTGAACGTGCTGTTCATACATTCGTCAATTCAACGCCGACATATCCCGATGGGTTGCTCGCGGGCATCGTTACCGCTGCGACACAACTGGTGGACGTCAGTGGGGAAGACATCAATCAGGCACTAACAGCGTTAAAACGAATGTTGGAACAATTGCCGATGGACTACGAGTCATGGCCGTTAGCACGGCGGGTTGTGATAGCAAGCCTTGCGCTCCGTTATGCAAAGCATTCTGCGATGGAACTTACGTATGAAGACCCGGCGGTGGAGGCCATCCTAATCTTGGTGAGCAAGGCTGCTGCCGAATGTCTTGGGTAGCTGTTGCATCCGCAGGTCCCAGCAGCAGTTCCTGGTCCTTGGTTGCAGATGTATGAACAACTTCAAAAGGCTGCTCGACGGAAAGGGGTCATCGAATTCGCACACATCAGTAAAGCGGGTGGCACGAGTTTCTGCAGGTTGGCGAAAGCTAATGGCTGCCGGACTGAGGATTTTGGGTATGGGAACTGCCTCATTGAAGCCTTCAATGATGGGGTAAGATGGGATGTGGTGTTGTGGTGTCCGGCATATGAGCAACCTCGGGTGGTCTGGCCTGGGGGCCTGTCGCCCGTGCTATTCAGTTGCCGGTGCTTACCTGTCTGCCTCTAAGCTCTAACCCCATAATTTATTTGCATCATCGCACCGCGGTCCTGCTCCTGAGTTGTTGGGAGCTACTGTGGAAACCAGCCGTGAAAGTGTATCCAGGCTTGCAATACGCATGGCAGCAGCAAGTTGACATACCGTCGACAGCGACAGCGATTATCTCATGTGAAAAACGTCAGGGGGCGCAGTGCCTGTTGAAATGAGCAGCCCGTAAAATTCGCAGGCACACCAAAAATCGCCCCATTGTACGACTATGCGCCCTGCAGCCACGGTATTTCGACGGCAAGACGCATCAGAGCCTCCGTGGCAACGTGAAGACGCACTGCGACCGGGGCTTCAAGCTGATGCGCAGTCGGGGTGACGAGCGCAACTGCACCGAGCGCAAGCGGTTGCTGCTGGAGTCCGGATTCACCATGTACGCCAACGAGTACACCGCACTGGATGGCCTGGCGGACCCCTCCCTGGCGCACCCCTGTCGCAACATGTTCACAGTACTGCAGGTGCGGCCACATCGCTGCTGCATGCCGGCAGGTTTATGGCGCAAAATGCATGGCCCGTAGGCGCGTAGGGCAGGCGGCACCCACCCGCATCCGTATCCGCACAGACAGCCGACCCTCCCGAAGCCGTTGTGGAGCTTCGGCTGCTACGTTATTTGTGTCCCATATGCCGTACCTCGTCAGCCATTGTAGCTGAACAATATTGGAACGGCGCCTCCGCTGTGCAGCACGAAACCCACTCATAATGCTCAAAATCGTTGCCCGTGGCATGTGCCCTCGCAGATCCGCCACCCCTACAGCCGGGTCATCTCCCACCTGAAACACGCCTGGTTTAATTACCGGTGGAGCTGCAAGGAGCACCGCGATCTCTACTTTGCGAGTGGGCACAACACCTCCGTCTGGTCCGCGCTCATGCCCGCCGCCACCAACAACTATCTGATCCGCTCCCTGCTGGGCGAGGCGGTGTTCAACCTGCCGCGCGGCGCCATCACGGAGGCGCACCTGGACCTCGCGCGCAATTTCCTGGCCGAGCAGTACGACGTGCTCCTGGTGCTGGAGGATAGGACCGGGATCCAGCAGGCCTTGCGTTACGGTCTGGGCTGGGGCAAGCAGGAGAAGCACTCGAACGCGCGTGGCGATGGCGGTGACATCACCAGCGGTCTCCCGACGGACGTGGAGGCTCTGTGGGCGCTGAACCAGCTGGACGTGATCTTGTACCAGTTTGGTAGCGCCATGTCCCGGCTTGACGCGGTCATGTACGCGGCGGTGGCGCGGCAGAGGGCCAGCGGTCGCCCGATTGCAGCGGTGTCGGCTGATGCTGCAGGTGCAGGTGCTGCATCGGACGCAGTCAGTTCTGCAGACGGGTCGAACGACGGCTTTGGCGTCACCAGCGGCAGCGCTGAAGGTGCTTTGTTAGGGCGGCTGTGGCCGCAGTCGACCCAGCAGCGGGGCCTGCTGGGGTCGCGGCGGCGCGGCAAGAAGCGAGGTCGCAGTAAGTCGCAAAAACACCCCAAACCCGCCACGAAACCCGCTGCAACGGAAAACGCGCTTCCGGTGTGTGGATGGGTTGGAAGTGACTGAGTTTGCGGCTTGGGTTGGGATCTCCTGCCGCGATGCGTCTGAGGGTGACCGCAGGTGCTGAGGCGGAATGGGCGCTGAGGCGTGTAAGACAGCTTCAGCTCGTTTCGCTGACAGCGAAGAGGCCGTTCATGGCGTTCAATGAGTAGCGTCGTCCCCGCTCCTTGGGTGTGCCGTGGCGGGGTGCGCCATGGTGGAGAGCAGCGCTTGGGTTTGGGTTTACTTGCGGCTGCTTCGTCGGTCGATCCATACCATCGTGGGTCTGGGTGATGGTGGATGCAGGCGCCCCAGTCCGCGGTGAAGACGAGTCCGTGGTGGAGACGGCTTATCACGCCTGTAGGGATGGAGATGGAGTTTATTTATCGAATACAATCCATTTGTGCCGCCGCCCTGCATATTTGGCTTGCGCGCAACCGACCGGGTCCGGGCAAGGGGTTTGTGCGGTGGTGTCAGAACACTGAAATTGCTGTACTGGCCATCCAAGCAATGGAGGGTATGCTGAATAAAACGGCCAAAATCCATCATGGCGCGCTGGCCGGATTCCGCTGCCGCAGTGTTTGCGAGGATACTTGGTTCGCACGGGTGGTTGAACTGCTGACTTTGCATGTTGGTCCTGACATAAGTCCGCCCTGCATCCTTATGACCTGGAATTGGGTCTCCTGCTCGCTGTAGGGTGTCTCAATGACAGTGCGCATGTGCCAGGCTCGGGTGCAGTGGGAGGTTTGAAGGAGAGGAGACGGGGCGCGTGCACGCCCGCCCGACGGAGGCGTCCGCATGAGGGCGTGCGTGATCTTCTCCACTTCAGGGTGAAGCAGAGTGTGTGGCATGAGGAGGGTGCATGTGTGCGCGATACAGAGCAGTCATGTGACGGGTGTAAGGTCTAGTTGCTCGATGTCACGGGTGGCTGACAGTCCACGCATACCGAGGGGTAGTCTGCTGGCATGCACGACTGCGCGAGGCATGGAGAGGTACCGTGCCCCTGGGGGCACCCCTCTATGCTGACCACGTGCTGCATGGCCACATGCCTAGATGACCCAGATGACCATGCCCACCCACCTGGCTGGGTGTGTCTGGGCTGTCCCTTTTAAACACCCACCTGGCTGCGTGCCGGGTGGGGCATCTGACATGACGACTGGCAGTGCACGCGCCGAGTTCGGGGACGGCCAGCTCGCCTGCGGCCGGGAGCTCCTCGAGGACGGGATATGCTACCCTGCAGGCGTGGCCGGTTTGCGTTTCTGGGTGAGACGCGGCGGGAGGATGGCGGCTTGCGGGCGGGTGGGGCAGGCCGTCGAAGTCGTCGATTGCCGTCGAGAGGATACTGCTTACCGCAACGTCCCTGATTGCCATGACCTCAGAACGGTACCGCATCGGACTGGTGATGCGTTGGCTGTGGGTTCAGATTCAGAGGGTCGCTGCGTTGAAACTGCTCCTGATACAGGACAGGGGCCATGCGGTGCGAAGTGCAGGGGCGCAGCCAATGGAACTCAGGCGATTGCTGTTCGGCTGTGATCAGCAGTGCATGCTGGCCGGACTTCGGAGCCCTGCCGTGTAAGTTTCGGACTTAGGCGTCCGTCCATCCTGCACATGGTTCATCCTTGGCTTGCTGCGCGGCTTGAAACGAAGCCGCCTGCGCTCGGGATCTATGCCGCTGCGCTGCACTTGCGGCGATTTGCTCCATTTCAGTAGTTCAAGCAAGATAGCTGCAGGTGCCTTGTGGACAGGAGCAGCAACAGCGCACATAGTCCACCATTACCAGGGCCCAGGAACCCTCCGCCTGCCGACCCTGGCCCGAACCCTTGTGCACACCGTCATTCCTTGATGACCGCGTGACCGTCCGGGCGAAGCGTTTTGGCACTCGCGTTCGTTTGCGGTAGCAGCTGTTCCGCATGATCCCCCTACAACCAGCCTGCCTGCAAAGGGACCCAGAGCGCCTTCAAGCGGTCTGCGGCCCCACGCCATCCTCTCCCACCAAGGTTGCCGGCCAACTTCACAGGTAGTCACGACGTCACCGAGGGTCACGACGCCCTTCCCCGGCCAGCGAGGCTGCGGTCATCGATCCGCCGCACACCGTCGGTGCAGTGGTGCAACGGCATGAAACACGCACTGGTCAAGCGAAGCAATCTCCAACGGGACGGGACTGCCACTCATATCTCCGACGAAAAGTCGGCACGCGCCGGTGAGCCCTTCAGCGACTGTTGTGTATGCTCACTTGCACAGCGACGACTGCCCGACATCCAAGGGCGCGCCCGCAATTCAGCCCACCCATCCGAAACAGGACGTGACGTCACCAAGATGGAGCGTCGAGCGGTGCGCTGCCCGGCCGCCGTCGTCACCGGGGACCAAGATGAACACGGAACCCCTCCTCAGGCGGAGTACAGCAACGTGTACGAACGAGCAACATCCTCCAGTGCTCACCGCACCCACGAGAACCGTCCACGGAGGCCGCAGCATACACGTGCGTTCGTGCAACAAGGAGGAGAAACATTGGGCCCGGTGGTTACAAAAGCACCCGGCCGAGCGAACCGCGTGCACCGGGCCAAACCTGTTGCAGGTGGCCACGGGAGACCAACCCTTCAGCTCTTGCCACATCATGCCCCGCGGAAATCTCCACTAGGCGTCTTGCTTCACTTAGACACCTTCCGTCCCCTGCAACAAGGTACTTGCCTTCCCACATCACACGCATCTGCCCTCCCCGCCCCACCACAAGTTAGCTCACACGGGCAGCAGTTCATTCGTGAACATCGCCGCCACATCGATGCTGTCCCGGGGAATGGGCTCGCCCACGTCCCCTGCCCGCAGTCCGTCCAACGAGGTGGTGGTGGCGCTGTCCTGCTCCGCCTGACGGCTCTGGACCTTGGTGGTCAGCAGCCCGCTGGCCGACAGCCAGTCCACGAACCCCGTCCACACGGACGACTGCATGCGGCCCCACCGACCGGCCGCGTCCAGCAGATGGGAGGACAGGTAGGCCTGCCGGGACGGCCACGGTGGGGATAATGCAAGACAAATACAACTATTAGGGACAGCTGGGCTGGGTATGGAGATTTGGCAGGCAAACGACTGGGATGTGTGCGCGTGGTTAGCGAGGCACCCACTCGAAGCGTGTGTGCGACTGTACGAGTGGGCGTGAGGAGGTTTGATTGCATGGCGGGCTCGGGGTCCGTGTCCGGGATGTGGCGTGCGATGGGTCGTGTGCCGTGGCAGGGGAAGGGACGAGGCGGGCGGATGCGCAGCACGCTTCGCCGCACAGATCAGGCAGGGGCAGGCGGTTGCAATGGAGCAAGTGGGGGGAAGGCACGCCGCCCTCATGCCAACCGGTCGGTCGGTAACTGCGCAACGCAGGAGCGTCAAGAGGCAACGTCAAGAGGCAGCTGGATACCCCAATACCCCGCACCACGCTCATGGCTCATGTGTAACAATCACAGCCGGCCGGGGCACAGGCAGAATGCGGCATCGCGACACTTGGGTTGGGCACTGAGACGACTGGCGCTGGCACAGCGGACCCTGCCGAGGGTAGGCAGCCGGGCAGTCCGTGCTTCCGGCCGCTGCGCGCACCTGCGACTCCTTGACAACGTCAGGGTCCAGCGCCTTGGGCAGCGGCGCTGCCGCGTGTTCGGCCACCACCGCCGTCATCAGCAGCTCCGCCGCCTCCGCCGGGTTGGCGGCCGCCCACTCGTACGCACGAGCGGTTGCAGCCAGGAACTCCCGCACCACGTCCGCCTTGTCCCTGAGGACGACCCACGGGTCACGGTGATCGCAATGAACGTGCAGCGCAAGGCAGGGCCCTCAGGCTTTGCAGAAAACCCACTTGGCCACACAATGCTGGCGTCAACTCAATCCCGGACCCTCTCTTAGGAATCGAATAAAGGGGTTTGAAAGCCCATTCGACGAACGCCGACTGGCAACGGACCGTCATTCCATGGCGGAAGTAATGGTTGAGCTTACACCTCCGGCACCGCCTCCTGCACCGCCTCCGGCACCGGCCTATACGCTGCCTCGAATACAAAAAACAAACATCCGGGGACATTGCCACTGCGCGACGCGGTTCTGACAGGCCAGGAGTGGCGTCCCTGCCGTACACACCGCACCTGATGGTGTCAGGGTGGGCCACAAGCAGCGGGCTGTAGCCGTACGGCACCTTGTACTGCTCCAGGCCGAAGGCGTTCAACTCCACGCCCTTTTGCTTTGCCTCAATGCCCTCCTGTGCACACACACCCCCAAATGCGAGTGGAACGCAGCCGTCTAATGCCACAGCGACAGCGCGTCATCAAGTGAAAGCACGCGTCCCTTGCTGCCACAACTCCCTTCATGACCGGTCGCGAGATGGTGCACCCTAGTTGCAGGGCTGCGGACATATACTTGGCAGCACATCCATATACATAATCTCGGAGCCGCCATGCAGCACGGGCTCAACAGCTGTAAGGTTGTTGCATGCCCCCAGTTCGGGCCCTCTGGCGCGCCTACTCACCCAGCCCATGAAGACCCAGGTGGCGTCTGCCTCGCCCTGCGAGTCAGCGCGCCCACGACCGGAAGGAGAATGTTGACAAGTCATCAAAAATGAAATTCGCATTGAACCCAGATTGAACCCAGGGATCGAGTCCGGTCCCCGTCACGATTCACCGTCATTCACCGTCATCCTCAGCTGGTGCGGTGCATTCGTGCATATCGGTGATGCGGTGTAATGAAGCCTGCGATGGTTTAAAAATTCCTAGTTTCCAGGTCCGGGCGAGCGCCCTAAGCGCCACCAAGCCGCGTAGTCGCCATCGCAATCCGACGCACTGCGTGGCGAGGAAGACGGCGGAGGTCCGTCCGGCCGCGCCCCCTGGTTGCTGCGGCGCCGACACCCGCGCTGCGCCGCCCTCACAGCGCAGAACTGACCGTCGCGGCGTCCCACCAGGCCTGTGGGGTTCTCGCTGGATCAGGCGGATGCCCAAACCAGTTCTAATGCGGAATCACGGAAACCCCAGTACACTTGCGCGTCGTGTGCCCCAACAAATCGTGCCTCCGGTTCGATGGAACCCACATGCCACCCGTCCGCCGTGACGAACCAACGACCTGGCCGATGAACAACGCCCTCCCTGGCTGCCCCCCTGGGTTCAACGCCCTGGCTGCCCGCCTGGGCAACCCCGGCGACCCATCCCCTGGTTCCGCGTCGCCTTGGCCACCCATCCGCCCTGCGTCGTACCTCTCCCGGATTCACTCTCACCTTGAGCAACGTGTCCCAGATGCCTAGCATGGGTGGGGTGCTCTCCTTGAAGTCCCCCCGGCCGCCGTCGTTGCGGATCAGCTGCTGCACGATGCGCCCCTCGAACCGCGC
Source organism: Eudorina sp. 2006-703-Eu-15 (assembly GCA_003117195.1). NCBI lineage: Eukaryota > Viridiplantae > Chlorophyta > Chlorophyceae > Chlamydomonadales > Volvocaceae > Eudorina > Eudorina sp. 2006-703-Eu-15. The sequence continues at coordinate 927,391 of BDSI01000008.1, read as the reverse complement.
CCCATACGACGCGTACGTCTTTCCGTCCAGCTCAGCTGGCCGGGCGATGCCGCTGCTGGCCAACGTCACGATGGCCGAGGTGGAGTCCTGTGGCCAGTCAGAGGACAGGATGGAGGCGTGAGCTTGCACGGAACCGTGCAGGTTTGGGGCTGGGTTAGGCGGCACAGACATGGCCGGGTTAGCCGGACCTTCGAAAACCTCTCCGGAGCGGCGGGTTACCTACGCTCCCGCCCACAGCTTATGCCCGCACCTGCAGGAGTGTCGCCACGGCAACCACTTTTGGTTTGGCACCGGGGGCATCGCCCCATGTGTGCGCCGAGATCACGCTTTCCGACGGCGTGACGGCGAACATGCAGGAGCCATCCGCAACACGCGACGCCGGGGTCCTCTTGTACTCATCGACGTGAGGGCTTATTATGGTGACGTCTAATCCCGCATCTGCGTACCACTTCTTATGTTTGGCAATGTAAAAGCCCACATGGTTAGTGTTTGGGGTCCAGTCCAGCGCGACACCGATTGAAGTGGCCATTGCCTTTAAGCTGAACTGCACCAATATGGAGCACAGATGAGATGCGTAGCGGTGCGCCGATTGGTTTAGCCAGGGCTGTCTCCGACAAGCTTGCTCGTCCCAATTAACCGTACATCAATACACAAAGTGTGCACCTGGATGAGCTGCCTGTTTACGTGCGGTTTATGGTTGGTCTGCAGCGCGCGGCATCTCTGAAAAGACTTCGTCGGGACAATGATCTCTCCTTGGTTGATGTCATTTCAAACTCTTGGAAAGAAGATGTTGTAATATTGCATAGGCGTATTCTCCGATAATCGAGTACTGTTTATCCTTGGCCAGCCAGTGGCGTCGTTCGTGCGGCACAAACCACGATGTTGCAGTCCGGTCTGCAACGAGTAGAACGTGCGGCCCCTGTGCCGGTGAACAGCCGCACAGATAGGCTTATGGCACGAATTGCTCTGGTGATCGTCACTGGCGGCCTTTTCTATGGGTTCTACTCGCTCGGCGGGCCGGTTTGGTGGAAAGTTTATGCAACGGTCATCCACCCGTACCAGGACGCTGCTCAGCCAGCAAAGACTGCATCGGTTTTACCAGGTAGGAAAAGTAATTAGACCATAGTGATCGCGTGGGGATTTCAGCACGTTGTTGACCACTTGCACACCGTATGTTGCGCAGCAGCCGAGGTCCCGCACGTGCAGCTTAAGGAAGATATACCTGATTCAGGGGCAAGTAAACAAGGAAATGCAGGCAAGGTGGAGCCTAAGGTGGAGCCAAAGGCGGAACCAAAGGTGGAGGTCAAGGTTAGCCCTTCGCCCCCTCCTTCTCCGCCACCCCCGAACCCTCCCCCGCCGTCGCCATCTCCGCCAAAGGCGTTCAACCCCGATGACTATCCACTGAATAGGTAAGCGCACTGTTATTGCAGAGAACGACGTCGCGCCCCGAAGAAACAACAGTTTGGGGCTTTCCGTTGCTTGCGGCGAGTGCGTTGTTTAGCAAGTGGGCGAAGGGCAGGAGGACAGCGTTTGGGTCACACCAATGTGTCACCACCGCTGGGTGTGGGGCAACCGATTCCAGCAGTCATCCTGCACGGACAGATTTACTCCGCAAAAGATGTGGATTGCAGATTGTGGGGTTGCAGTATATGTGTATTGTGCCGCTAGTACTGTTGTGGTGTCTTTTTTTGGAGGCATAAGTTCCTGGGTACCTGAACTCCAGATATTACTATGATTTTATGCAGATGACCTAACATGCGGCCAGTAATACAGCACCCGTGTGACCTGACCCCCCTTGCCCGCGGATTTCCCATCAGGGAGCGGGTGCAGCCGCTACTTCAGGATGGACTAATCATGATCACCTGGGCTAACCAACATTACCTCGACTTCGCCAAGTCATGGGTTTACAACCTGAAAAAGGTGCGGGGCCTCTCATGATCTGAATGTAGAAGGTTAAGCTGAACGATCACATCGCCAGGGAGGCTGCGTGGAATGGAATGAGATTTGTGAAGCCGAGTCATTAACACTGTCAGAATGCAGGGTTCGCAGTGTGCGTCAAGGAAAGCATATCTGAAACAGGACACAGAGCGGCACGAGGGCGGGCGTGGACCGATACCGATGACGGACTTTGATGCATGCAATTCGGATCAAAGCCAAGGGGCGCCAGGGAAGGGCGCAATCACACTCCACACAGCCTCCCGTGTCACTCCTTTTCGGTCAGTCAAATCCTGAAGCACGCATCCTTGACCGGCGGGAGTGCTGGTTGGTATCCTTAAGTGTCATCCCATGCAGTCCGTGTGGGACGGGTGGAGTGTTGGAGTGGCCGAATGTTCGGCTGGACAGAGACCCACACGAACAAAGTTCCTTCAAGGCCGCGCCTATGCGTTACGACAGCCCCTGGGGTAGGACTGGCATAGGAATCTCCATTCCCGTCCCCTGCATCGTCCAGCCGATGTGCGCGGGACGGTGGCGAAACGTGCTTGCTGGTTTGCTTCAGTCGGCTTTTCAGCAGCCTATTTCTGGTATCCCAAACCGACGAATGTGTCCCCTTCTGACACAGCTCAAGGATTTGCCCATGCCCAAGGAAACGCCCCGACGTGCCAGGAACTGGTTCGAGTGCTCCTTGCCATGCGCGTGGCCGGGGGTTTGGGAGAAGCAATTTATTTCCGGGTCATGCATGTCGCTGCGACGGTGTGGTACACTGCAGCATTACACCAACCCTGTCAGGCCAAGCTGGCGGCCGTTTTGCTTGCAGAATAACCCTACAAAGACGTCTCTATGAACAGGCCGTCCGCAAGGACTTGGTAACTCCAGTCTCGGCGCTACACGCCACGCTCGGAAGGCCCTGGCTTGCCAGGAGCGAGTCATCCTGGTTCAAAACCGTAAAGCCCTCTTGGGCCAGTACTGACTGTAGTTCCCTGCGTTCTGGTCGTCCTTCGGATTGTTGTTCGACACGGTGTCCGCGACTTGCCGAGCAGGCGGAATTTGATTGCAATCAGGGGCGGGACATGGTTAATCTTTTGCTCTACTAAGCGGGTCCATCGCCGCCTTCTCGCGCCCCACAGTCAGGAGTACACGGCTACATGGTGGGTGCCATGGATGACGACATGCTGAAGGACCTGGTGGAACACAACATCAATTGCTGGCGCATGAATACAGGCATCACCAAGCGGGATCTAGGCTGGGGCAGCCAGAACTTCCACACCATGGGAAGGTAGGTGGCGGCCTCGGTGCACGGTGCAATTCGAGATGCACGGAGACGCCTGTATCCGCATGCTTAAGACTGCAGTCATCCGTATGTCATGCTTTCTTGGGGACTGCGTATGCTGTTTAACTCAGGCACAAGATCAAGCTCATCCGCGACGTGCTGGCGCTGGACGTGACGGTCGTGGTTTCGGACATTGACACCGCCTGGCTGAAGAATCCCATTCCCTATTTCCACCGGTACCCGGAGGCTGACATTCTCACCTCAACCGACCAGCTGTCGCCGACTGTCAAGGATGACTCCCTGGAGCGCTTCCCCGAGGCCGGAAGCGCCTTCAACATCGGCATCATGCTGTTCAGGCCCAACAGCAAGGAGTTTGTGGGTACGTGATGCGTTTGGAGCGGCGCCAGTCTCTTGAAGCTTCTGAAGTCTCAGTGAATGTCATGACCTGCGCCAAGATCTGAATCCCGCTGTATTGTGGACGCAGCGCAGTCAGGGCAGCGCTTTGGACTGTCGCGATAGACCCTGAGTGAATTGTTACCCCCATCTGCCCGCCTTTCTGCCTGTCTAATCAGATGAATGGGTCAAGTCGCTCGACGATCCCAAGATGTGGGACCAGACGGCCTTCAACGATCTGTCTCGTAAGGTAGGTGGCTACCTGCTCTCCTAAGAAAAGCAGCTGGAAGGGGACACCTTACCTTCGTCAGTTGTCCGCTCTCGAGATTGGCTCGGTCCGTCTCAGTAGGGATGAACGGCTGTCGGCCGCAGTGCCCTCCAGCTGGCCGCAGATGTGTTTGCGATAATGGCCGTGTTCTCAGCCTCTCTCTGGCCGTCGGCTTAAGGTGCGCCACGGTGATGGTTCGCAGGGCCATGGTCATTCGGAGCCGCCGAAGAACCTGTGGATGGGCTACGACGGCAAGCTTCGCGTGGGTGTGCTGCCTTGTGCGCTGTTCGCCAGCGGCCACACGTTCTTCGTGCAGCACAAATACAGGGAGTTGGGCTTGGAGCCGTACGTGGCGCACGCCACGTTCCAGTACAGCGGTACGCCCGGCAAGCGGCACCGTTTCCGGGAGGCCATGCTGTTCGACGACCCCCCAGAGTACTACGACCACCCTAAGGGGTTCGTGGCCATCGAGTACGTTGGGGGACAGGCGCATTAGGACAGGGAGAGGGAGGCCGGCATGGGCGGTTGGGGTCGGGGTCACATGCATTCGGGAGGGTAAACGTCGGCAGTGGGATGCGCGTGGCCTCCATTCTCCCGCCTGCCAAAAGACAGAACTGAGAGTCATTCGTCAGGACGAAGGACGAAGAACTCGAATCTAGACAGTAACAGGGACATGAAGGACATGTATTTGGACGTCCAGATCGTTTGTTGGGCCATATCGACATTTGTAGTATGGCGCCCGTCAAGCTGGGGTGCATCAGTCAAACCCCGCGTCGAGCTCACTCCCCACGGTCCTGGCCCGTGCAGTATGGACATTCCCAAGGAGCTGCTGGATCGCGCTGCCAAGCCTGTCACGGGCGCGATGACGGGCGACAAACTGGGTGACCATTTCGCCCTGGTGCACCACCAATTGTTCCGCCTTCGTGCGGCCGTCGCGGTGGCGGTCACGTTGGGCCGCGTCATTGTGCTGCCGCCCATCTGGTGCCAGCTGGACAAGTATTGGGCACCTCTTTACGACGGTAAGGCGGAAAACAGCTCGAATGGCGTAGCCTGCAAGGGCACGTGTCAGCATGCGGCATCATGATCGCGCTTCGGGGCTTTACTTGAAGTACTGGACGATGGGGCCTGAGACCATGCAGATGACACGATATAATGCAATGCAGGACCACGGTTGGGCAGGAATGCAGTATGAGCGTGGTGACCTATAGGGCTTGCTGGGGTGAGAAGCTGGCCCAGCCTGAGATGCGCATCTTGGCCCGCGCTGCCGGTGTCCAGGCAACATACCGGGTACCCACTGGACGAAGCCCTTCATCTGTCCCGCCGATCACGTGTTGGACCTGGAGGGTGGCTGGTTCCCTCAGCGCCCCGAGTTCGGGCCACACCTCGAGTACCGGGAGTACTCGTTCTTCCAGAACCCCAGGCGAGTGGAGGCTGGATCAGAGTGAAATAGGGGTCGGTCTTGGATGCTGCATGACGACTCGCGCTCAATCGGCACACACGAAGCACGCGTATGTGAAGGGAAGGGTGACGAGGATTTAAGGTGGCGCGCAGTGCCTTTTCGTGCCTTCCTCTTGCGCGCCGCGTTAATGTCATGGGGAAGGGTCCCCAACCGTGTACGGCCGTGCAGGATGAACAAGGCCGTGAACGAAAGCCGGGTCACGGTGGTGATCTGCAAGCCAGGAGAGGCCGGCTGCTCCAATGGTGACGCACCAGCGCCTGTTAAGGTGGGCCGCAGAGGCACTGGACGACATGGGAAGGCCTTCACAGGTTGGGGATGTCCTTTGAAATCAAGTGCGTGTACATTGTTTCGGGACCATGTCAAAGCAGAAACAACGGCTAAGCAGCCCAAATCAACCTATTTCGATACCGCGGCGCGAACTTAATAAATGCATGATGCGGTTAGCAGCAGACCAGCGTAGCAAAGCGGTGTTGATTTGAAACCGGAGCCCATTTCATTTGTTTGATCATGGTACGGTAATCGACACGTTCGGTAATCGGAAAGCCGTGTGCATCGCCTACACTAGGCGTTTGTGTGGGGGCTGCTGAGCAAGCATCACGTTTGTACTAGCCGGACAGCGACGATCTTCTCTGGTGCAAGTCGCTTGCATATCGACGTGACCATGTGCGTGTGTTGGTCACGCCGTGAATCAACGGCGCGGGCACGCTGCACCGCGGGTCCTGATCCTTATCTCTTCTTCTCCACAGGATGGCGTTGTGCGCCTAGCGCCGCAGCTGAATAGCGACCAGGTCGCAAAAGCGCTGGAGAGCGTGCAGGGGGTCAAGATCATTACGCTTCAGAACGCGGCCCAGGCGATGAAAGAGTTCACCGCCCCGGATGTAAGTCGAATCTAATGATAGGTCCCTAAGAGGGTGTGCGAGCCCCTGCACTCCGTCTATTTGGGCATGTCCCAGTCGTTTTATATCAACTGCACAGAGATTACACATACCTGTACACCTCGTCATCCGAGTGGTGTTGCTAATGCTTGAGCAGCTCACAGCTTATTCTTGTTCATCGACGCATCATCCACACACCCTCTCAAGTTTCCATAGGGGCGGTTGGGGCAGTTGCGAAAATGCCGTGATCCTGTTGCCAAGGAGTTGTGCTTTGCAGTCTTGTGTCAGAGCTGTTGCGTCTTTATATGGGTTGCCGTTCCATCCATGGCAGCCGTTGCCTTCGGCCGCTCCCTTTGCGCCCCCACAGAACCAAGCTCAGTTTGTAAACCGCATGAATCACTACGCCTCGGTGTTCTGTTGCCTGGCCAACAACCCGGGTTGGATCTGGTGAGTCGCCGACCGGGATGGCGAGGGCGGCAACTGGACGCGGGGTAATGCCTTGGTAGTAGCGGGAGAAAGTTGCAGGCTAGACCGACATACACTGCTTTGTACCCCGGAACTCAGACAATCGGCGCGCTTTTTCGTGGGGTTGTTTGGTTGGCGCCCGAGTATGTCGTTGGCATGGTGTTCGGCAAACGCGGCCCCATCGTTCAGTCACCATCGTTTGTGAAACGTGTGGGGGCGGCGCTGCCCTGTGGTTGTACGGGTCGTCGGCTGAAGCACCACATAACCAGATGCGCCGGGCTCGCGCCAGAACCCTGCTCGTTCTTTGAGGGCTGCTTGCTTGCCTTTGGCAGGTATGACTTCTTTGCTGATGGGCCTCACCGTGACCGCTTCAACCGCGAGTTCGGGGCGGAGTGGAAGCCGTTTCACGGCGACACGCGCATGCCCGTCGAGAGCTACAAGCCAGCTGAGCCCCTGTCCGGCTTGGGTGCCGTCACCAGCCGCCGACGCGGGCTGCTGGCAGACGCGCTGATGGCGATTGCAGGCCAGCTGCGGCTGCCGGGCAATGCGGACAGCAACACAGACGACTTTACTGCAGTTCAGAAAGGGCATGGCTTGGCACTGGCTAATGTGGGCGCTGGTGTTGGAGAGCTGCACGCGCTGCCACGACGGTTGCAGAGCGAGCGGGAGAAACTGCAGGTGCTGGCGCACGACACTTCAGTATCATAAATAGATATGTAGATGCGCTCTGGCCGGGTTGGGCGGATTCTTTTTTTATACACTCTGTGGCGGGTGCTTAAGCAGCGGACAGATTGCTTGCCCATTCGTGAAGATGGCTGGCCGTGTTGACTCGTCAGAACCGAACGCCAGTTGTTGTTAGCACTCACGCCCTCCTCGCTGAACACACGTCCTCCTTGCACTATGTATCATGCCGTCATCCGCAGGAGGTCCGCTTCCTGACTGCAATGGAGCTCAATGCCATGCATTCAGCTCCGTAAGCTGGAGATTGGCGGAGAATGGGACCGCCTGTGTCAGGGTGACTTGCTCAGTGAAGCAGGGTTGGGGATTCACGGTGCCCTTGGCTGGGCGTTTACTAAAGCGTCTGGTGGCTACGACAGATCTTCTGGTCACGGTGTTGCGAAGGTAGTTAGCCATTTGCTGGATATGGTCGAATGCTCGAGTGTGTGGGACAACGGAGAGTGAACATTAAAAGATGATATGAGCGGGGCGGTAAGTGATGGCTCAACCGATGTAGGCTTCTGGCAGCGGCGTCGTGAGCGGGAATGAGGGGTACTAAATGGCGGCAGGCTTGTCCGTTAAGCTGTGCATGAGCGAACTGCGGTACCTGCAAAAACTTGAGCGACGTGGACCTTCTCAATAGGACTCCGGTGGAAGTTCACTCAGCAGGCAGAATAGGTGGCGAGCGAGAGGTGGATTGAGAGATGTACGCCCGACAGCTGGGTCGTGATCATTCCGTACGCGCTATCGTGGGCGACACCGCGAAGTTGGGCAATCCGTTCAATTGTGACATACTTGAGGTCTGTTGGGCATTCAGGATGTACGATGCAAAGCGCCATCCACCATGCTGGTGTCCGTCGCACTAGTTGCAACAATACACACAGCGCCGTACTGCGCAACGCACCTGTGCTCACAGCAGCAAGGCACATTCAACCACCATGGATGATCAAGTCCCAAAGAGGGTTAGGCACGGCGAGGGCACTGGTACTTGTTCTCTTTCTTGGTTGCCCACTCAGCCCTGTTTGTCCGCTGCCCTAGCTGAGGAGTCACGGAGCACAGGCTCGTGAAGGCCTACCACCAAATTCCCAACCTGCAACGGGTCCTGGTCGCGTAAGCGAGACATACCGTACGCCACACGGTTTGGACGATGTAGATTGCAGTACGTCGGGGACTCGTCAGGTTTTCAGTATTGTTTAAATGTAATTCTTCATAAGAAATTTGATTCCAGTTTGGCGATTTGTAAGCCTCGTGGCACGCCTGGACCGTACAAGCTTCAAGCTTGTAACACAAAAAAGTCAAGAACGCATAATGCTGCAAGAAATTCCTGGAGTTCAACATTACCTTCAAACAATATGGAAGATCAGCTAAGATGTGTTTTATAGGACGGTTACGCGTTTGAAAATTGAAGAGGACAAATCAACTGTAACGTGGGTATGAATGTCGCCCCATGCTTCAGCTCGTTTCTTAGCTAGATTCTTACTGATTGGGATATGGATGACATACTGCTTCGGCCAGAGCCAAAACATCGCGTCTTGGGGTGATGTCAACCAACTCGGCCGTCAACAGGACGGGGTGTTTAGCGCATCAGATCTCGGAGTGAAGGTTATCCGTCCATTCTACGCAATTGTACCAAAAACGATTGATGGAAAAGCCAACGTGACTGTCGTGCTGACCATTTGGTTGAAGCGCGTCGGTGCACGAGCAGGACCGTGTGACCTACCTCATCAAGCTCAGGTAGGGCCCCTCCTGCCCCTGTTGCCATCGGTAATTATAAGCCCTCGTCCTGTGCCTTCGTACCTTGGTTAGGTGCAGGCAGGGTGTGGGACGGGCTCGAGCATCCTGAAAAGAAATGAACCAACAAATGAGCTATATGTGAGGAAAGGCCCTTGCCAGCAGCTATGCTTGCATGACCCAAACAAAGACCTCCATTGCAGGCCGAAATCACGTGAGCATTGCATCTGTGCCTTGTGGTCTGTACTGCCCGTGTGGCTGCGCAGGACGCCATCCGCCTCATGGTGTGGGCGGATGACCCTTTGGACATCCACCGTCGCATATTCGGGCATGTTAAATTGCCTATCGACCATGGGGTATGGGTGCCGCATTTCTTACTGGAGACGGCGGAACCCGGGCCGGTCTTGCGGGTGGAATACGAGCCACGGAGAGAGCACAGTGGCAGGGTGGGCGGCCATATCATGCGGCCCTACTCCTTCCGTGTGGACTTGCCTCACGGCGTGGGGAATTGCTTTAAGGTGCGCCGAGAGTGACAGTACATAGTGTGAATGAAAAAAATCATGTTCGGTACAGCGGTGTAGGCTGTGTGCGTGCCACACCACGGCGATGCGCAACTCCGAAGGCTGCAGCGAGGCGGGACAAGAGTGAATGCTGTCCAGTCACATTATCTTATGGTTGTCCTGCTATTCTGCCCCACAGCTTATTGAAACCAGCTACCCCAGGCACAAGGCGCCCGTCTGCCTGGCGCCTGCTAAACTGGATCGCACCTGCGAATGGCTGGCGCCCCCGGACCGCTACAACTTGAGCTATCCTGCTCTTTACACGACCATAGGCGCGGTGCGCAGTTCGTCCTCGCCACGGGACTGGGCGACCTACCAGCGGCGGGTGGCACTGCAGGTGAGGGCGGAGCTGCGTGTGTGTGTGTGAATGCTGCACCGCATCATGGCGTTGCACGCCGACCCGATCTCATTAACCCGTGCCAAGCAGAATGTTGTTCGAGGTTCGGATGATAGCACCGGAAAACATTTTCTCAAGTTTTGCTGAGGCTGGCAAGCATCAAGTGCAGGTGTGGAATTACGTGACCTACCAAGTGGCAATGGGTGCAGCGGGGCTGTTGTTATATGCGGACGAGCTGCAGCGTCAGTACCTGTTGGCGCAACCGAACACTGCGGAGCTGATGCGAAGAGGGCATCTCAGGTAATGAGCGCGCGAAGCTGAGTATGAATTCGTGAGCGCGGATGGACATTGTAATCATGGCATAGGGTTGAACATTGGTGACGTGCCGAGGGTTCTGTTGGACGGCACGCTAATGCCGATATACAAGTCACCGAGGGTTAGGTTTGAAGGTCGGCAACACAGGTCCTGGTAGGTAAATCAAGACGGGTGGGAAGATGAGCGCTACCAACATGTAGGTCGCCCATCTGCATGATGCTTGCACACGGGTGGCTTCGATCGGCTGGGTTATAAACACCCGCGGGACGAGGGGGCATCACATGGGTTGCCGGGCTCAATGACAGGTGATGGCTGGTAATGGACCGCGGCCTCACAGACGCGCATTGCAAAATAAACGCCCTACAGCAATAAATGTCGTTGGTCAAGCAGCTGGTCGTGCGCTTGCCCGCACTCCCATGCCGCAGCCACCGGGCATTTTGACAACCAGGACCCGTTGATGTCCGCGTCCACCTGCAGGCTTATCGAGTGGGACATGCATGAGCGGACCCATAAGGAAGACGACGGGCGAGGGCGGCCGCTCGGGTGGGTCGTCAACAGCCTTGACTGGCCGGCCGCCACGTATCACCTGACAAAGCCGCGATGTGTAGTCGACAAGCCATTGAACTGCAGCGCCTGCGGCATTTCGAAACTCATCGCTGCCTTTGCGGCTGCAAGCTGTCAAGCCAAATGGTGTCTAGCCATGACTGGGCAATCCCAGCGGCTGTGCAGTTGAACTGCAATCTGGGAAATGGGATTGTCACCGCGTCAGCAGTACGAATCAGGACCCCGCGGGTCAGAGGTGGTTCTCGAACAAAGGGACAAGGGCCTCCCTGGTCCTGGGGTAGGCGCCCCTTGGCGAGCAGGTCTAACGCCACCGGCAGCTCGCATCTGCCCAACGGGAACATGGGTGCGGACTTCACAGCGTGATCCCTCCGTCTAATGTCGTTAAGCAGCTGCCACCGGACGTCATCGTGCCGCAACATCACACTTACCTGGCCTGAGCATTGTCGCGCCACCGTGCAGGTACAACTACGACCAAGCCCTCTTCGCGAGCCACGTCAACCTGGGTCTGTCCAGCTGCGGCGCCAACCTGTGGGTCATCGTCACCGACATCGATGAATACATCTACATCCCCAAACCCGGCCGCCGCTGGCCCGAGCCGCTGCTCGCGTGCATGCAGAACTCGAACCCCAACGTCACCCTCTTCTCGTTGCAGCGCTTTGAGGTCCTCCCTAGCAAGGTTGTGCCCGACAAAGAGCGCAGTCTGTGGGTGACACCAGGCCGCCTTTCGGGCCAGGCGCCCGACCCAAGCGGCGCAGCGTCCGACATGTCAGCCCTGGTCAACGGAACGTTCGTTCATCCGATGGAGATGTACGACAGGATCTACCAGCAGCCGCTGAGCAGCATGCATGGGAAGGCGGTGATCCTGCCCGCGTCATGGGCTGTGCTTTTTTTCGTGCACGAGGCCGTGCCGCTGCACGGCGAGAGCCAGTTGGTCCACCATAGGTGCATGACGTTACTGCATGTCGTGAATTTTCATGGCGGTCGCCGCCGCACTCCCAGCGACGCCCTATTGCAGCCTTTCCAGCACTGGCTCTTCGCCAATCGAAGTGCGATGAAACACACCTAAGTGTCGCTCACCGCGACTGTGCCACCAAGCGCGGTCCACAATGTTTTTTAGTAGCTACTGGCTGCGCACCTGCGCTATGGGGTTCGCTGGTACAGCGGCTACGAAGGTCATTTCTGTAGGCGCGGAGTGAACAAGTGTTGAACGCTGCTCAGGGTGCACAGAAGGTCTTTGATGTTCGGTGCGCCGCATCTCAGTGAAACGCACGTGGTGTTGGAATTTCACGAATGCGCGTCGGCGCTCGGCATGGCGCAAATCTGCGCGTGCAATGAACGCGATATGTATCGGAGGGCAGGGGCGATGCGCCGCCTACCATGGCTTCAGATGTCCTTGAGCGGGTGACGCGGGGCTAGTTATGCCTCAAAGGTATTCTTTATTTACGGTGGACAAGCTTTCTCCTTCGGAGATCAGCCCGCCCGGTTTTCATCCTGGGGAGTGAGGCTGCGCTGCTTGTCCAGACGCGAAATGCACAGTGTCGATTTACTTACAACGAGTCAGGCGTTGGTCATCGTGACGACCGCTGACGGCGAGCACTGTGATGGGAAACGCGATGCTCTTCAGCGCCGGCGTTTTCCGTCGGCTGCATCCGACTTTCGCCCATGCGGTCCAGTCAGGAGAATGTCATGAGGCGTCAGGCGACCCAATCTTGCTCGTCCCGGTGCATAAGCTGTCGCACGGGTACCTTTTGTTCTCAGGCTGGGATGAACGGGGCCCATCAAGAAACGTCAGGAAAACCGTCCAATACAGCACAGCAAACAGGCAAGCTCAATCTGGCATGTATGAAAATACCCATAATAATACGGGAAAACCATGCGCAGCTCTGTCGTCCTGAGTTACGTCACAACACCTTTCGGCCTACGTCGTTAAATCTCAACCTGGTTGGTTAAATCATGTTCGTTGAAAACCGTTGTTCCCACCGTTAGCAGCTGTGCAAAAACCTCCATTACAAGGATGCTGTTGACATTTAGGTATAGCAATCTAGGTATGTCGTTGCCTTCCACCTTCAGGGCGTTCCTAGGTATCCTGGGACGTCCAGGACGACAGGCCTGGCTATCCATGGCTGTCCTCATTGCGTTCTGCATTACATTAGTAGTAATGTGGGTGAAATACTCCTCCGGCCATGACCATATTATGATGGCAACGTCAGATAAAGCCAGTCTTAGTGTATTCGACACTCACCAGGAATGGGCTACCAGTGCATCAAATCTCAGCGTGCGAATATTGCGACCAGTATATGCGATCGTCCCTAAGACAATCGACGGGAAAGTCAACGTGACGGTTGTGCTAACCATTTGGATGAAGCGCATCGGTGCACGCGCAGGACCGTATGACTTACCCCATCAAGCCCAGGCAAGCGGCATTGACGCAAACTATTGCGTATTTAAGCTTGTGAGGTGCATCGCCTTGTGGGGTGTCTCGACCCCAACACCAGGCGGCCCCCATCCGCAACTACCCGACCAGGCTGTTAGGTCGGACACTCGGAGCAGATCGGAACAATCATATGGCCTGACTCCCAGCTAAGCGTCGACACAAGGCCGAAACCTTGGGATCTATGCACTGTCGTCATTTTCCCACCTCCGCTGGTTGCCCCTCAGGATGCCATCCGCCTCATGGTGTGGGCGGATGACCCGTTGGACATCCACCGCCGTGAGTTTGGACACGGCAAGCTGCCCATCGACCACAAAGACTGGGTGCCGCGGTTCCTACTGGAGACAGCGGAACCCGGGCCCGTCTTGCGGGTGGAGTACGAGCCGCGGAGGGAGCAGGCTCGCAGGATATCGAACCACATCCTTCGGCCTTACTCATTTCGTGTGGACTTGCCGGAAGGCGTGGGAAACTGCTTTAAGGTGCAGATTGCCAGCGAGTGATTTCATTTAGCTTTGTGTGCACAAGGTGAAAGGTCGCGCGTTCGGAAAGACTTGCGCCGAAATGCAACACATCTTGTCTGTGGACGCATAACCGACAATACATCTCGGTCAATGTGCAACGTTCATCGGTTATATGCAGAGCCGCGGAGGAATGGGTTGTCGTATGTCTTGTTCGGATCCTGGGGATGGGGGTTACAGATATCGTGGGTGCTGCAGGCGCAAAAGACTGTGCGCAGTCGTCCTGCGTGGTTGCACCTTGATATATATTCCGGAAAGCGAACAAAGATGCTTTGGTGATCTGGGTCACCAGGCCCATGACCAGCAGGCACGCACACCAGGAGGCTAGCCTTTGGCGCGAGCAGCCTCATCCTGGACGACATGAACACGACTGCTATGCCCGTTACCGATTCATGGTCTCCCTTTGCTAAATCTTGACTCGCTGGGCGTGTACTAGCCCGCAGGAGTGCAGCCCAACGAGGTAATGCGAAGGGAAGGAGTCGGCTTGCTGTGGCCTGCCGGGCAATCAGTCGCACCGCCTTATGGGTGGCCATATGTCCCCTTGTGTCCCCTCTGTCCTACTCTTCCTCCCCACAGCTTATTGAAACCAGCTACCCCAGGCACAAGGCGCCCGTCTGTCTGCCGCCTGCTAAACTGGATCGCACCTGCGAGTGGCTGGCGCCCCCTGACCGCTACAACTTGAGCAATCCTGCTCTTTACACGACCATAGGCGCGGTGCGCAGCTCGTCCTCGCCGCGGGATTGGGCGACCTACCAGCGGCGGGTGGCACTGCAGGTGAGGGCGGAGCTGTGTGTTTGAAGCCTGCACCGCATCATTATTGCTGTAGGTCGCACTTTACCAGCGCTTGCACGCGTGTGTTCCGATGCAGTGATACTAGCCGGGCATTCGTGCCGAAGGGGTTATTGCGAAGGCAAAGGGTCATTCGGAGCCCACGTCGCCCGGGCGGAATCCAATGTATGTCTGGCAACCGGCGCCGGAGCTCAGCGCGCGTACCTCGGTGCACCCACACGGCCTTTCACAGGTGTGGAACCACGTGACGTACCACCTAGCTATGGGCGCTGCGGGGCTGCTGCTGGCTGCGGACGAGCTGCAGCGTCAGTACCTGGCTGCGCAGCCAAACACTGCGGAGCTGATGCGAAGAGGGCACCTCAGGTAAGTGCGGACCACGCGCGTGTATTGAATGTAATCATATTACAGAGAATGCCTGCCTGGTCTGTCGGTGTGTCGCGTGTATGTGGAACTGCGTCTTGCGCTGTCAAGGAGCGCACTACGTCGGAGGCGGAGCCGTGGCGCCCGCTATGGAGCCACTGTGGAGCGTCGGCTGCTGCACTTGCTCCTATCTACAGCGCTCGCATTCCTGTCGGAAGGGCCTTCGCAGGGCCCCTGCCCATGGCCCCTGCCCATTTTTCGGCGGGTGTGTCTGGGCAGTTTGCATGTTAGACCCTGCTGCTACACCGCATGCATGTGGTCGCATTTGGGCATTGCGCGGCTGATCAAGCGATGGGCGTGGCCACGTCCTGAGGCATGTGCAAGGACAGCTGGTCCAGGAAGTACGGTCAGCGTTGAAAGCATGGAATGGACACTCTATCTATCAGGGCGCGATGAGTTGGCTTCGGGCTTGGCGTTGGGGTACGATGAAAGATTTGGACCTGTTTGCTGCCAGCTTGACTAACCCGTCCATGTTTGGGCTTAGGTTTGGGATATGGGCTGCGGAGCGCTCCTTGGCGGTGAATGTACATTGCCCGGCACAGCTCTTGCGTTTCTGACCCTGTTCTCTGAGTCCGGTGAGTGCTCGGACATGCTGCCGTCTGTGTATGGCGAACCGCGCAGGCTTATCCAGTGGGACATGCAAGAACGAGGCAACGAGTACGAAGAAGGGAAGGGGCTACCCCTGGGGTAGGTTGTGGGAACAGCGACGGTGTCCCAACGGGGGAAAGCGAGCATGCCAGCACTCACGCTCGTGCCTTTGAAGCGACAGTAAGCGCACTTTCTGTCGATTGGGTGTCACAAACGGTTAATAAACCGGCTACAGATCCTGTCCCTCTGCTGTGCTTGGTCAACCCGTCCTGCAGTTACAACTATGACCTACCGCTGCTCACCAGCTACGTGAACCTGGGTCTGTCCAGCTGCGGCGCCAACCTGTGGGTCCTTTTCACCGACATCGACGAGTACCTGTACGTTCCCAAGCCTGGCCTCCGCTGGCCCGAGCTGCTGCACTCGTGCATGGCGGACGCCGGGCCCAACGTCACGATCTACACAGTGCAGCGTTTTGATGTCCTGTCCAGCAAGTTGTCGCCAGCGCAAGAAAGCAGCCTGTGGGTCACGCCAGGCCGTCTCTCCGGCCCCGCGCCCGACCCGACGAGCGCCGCGAATGCGACCGCAGCCTTTCCAACGACCCGCTTCGTGCACCCGATAGAGCTGTACGACACGGTGCGCCGTAAGCCGTACTCCTGGCAGCACGGAAAGGTGCTGGTGCATCCTGCAGCCAGGCCGGTGCTGATGTTTGTCCACGAGACCGCGCCGATGTACGGCATCAGAAGGATGCTGAACTACAGCTGCGCGGCACTGCTGCATGTCGTCAACTACCACGGCGCGCGCGCCAACACGACCGCCGAGCCGTCACTGTGGCAGCCCTTCCAGAATTGGCTGACTGCGCCACCGGGAGCTCTGGACGCGGCGGTGCCCGCCTTGGGCAGCTTGAACACCTGACCTGACGTCAGGTGCAGAGCCGTCGCGCCGTGACCTTCATCTGGTGGCAGGAGTGCCCGCCGGCCTCCCTTCGCTGCGCTTCGTTTCGTCTTGCTGCAAGCAACGCAATCTGCATCACTGACTCGCACTAGCTTACTGGCGGATGAATGGGGCACCTGGCGCAGGGAACGAATGAGACATACAACGAGAGACACGAGGCACACCGAGAGACACGAGGCACACCGAGAGACACGAGGCACACAGGAACAAAGTATGGAGATGGTGGTTGTGCATGGTAAGGCGAGCTGCGCCTCTGCAGGATGCACCTTAGCCGGGTTAGGACGGGTTGGAGGACCGCACCGGGTTTAGCTTGCCATGGGGTTTGGGAACCACAACGGGAAGAGGGCTGCCAAAACAGTGTTATCATCGGACAGGCAGGTGCTGCTGGGGCCGCGTTGACGAGCACCGGGCGCTGTGATGGGCGGTTGATGAGCAGCAGCCAGGCCGTACGGTGCACGGCACGCTGATGGCGTCGATGCCGAGCAGCTGGAGGCGTACCAGAAGGGCTTGGCGGTGGCAGGGGTTGCGCGGGCGCTGGGACAGGACACAGGAGGCTTGCATGGTTGGGGCGGCTGCGGTGGTCGAAGCGCGTGGGCGAAGAGTCAGGTGCGTGAGCACGGCGATGGGAAGCGGGGTGTAGACCGTTGTAGCTTTTCGCAGGTCGCCTCACCGCTCACGTTGCGCCGGGGGGGAACGGCCGCGCCAGTGTTTTCGTCTGGTAATGCGAAACGAGACCACATGGATGAGGTTGGGGGAGTTATGGGGGACAATCAGGGATTCCTCGACATATGGTCCGGAGGCAAACGACGTTGGTGATGGTGAAAGCGCCACTTACCTTGAATTAATGAATCTTGGGTTTCAGCGATCGGCGACGGCTTCAGGAGGATGCTTGAGGGCTCGGCATTGGCGTTTAGACAGGAAGGAAGGTGGGTCTGAATGCGTGTGCGTGTTTGAGAGGCCAAAGTAGCGGCGTGTGCGCGGATTGACGCCTGCGTGCCCGGCGGGGTGGGCTGGGGAGCCTAGCGAGGGCTTAAGCGGCGAACCCAAAGCGCGAGGTCTACGAACCAAAGCCATGCAGCCATGCAAAGAGAGGATATTAGTTGGGAGAGGATCAAGCGCGTACGGTACTCGGCAGTACCAGTCATGTCGCACGTGTCATGTGTCACGACATAAAAATGAAAATGCGGCCATAAGTCACCGATGTGTCACCGATTACCCGCGGGGTTCGCTGTAACATTCTTGTTAATAATAATAAAATAAGGACGCGAATTATGTTTATTGATGATGCACGCGCGTTGGTGCCGCTGAATTATCCCATTCATTCATCCATACATGGATGAATAGTATATGATCCATCCTGGAGGATTACCGCGTGGACCTGATGCGTACCAGCGTACGGTGGTCCTTGTTGCAATTGGCACTGCGTGCGCAGCAGTGCCGTGTGTGATATACCGTCCGATGCCCGTAACCAACCCCTGGGACGCAACTTGTGTTGCGGCGGCAGCCGCGGTGGTTGCGATGACACGCAGGACGTCCGGCTGTTTCGCTGTTTCCCAGCGCGCCGGCATCGTGGGCGCTGCTATCGCGGTCGGGAACGACGGCCTTGATCTTGGCAATGCCGGGTGATCCCGTTGATCCCTTTGGGGTCCGCTGTAACGTTCATTCATTCATTCGCCGGTGTCTGGAATGTGCAGCATTCGGTTGGCCCAACCGGTTCTAACGCATTGGAATAAACCAACATCTACAGTAAACCAACCCAGAACGAATCCGCGCACACCCATTGGGGTTGCTTTGGAATGCGCGGCTCCCGGGGGGGTACACGAGTGACGCCGAGGCACCTCGAGCGCCTCTCGCTATCTCACTCGGTTGCCTGCCCCACATGGCGCGCAGCTGCTGTATTGCGTTTCGCTGGGCCCAACGGTGCGCGGGTTTCACTGGCCGCAACGAACAGAGCTGACGGTCATTCATGGGCCGTGCTCCGCCCCGTGGCTCTCGTGGTCAATGTTAAACCACCCCTGCATCCCCTTTCCCTTGGAGTTGCCACACAATTTGCATGCCGTATAATGCCCACGTAGATGTGTCCCGGTAAAGTGTTTCGGGTATTGGGGAGCGGACTGCCACCGCCACCTCGATGCCTGTCACCTGCCGTCTCGTCGGTCGCCCAGGGTCGCCCTTGTTCTTTGGCTTTTACCTCCTGCCCGTTCCGAGGAGTAGCGGCTTTCGCGGTTTGCCTTTGTCGCAATTACGCAGCTCCTGCATTGTATGGGGCCCTCCTCTACGTGCCGTGCGTTGGGTCTTCGCCAGGGGCGGGTGCAGGTGGCAGCAGGGGCGAGATATGCCCGTCGCAGGTCGCGTTGGGCCCCCCTCTCTGTGTCGGTCCTCGCAAAAAAAAACATCACCGCTGGAGGAGTGTCTGGCGGCGGTTGCGGGTTTCATCGATGGCTAGTGTGGGTCCAACGTCTACATGTACGAATATACGGTACCATCCGTTACTAGTGTTTGATCTCAATCGACCGCCTTGATGATCATGTTTTGCATATGGCGCAGCCGCATTTTCGGCTGTGACTGCAGTTCCATCTTCCATGTGGCCTTTCCCCACTCTCCTATGATGGTAGCTTATGCCGGACGCCCCATTTCGGCAGACGCACGCTGCCCGCGCCGTAATGCTCCAACGAGTTCGCATCGGCCGTGAGGGAGATTGTGCGTGCGCGCTCGAGGCACTCTTAGTCACTCTTTGACACTGTGTTCTAATCCAGTATCCTAATCCGGTGTCCTAATCTGCACCTATGCTGGAATGGGAAAGCGTTGTTGCAATTGCAATTCACAGAGGCTTGCGGTTGTCTCGCCGTTGGCGGCCGGCGGAAGAATCCTGCACTATTTTGTCTGAAGTACGTCACGCGACAGAAGTGGGAAGACCTTGTACACGCACGTAGTGGAAATGGACATTCGTGGTTTGCCGTAGCACGCGCATGGGCATAGCGAATTCGTCCTCGGCCGTTGCCGTGGCGCATTTGTAATACGTCTAGCTGGGAGATGCACAGCCCTTCCCTAGTCCGTCACTCAGGACAAGAAGAATTATGCTTAAACACTTACGGCTATTCCGATGCCATGATTTATGCCTACGTCGAACAATTTCGGTATGACGACTGCAGCATCACCTTCTGTTCGCAGTACGTTGCTAAATATGCTTTGCAAGGGTGCCTCTGCGTCCATAGTGATTATGACTCAACACGTTGTGGAGTTGGATAGCTTTTACAGCTGCAATTACCCAACGGTACGGGCATACGGCGTTAGCTCGATTATCTACATCACCAGGAAGTACTTCTTCAATTGCAAAGCTTCCTTTACAGTTCATAACGTCCTCAGATGTCACCCCACTGAGCAAGTACATCTGCTATCCTTTCGTTTCCAGCCCCAGTACACCAGTAGGCTTCAACCTGGGTGCGCCCACACTCCCGGTCGTGTACTCTACATCGCAGACGATCGATACGTGCTCTCGCTTTTACCCATGCGTCACCGTGATAGACCATGCCGTTGTTCCAACGTGTGACACACATTTTACGACTTTGTGGCATGGGGCTCTACCATTTGGTTATGTTATTAGCTCTGAGATTATATCCACACTGATAAGGACGGGAGCTTGCAAATAACGTTTTTTAGGCCATGAAGTCGTTGCACCGGTTCGTTGCAACCGTACCGGCTGTTCACCATGCCAAGGAATCAAGGTATGTTCTGAAAACTTCACAATTCTTGAAGTCTTCTCATGCTGAGTGTCTCATCTCATGTGCATGCGATGCGCTGAATGTAGGTCAGCAATAATGTCAGGACGACGGAGTTGGCTCTTTATGGCCCTCCTCGTGTTTCTGTGGATCGCGACAATTGGTACTTGGATCGCGCTTTTTCGCGGTCATAGTCATATGCTGGCTTCCTCTGCAATTAACGTTCACCAGCGTTCAATCGACAGTCAACCTGAGACGTTCAAGAGCACTTCCGACCTTGGCGTGCGCATGATCAGACCGGTGTATTCAATAATACCAAAGACGGCGGACGGCCGGGTCAACGTAACCGTCGTTCTGACCGTTTGGCTGAAACGCGTCGGTGCGCGCGGAGGCCCATTTGACATGCCCCATCAAACTCAGGTGTGGGGTGCTGGGTTGGAATTTTCACCGCAGTTGATCCATCGACGGGCATCTCTTGGCTTGTAACGACCAGCACACGGTAACGAACCCCGCCGCGGCCTGGTCAGTAGCCGACCCACGATTTCTTGACGTGTCCAACCCTACCTGTACCAAATCCATTCCCCGTCCCTTCCCGTCTGTCCCTGGCTGTACAGGACGCCATCCGTTTGATGGTGTGGGCGGATGACCCGGGGGATATTCACCGTCGGCAGTGGGGTCACTTGAAGCTGCCTGCCGAGCATAAGGACTGGGTGCCGCAGTTGCTGCTGGAGACGGCAGAGCCCGGGCCCGTTTTGCGAGTGGAGTACGAGCCGCGGCCCGAGCAGAGCCTCAGGGTGGCGGACCACGTCATTCGGCCTTACTCCTTTCGCGTGGATCTTCCGGACGGCGCCGGGGACTGCTTCAAGGTGCGAGCGTGTACACCAGGGCTCCAGTGGTAAAGGAAAACTGGGACACGAGACGGGCACTGCAGGGTGTGTACAGTACTTCACGCCGCAGCACCGCCTATCGCGGGGGGCTGCGCAGAATGGTGTCCATGGCGGAGCTCAAGCATGCGGGATGGGTCCAACAGAGGTTGCGAGATGACCCGAGAGGAAGGGCAAGACTGCAGCAGGTTGGCTGAATTTGTGTGGACAATTAGCAGGCCCTGTCTGGCGCACCTGGTCCGGCCCTGTGGAAGTAAGTGCGGAGAGATGCCGACACAGGCGTGTCTCGGGAAATTACGACCGCTTAGGACAGCTGTTGTGGCTGGGTTATCTCTGTATATGTCGAGGCACCAGTACAAACCTTTTACGGAAAGTCATACGCCCTTGAAGTCGAGGAAGCGGTGGCGGTCAGTTCCGTGACTTGGGTCACCAATGCAGGCGGCTCCTCAGGAGGTGGAGCAGGAGCATGTACTGCTACGCTGCTTTGGGGCCCCCTGCGCGGAATTTAATACCACAATACGGCCCACTTACCGACACTTAAGCATGTAGACGTCTGGCCGCAAACCTTCCTGGGCGCAAACCTTGGCAAACCTGTCGACAACACGCCAGGGTGCGGTACTGTCAGTGGGTGGGAGGCACCGCTGTTCCCTGTTGCGGTCCGCTGTAACACTCATCCACTGCGCTACCGTATCCGATAGTTCACAGTACGACCGCTCCCCTGCCGCTGACGACCCGGGGGTGCGTTGGCGGTGACCTGGCCGTGCACGCCCCAAAACACCGAAGCCCACAAAAATGCACGCGTACCGATATGCGCTGTGACGGTAACACGGTGGATTGCGGATGAAGAAGGACGCGCGAGATGGCGGGGACGCCTGGCTCCGTTCTTTGTCCCATCCTTCTACGGCCCTGCTCGCACAACACTTTCTTCCTCCGCAGAAGCTGACCTTGATGTGGGTAAGAAAGGGGAAGTGGGGCAGATGCCATCCCGCGGCGTTCCCAGGTGCCGCCCCCTGGGTCGCCATCGGCTGCGAGATGATGAGGCGCCTAAGACTACGCACTGGCCGTCATACAAACCGCACGTCACGGTCCGATGCGACCTTTGCCCCTGCCCTCGATGTGGCCCCATAGCTTCTAGAGGCCAGCTACCCGAAGCACAAGGAGCCGGTCTGCCTGGCATCCGCCAAGCTGGATGATACTTGCGACTGGCTCGCACCGCCGGACCGGTACAACGCCAGCCACCCCGCCCTGTACACCACCATCGGAGCGGTTCGCAGTACGGCCTCACCGCGGGACTGGAAGAGTTATAACCGTCGGGTCGCGGTCCAGGTGAGGGATGGTGCCGTGGAAAGTACAATTATGCATTGGATCAGGAGACGGACCACGCGACATGAATGAACGTTACAGCGGACATCAGTCGCTTCGGGGTACGATTCCGACCAGGCACAAACGAGTGTTCGAACCCCTCACGCCACTCACCAGAAGGTGTTACTTCCCTGCAGGTGTGGAACTACGTGACGTACCAGGTGGCGATTGGGGCCTCGGGGCTGTTGTTGTACGCGGACGAGCTGCAGCGTCAGTACCTGGCTGCAGATCCCAACACGGCGGAGCTGATGCGGAGAGGCCACCTCAGGTAAGGTGGGGACCGCGCGCATCAATTGGAGGCCGGGCTGCCGGCAACGTTGACTGTGGGGTGGACAAGATCGGTAGCCTTCGCGTGGAATGCTGATGGCAGTGGAAGCAAGCGTGTGTTTAACAAGAAGCCCACCCAGCAAGCGTGGGCCCGTGGCGGGAGACGCCGGGGATTCCGCGCCACCAAAAGGGGAGAAAGGGAGCGGTGGAGCAAACGAGAGACGGTCAAGCCATGGCACTATTGTGGCTGTGATGGCTGGGCAGCAGAAGATTACCTTGTTCGGTGTGTTTAGAGCAGTGCGCGGGACTGACGCGTTCGCGGCATCGAATGTTATCGTCCATGTTTCAGGCTGATCGAATGGGACATGCCCGAGCGCGGCCATGACGACGACGGCCGGGGTCGACCGCTTGGGTGAGTCGCGCCACTCCTTGCACCGTTGAGCAGCGCCCGTGTCACCGTGCCACGGAGACTGTACGCCAAAGTATTATTACCAATGATGTTACAGTGGACCCCGCGCCGCAGCGTGTCCATGCCCACGGCGGTTCTGGGTGGGCTTCTCATTAAACACACTGCAAAAACAAAACCGCGCCATATGTTTACATGACCGGTAACAGCAACAGGTTACAATCCAGACGGGGGCGCATGGAGGTGGACGCATGCTTGATGCGGCAGCCGCTTGCACGCCCATGCCCACTTCCTGTTGGACACATCGCACCACCGCCGTGCAGGTACAACTACGACCAAGCCCTCTTCGCCAGCCACGTCAACCTGGGTCTGTCCAGCTGCGGCGCCAACCTGTGGGTCATCGTCACCGACATCGACGAATACATCTACATCCCCAAACCCGGCCGCCGCTGGCCCGAGCCGCTGCTCGCGTGCATGCACACCGCGGGCGCGAATGTGACCCTCCACTCGCTGCCGCGGTTTGAGGTCATGACCAGCAGGAGACACCCCGAGCAGGAGCGTCACCAGTGGTTCACACCCGGCAACCTGTCGGGCCCGGCGCCGGATCCCACGTCAGCAGCCAGCGACCCTTCGGAACTCCTCAAAGTCCTGCATCCGTTGGAGCTGTACGACAGGGTGTACTCGCAGCCGCTCAGCCGTATGCATGGAAAGGCGGTGATCCTGCCCGCGGCGCGGGCTGTGATGTTTTTCGTGCACGAGGCCGTGCCGCTGATCGGCCGGAGCCAGCTGGTGGATGAGACCTGCATGGCCCTGCTCCACGTCGTCAACTTCCATGGCAATCGCCGGCTCCCGCCCAACGACACGGTGTTGCGGCCTTTCCAGCACTGGGTATTCGCCGCCCCTGGGACTGTGAACGAGAGCATGGCGTCAGTTGGCACGCCCATGGCCTGAGAGCTTTGGAAGAGGCGGCAAGTAAATATCTGGGCTGGGTCTTGCGTCGGGCTGGAGCTGCCTAGTTGGAGTTACAGCGTGACTGCAGTGTGTCTGGTGTGCTCCACCGTGCTAGCTCTTCCGTCGTTCAATGGGGTCCGTATGCATCACCGCATGGCTGGTGTTAATAGCAACACCGCGTGCGGTCACGCAAATCTCATGTAGGGCGCAGTGGGATGCGGCCGCCTCTTGAATAAAAAGGCGCGACGGTGGGTTGGCCGTTATTCATCAACGATCCAACCCTTGGTGAGTCTCTTGTTGGTGCCGTGCGAGCATAAACACCAGAGCAGAGGTATCGGACCCAAAACGGACGAGTCTTATCGCGACGGCTGAGCGCTACCGTGACGGCCCTGGGGGCACAACTACGCGAACGCATGTGAGCGGATGGGATGGGCGTTGCGATTGGGCTTCAGGAGGTGCCGGCGCTAGCATTTGGCGCCGCGGGTCTTGACGGCCTCAAGCGCAGGGAGATGATTTTGGCCTACATTTAGGGCCACGCACGGCAGCGTGTGATAGTGAAGAATGACTAGCTCTCGCGTGTTTGGTGTCGATCTATCGATCTGGTGACAGCTGGTGGCGCCGAGTACCCGTGAAGGGTGGTATCCGAGGTCCGCATCCGCAGGAGTAGCCGTCGATCATCTGTTGAGTCCCCTGTGTGAATGTCCGGGCGAATGGATGGATTGTGGTGAGGGCTGGACGAGAGCGACGGTCCGCATACAGCGCATGTACATACAGTGCAGTCGAGGGCATTGCTGCTCATGGCGTCAGTCGCACGTCGTACAACGCCGTCCTGAGCAAGGGCCGGCTGCCGTGTTGTGAAAGGTGGGCGTCACGGCCGCACCCGGCCGCGAGCAATGATGCGTCCACGTGGTGAGGAAGTTGCATGAGTGTCCCGCGAGTCAGTTCATGACATTCGTGTTAGCGGTGGCTGGACGTAATGATATGGTATGCTGTCATCACTTGCCGCAATATCCAGTCGTACGAACCTGTGTGGCGACGTCTGGAGAGCCACACGGAGAGGCACGGAGCAAGCCCAATTCCCGACTACAGTACCTAAGTCAGGCATAACCTTTGAAGGTGTCCGGCTTAGAAAAAAGCAACTAGCTCGCATAAGCGGCCCCTGCGCAATAGCAAAGCCGCCGCTCCGCACAGACACGGTCCCCACACGCAATGTCGCGTACGCCAAGTACATCCCCCAAACCAAATTTCTATGCACTTTGCCGGGCCGCGTCGATAAACACCATCCACATTGCCGGGCCGCGTCGATAAACACCATCCACATGCGATTTCAGCAAGCTTGGTTGATGACATGAATAGAACGAATGAGCTGTCCCTGGCAATGCCAGGCTCAGCGCCAACGTCCTGGGCCTGCAGTACTTTGACGGTTGGACCGTGCGCAGCAGTCACGTTCACCGCTGGGGAACGGAGACTAGGAGAAGCGCTGCGAGAGGCCCACCGCCGCGGAACCCCGGACGCTGCGGCGCCGGCATGTGGAGCCGGACCCGGAGTCAGCGGTACCGGTACAGCGTCCGGACCGGTGCGGTCCTGCCACCGGTCGGGAGCTTTCGGGTGGGTCAAGTAACCACAATTGCGATCCGTGCATTCCACCGCACAAGGGGCCGTCTACTCGTGAGAAGACGAGACCAGTTCGGAAACCCACCAACTGGCCTCGGCCTCCACAAGCCGCACGACGCCAACCAGACCGCAGGGACTCGGTACGTCGATGCCAGGCAACAGCGTCGCGCCCAAGCCGCCAGGCGCCGCTGCCAGCGCCGTAACCACACCTCAGGCCACGTCAGACGGCCAAGTACCACTCCGCGTAGCTGCTGTTGAATGCGGGGTGGTGATAATTGCACCACTTAAGGTGGCCCAGCTCATAGCCCATGAAGAAAAAGCCTCGCTCCCGGGTGGCCTCGATGTGGCTGAGCCTACATGGTACATAAGCAAGAGGGGTTACCCCGTTACCACGATGGGGTGCGTGAGGGAGGAGGAGGAGCCCACTCAGCCCCGCTCACCCAGAGGCGTGACAATGCGCAGGTGCCAACGGGCGGCGACGACAGCTCACGGCGCGGATGCGGATCTATCTATGCGGCAGCTGCTAGTATCTTTTCACGATACTTTTATGGAACAGAGCGGCGGCCGATGTGTGAGTCTGGCCACACGCCCGAGTCGCCCAGGGCAGCCGCTCTCCTGAGAGGACCTGTCCCGCGTTATGGTACCTCCCAGATACCTACCGCCCGTTACCAGCCACCTGCGTAAGTAAACAAAGTCAAGGACTGTCCCCAAACCCAAAGCTCACGTGGGGCAGCAGACCCGCACGATTTCGCCATTGTCCACGGGCACAGCCACGTTCAGACTCCGCTGCGGGACCACCGGCGTCCTGGTCCAGGCGCGCTCCTTGGCCTGCAGGAAGGCGCAGGGGTACCGTTCCTGCGGCAGCCAGTGCGAGGACAGCCCATTCATGAAACATCGGACCGAGGAGTGGCGTCTGACGCTACACAGACGAGGATGTGTTGGCAGCAGCCGGCAGCAGCCGGCGAGCTCGCGTGGGGCAACCGGCGGTGGCCGCCATATGACACCACCTGCGCACCCGCGGACTTCCGCCGTTTGCAAATCGACGCACAAATCGACGCACAAATAGGCACAGCCGAAGGTGTCGGCACCACATGTCGGGCGACGCACCCATCCATGCATCGTTCAGTCTGCTGTCGGCGATGCTGCGGCTGCCACCTTGCACACACACGGAACGAAGGCCTACGTTCCCCGGCTCGTGTCATTTGGCTGCTGCTGAACTCTAGCAACGCGTCCGGAAAAGCTTCCACTAACGCTCTAGTCTCCACAGCGCCGCATACGGTAGCCACTTCCGTGCTCACCTGGATCCAGGAGAGGTACGACCAGAACTCCGAGAAGCCGACGACGATCTCCCCCTGAGGGGTGGGGCAGACAAACAACTCCAGGGTTCGACAAACAACTCCAGGCTGCTTGTGATCTGGGCCAACGGAAGCAGAACGGCAACCCGCTTGTTTCCGCTGATGTACGATGCACCGGCGCGAGGACCGCAACACCCGCCGGTTTACTTCCAGCCCAGGTCCAGGTGCCAGGCTCGCGCCCGCCCAAGATGGAATCCCCAGGGCCGCCCGTTGTTCCTCAGGGCCGCCCGTTGATTGAGCTCACAATCGCAATGCACTCGCACCACGCCTGCGCCCGTCGGATGAGCGCCGTGGACCCGGAAGGAGCTCACCCCAATCTGCATCAAGGCATCCAGGATAGACAGTGCCCAGCCATGCTCCAGGTCGCTGTACTTGGGCCGGGTGATAGCCTTCAGGAAGTCCGCCATGTACGGCTTGTAGACCAGCATGTTGTGCGTTACGAAGCTCTGGTTGTCGAAACCATGCAAAATCTTCTTGCCCGTGAGGATCTCGTACGTCTTTTGATACCCGTACTTGGGCAGCCAGCCCCCCGTGTGGACGAGCATGCGGAAGGGGTGTTGGTTGACGCAGCCCTCCTCGCTTTTCCCATGAACTGGTCGCAAAGGGGGCCACAACGTCTGCAACGAGGAGCCAGAGCTATCTGCTGGCAGCTCCAGTGGGAGGAACCACGTCATGGGCCGCAGCGCCACCATGTCGCCTGACGACGGGCGCCGACACCCAGGGGCACGACCAGACGGTCAGACATTCTTGAGCGGAAGTAGGCCGGGCATCATCCCTGTAACCCCTGGCTAGACTGGACTTACTGTCAAATATAAGGAAGTACTCTGATAGCCCGGGTATCGCGCTAGCGACAGCAAGCTTGAGGAATTGCTGGAAAAACCAGGTGCTGCGGCGCTTGGCGCGTTCCGCCTCCGGTCCAAACCGTGCCACTATCCAGTTGGTGACGGATGTTGCAGTCATGTAAGGTACTAGCTGATTCTCCTGCGCGTGGGATGTGAGCGGGTAGTGCAGGTGTAGGACAGCGTGGGGGGCACGGGGAGCTACAGCCGCAACGCAAGCCGTTGCTCCATACCGGGTGACATTTCACGTTATCGGCAAACCGCTCGAAGATATCACAGCTCCTTGCTGCGACAACGTGCAGGTGTCTTGGCTTGGGGAACATGTATTGATTGACGGACGTTATCATCTGTCGGTTCACGCACGTTGGTTTCAAAGCCATCGTGACAACGTCAAACGCCTCTGGGTATCTCCCACATAACACATGTCTGGAAAGGACGAGGAAGCATACGAGCAAACTTTGAAGCCCCGAATTCCGTGAGTAATGTCTGCTGGACCCCGCCATCATGACCCTGTCCGGCAAAAAAGTTTAAGGCGACCTTCAACCATAAACTATTCCTAGGAAACCGTCGGGCTCATCTGCGTCGAACGAAAGGGTGACCCGTTAAAGCACACATAGCCCTGCTAAGCACCATCAGGAACAGCCAGTAAATGCTTGCAATGAGTACTAATACTTTAAACACGCTCTCATAAAGTTACGCATCGTAGTCGCGCACCTGCTGTACTGCAAACTTTGAAGGACCTTCCCCATCAGACAGGCGAGCTTGATGTGGAAGATGTCAGTAACTTACCTTGTGTGGGGTTTCGACATATACACAAGCAAAGTAATATAAGACTCTACGGGAATAACGAGCCACGCTATCGTTGCTACAAGCAGCCGTTCGCCGCTGCCGACCAGCTTAATCGCAGTCCTCCAAATGGGACTCGAACGCAAACCGACCAGATGGATGGATGTAGCAGATCTAGTGCGCCCAGACGGCCCTGCCCTTCGTTAATTGCCTCAACCGTCCTCAACCCCCTATTTTACACTCGCATTCGTCGCCCAGGGGAGCAGCCACCTGCCCTCGGTGTTGAGAACATAACTTTCTCCCAGCGGCGTAGGCCAATCCATCCCTCTTCCATGCTGACAGACGACGGCCACCGCCACCTGTTGGGCTAACCCCCCTGTTACGTTATTTATTCATCCTAGGTATTACGTCTTACTTAATAAAGTAATATTGGTATCGAGACGTCCGGGTACGATACTTCCCCGGTACGTACGCCCTTAATCTCCCCGCACGGGTTAAATGGGGGAAACTGGTACTGTAATTATTCATGCTAGGTACTTAATAACGTAACACCCCCTTCCGCCCTAACCTTGATTGCCTTCACCACCCTCGCCAGTCGCCACCGACACGGACACTGCAGGTCTGCGGCTTGTAGCTTTTAATTTTAGCAACTGCCGTTTCCTGGCGCTGCCAGAATCGCCTGAGCCGTGCCTTCAGGTCGCGTCTTGGGCTTGGGTCCATCTGGGGTTGAAGTACGGTACGTGATTGCTGGTCTGCGCCTCGTCCTCCCTCACTGTATCGCGTGTCAGACGATTGCGGATACCAACCGCCCTATGAATTACCCCGAGAATGTACCGTACTCTTCAGCTCAGACAGGAGACCAGCTGAAGGACGTTATGCTTGTGCTTCCGGTTCTGCACTGACAACATTTCCGCTGCCGTCGTTAATCGCATCAAAGCAATGTTCAAGGGCGGGGGCACATGGAGACAAGACAGTGCGGACGAAAGCAACACGAGCCTGAACAATGAGGACGCCGGATTTTCCAAATTCAAGCTAGGCAACGCGAGGCATGACCCACCATCACATTGGGGTGGCCCACAACTCCTTGCCGGTCCAGTTACCAGCTCGCTTTAGTGCGTCGTTGACTGACCAATGGAGTGGATACCGTACGCTCCCTACGTCTGCGATCAGTTCTCATGCACGCACGCGGACGACCTCCTGCGTCACCCACTGCACGGTGCACCGTGCTGGGCGGCGAGCTCTCACACGACACGCGTCAACGTACGGGGCACTGGAACAGGCCGACACCCACGCAGGATACAATGTGGAAGCTCGAGTTCACGGTGGTGATGACATCTGCCCCCCAAGTTCGCCGTTGGAGCCACAGGCGAGGTACGGCAGGGAATCGGTTCGGTCGTGTAGGCGGGATGCGACAGACGACTGGCGCTCATGCCGGTCCGAGAAAAAATGAAATGCGGCAAGCAGAGGCAGAACGCGAGTGGGAGGGAGCTCCAGCCTCCAAGGAAGGAGCTCAACCAGCCCGTGCATTGACCGAACCGAGTCCTGAGGTGGTGCCTGGATGCTGTAGTGGCCGCCTCGATACCACCGCACCAGCGTCTCTGAGAAACGCATGCGCGTCTGAAACTCCCTCACGTGTAGACGCACTCACACATGCACACTCTCTGTGCCAGTCTTCCAGGCGAACACGCTGCAGCTCTTGGAGTAACAGCTACCTACCCAACACGCATTATTATGCCTAAAGCAGCGAAGGCGCGAGACCAACATCCTAGTGCCGACAGCTGAGCGCCTGCCACTGCGCCGCACCTGCGAGCCATTCCAACTCTTTGTCGCGCAATCAACGAATATCAGCTGCCCAATGATATGAAGGATATCGGCGACCTGGAAGAAAGCCCCTGCTCGTCACGCCGCCGCTCCTGCGCAGCAGTCAATGCCAGGACTCCGCACACCGACCCGACAAGCCCTGGCAGATCAGATGGACGTGTCGGCTCCTTTGCCCCGACAGGCTGCCTTCAGTCCGAACTTAACTACAACCTAACGCACGCTGCCCTACCACACCATGAATTAGCATCAGGAGAACAGTCACCACAGCGCACGCTGTGCATATGCTACGAATATGTACTTCGCCCTGTACTGTACGACGCCGCGAGCTCACTGCCGCCCAAGTGCACGGGACAAGGTGGCAACTCCCTGTGGCGAATGTTGTCAAACCACCAGCGGCAACCGGAATCCTCGGAAGCCTCGAGACCCCGTGTGTGCTGCTTGACCACCACCGCGGACGCGCTGCTAAGCGACCATGAGGGCCGCACAGGCAGCCGCCTTGACCGCAGGTCAGAAGACACACAGAGGCCGAACTGAAGCTCCCAAATCCCACAGCCACCACTTCATCGTCACAGATCGTTTTTATCGCCTTCCGAGCCACATCCTGATCCTGGATCAGCATCCTGGAAGCCTGGATGACCAAGCAAGCAACCTCGGATGTCCGAGGATCCTCCCCGACCATCCGCCCCCCGCCCAACCTGCAGCGAGTCCGAGCCATAGGTGCGCGGTACCCACAGCACACCTACCGACCCGCGACCTTGTACGCCCCTGCGAAGGCGGCGCGAGACGGCGCAGAAAGGCGCTGAGCCGTCCCAAATTGCAGCCGTCTCCACCGCCGTGACCTGCTCGCAAAGCACTGCCCAACGCCGCCACGCTATTGCCTGAGCACGTGGCCTGGGGAAGGGCTCTTGTACCGCGGTAGCCCCCTGCTACCACGACCGTCCCCTGCCTCCACCATAGCCCCCTGCGACCCCCTCCATCCGTGCAATTTGAAGCAGTACCACGCGCGATTAATCGATATGCCGATCAATCGTCGGCCCTCAACCGTAAACAATATGCAAATGCTCCTACTACATTATTGAATTCATTCCTTGGCGGCAAGTAGTCCATCACTGCCCAGCCTTGGCTACCCAGCACGTTCCCACATCCCGCCTCACCAAGGATACAGGAGCGCAACCAGGTCATCGAAAACCAGCTCAACGCCAGCATACCACGCAAGCACCCCAGACATTCAAGAATACAAGCGCGGGGCCACAGCCCGATAAATCAACATCAACCACGGCCCTGTCCACGTCCCTGGAGGATGCATTTCCCATCCACCACCCAAGGAGAGGCCGATCGTATGCCCTTTTAAGTTACCCCTCAGGGCTTCGCAACATTGCGTCGCGTCGCGGTGTCCGAAATCTGCGGCTTCACATGTCGATATGGCGCCGACCATCGCCTACTGGTCGGCACATGCGGCCCTCTAAGAATTGTCTTTGGGCCCACAGACTCTTCCACTATCAGGGCCGGGCAATGCGCGCACCCTGTATTGGTCCAACAGCATGCCCGGGCTGCAGTCCGCCCATGAACGCCGGCACTGAGCAGCAGCGTCTGCCCCGTTCATCCTCCAACTGGGCATCACCCATGGCGGATCCTGCCCCCGCTCCCTGAAACGTGCGGGATTGGCCGGCTGGCTGGAAGACTGCCGTCTTACTAGTACTGCTGCTGCTGTTGTCGATTAAGCAACTCCGACCCAGCCGCACGGCGGAAGGCCGCCGCCGCTCCGCAGCGCTCTGGAGAACGACAACGTCTCCTGCTCCAGCTCCTGGATGTCCGCCAGCGGTCGTCGCCTCCGCCGCACCACCCACCGGCCCTGGCTGACGATGCGCCCGGCGCCGCCGCCGTTTGCGGCGCCGCCTCCACCGCCCCGTAGGTGGAGCCGGGCATCGCCGCCCACCGCCTGCCCGCCGCGCCCACCCACGCCACCGCTGAGCACCTGCTGCGCCGCCGAGTACATCACCCCATCCAGTTTGGCCATCGCGATGCCGAACTGGTACAGCTCCACGTCCAACCGGTTGAGGTTCAACACCGCCTCCAGGTCATCAGGCATGCCCCCCTCGCTCTCCGTGGTATTTGCACGGGCATTGGCGTGACGCTGGAGCTCCGCCCAGCCGAGACCAAAGCGGAGGGCCTGCGCAAGTTGAGGTTTATCCTCCAGCACCAGGAGCACGTCGTACTGCTCGGCCAGGAAATTGCGCGCGAGGTCCAGGTGCGCCTCCGTGATGGCGCCGCGCGGCAGGTTGAACACCGCCTCGCCCAGCAGGGAGCGGATCAGGTAGTTGTTGGTGGCGGCGGGCATGAGCGACGTCCACACCGAGGCGCCGTGCCCGTGCGCGAAAAACACGTCCCGGTGGTCACCGCAGAAGAGACCGTAGTTAAACCAGGCGTGTTTCAGGTGGGAGATGACCCGGGTGAAGGGGTGGCGGATCTGCGAGGGTACCACAGGACCAGGCCACGTCAGGACCGGGTGGCGCCAACTAACGCGAGTGGAGGTGGCAAACGGCAGGCGCATGGAAGCGATGCAGATGGACGTGGCCCAGCGGGTGAAAATGATGTGCGGTTCAGTTGTTGGACGGCGCCCTGGACCCATGAGCATGTGAGGAGGCGTGCAGTGGAACCGTACGCGGCGACGGGTCCGCACCTCGAGCACTGTCAGCATGTTGCGGCACGGGTGTGCGAGGGACGGGTCTGCCAGGCCACCCATGGCGGTGTACTCATTGGCATAGATGGTGAAGCTGCGCTCCAGCAGCCGTCGTCTGCGGTCGCTGCAGCTGAGCTCGTTCGTACGATTCCGCATTCGCTTAAACGGACGATCGCAGCGAGTTTTCGCATGGCCGCGCAGCTGGTTATGAATGTCGCCGTCGAAGTAGCGCGGCTGTGGGAGATGGTTACATGGGGAGGGAAAGTGTGACGCTTTCGGTTACAGGGTCATACACACCCTTAAGCTCTCGGTGGTTTTGGGGCGAAGGCAGAATGGCATTCGTAACCTGTGCTCACGTGAAATCGTGTCAAGAACAGCATACTGTTGAACGTGACCAATAAGGCTACTCAAATGAGCAGGCCCGCAGGCAGGCCAGGCCAACAGGCCGCGCCCTATGTGAGGACACCCAAAAAGGGTTCATTTCGCCCAATACCCCTACAATGTCCCATTCTAACAACTTACCCCGTCATTGAAATCCTCGATTAGGCAGTTTCCCCAACCGAAGTCCTCAGACTGGCAGCGATTTGTTTTTGCCAACTGACAAAAGCTTGTGCCACCCGACTTGCTGACATGCGCAAATTCTATAACTCCTTTCTTCCTCGCGGAACTTCTTAATTGGTTGAACATCTGCGTGCAAAACAGTCGGGTTCGTCGAGTGTTCCGCCCAGCTTGCGCGCCTGTCAATACCCATATTTGCCTACCTGCAGCATCATGGCACGAACAATAGTCTGTTCGGGGGTGTCGCCAAATGGTGGATGCTTGGCGTAGCGAAGGGCGAGGCTTGCAAGAACCACTCGCCGGACCAAAGGCCAGGCGTCGTAGTCCATTGGTAAGTGTTCAAGTATTTCCTTTAGAGACATTGTTGCTTGGAGAATGTCGTCGCCTCTCACATCGACCAGCCGGGAAGCAGCTGTGACAATGCCGGCCATCAGTCCACTCTGATAGCTGGGAGTCGAATTGAGGAATTGCTCAACTACACGCCGATTTTGAGCACGGAGAAAATCCTCTAGCGTCTGCTGAAACTTCGTTGCCGACAAGGACTGTCCCGGGTACTTATCGGCAGCACTGGACTCCGGGAGCCGAAACAGTGTCTGGAACATACTGTGTTCATGGGCAGACATTGCCAGGAACAGGTGATTGGTAAGCACTACGAGGACGAATACGCTGTGTATCTTAGAGTGTGGCCCCATCGCCCTAAACCAGCGCATATCACGTATCACTACAACGAATGAGAACAATAACTCCCCCCTTTTGTGATTGGAGGGATCTGGGTCAAGTTATTCATTAAAGAGTTATTGAGCTGTAGGGGTCCGGGGTCGGCAAGACCGGGAAATACAAAGAAGTCGATGTATTTTAGAATGTATTCAAACTGTATGTTGATGTGAAATATACAACTGTTTGTGAAGAATGTATCGTAACGGTGGCAGGCGTTGTACGACAACATATGGTCACTTGCCAGGATTTGTGCTGAAGACGCTTCCTCTGCATGATATGGAGACACCGCTTGAGCAAGGATCACACATTTTCTGTATTGGCTGCATTAATACGCGCATGCGTGAATCTTGCAGCCTTTTACATGGGTATGTTGTTACACGTCACGCAGGGTTGCGCGCGCGTTTGTCATGACGGTGTGCTGTGCAGCGTATACATCATCTGTGCATTACCGTCACACCCTCATGTAATGAGCTCGGGGTTGAATTCAACAAGTGTTTGCCTGTGGCCGCGGTTGCTAGTATCAATCTGCACATGGTTAACTGCTAGCTTGCAGCACGCGGGATGCCCGAGCAGACGACGAACGCGGCGACGGTAACACAGCGCTGGCCCTAGCGTTAAGACGTGGCCCCGCACGCTATATCAGCAACGTAATGAATGAATGAACGTCACCTGCGAAGCGTTCCCAGGCGCTCCCGGGGCACGTGGCAGGCTCAAATGCTTGGTCGCAAATCGAGAACCCTGCAGATGCCCCACAGCTTGCGCGTATTGTGGTTTAAGGTTGCCGCGCGCCGGGACTTGATGCACGGCTACAAGCTATGTCGGCAGCGGCCGGAAGAGGCAGTGCCGTGTGTTGTACATTAGCGAGGTTGTGGTTGGAAAATGTTCGTCCGGTGCTGCCACTTTACAGTGGCATACCACAGAATCCGCAGTGCTGCGTGGCGGCGCTGTGGCGGTGCAGAATGGTGCGCAGGTGCGTGTCGCGGCACTAGAATTGTTCAGGAATCCTTTCAGAAAATTGTTGAGCGTTCCCGCGCAAACAGGAAACTCAACAATGCGCGCTCGCAAGAAGCGACCAGGAACAGGCAGCCCCATCCTCGGGTACATGTGGTATGTTTTCATACGCGGGAGAATTTTCAGGAATCGGGGGTCCTGTAAGATTGTTCATAGTAATGCGGGTAATGCCTTGACAGCAGCTCTTGTGGCCCGATGTGTCCGGGACTTCGGCCCGATGTCTGGTGCCCTGGCGCCACGGACCAGAAGCCTCCCCACCCGAATGGTTTCCTCCTTGATCGGAGAACGGGTTCGGCCTTGCAATCCTCTCTTTTACAAACATTCATGCAGGAGTTCAGCAATACCCGTGGCAACTATCCATGCAGTCTCTACAGGTCTCCAACAGAGCGACGCTCTACCTTCCTTGGAACTTTGAGAAGCCATCATACACTCAAGCTGGACTTGATGACGTACATAATTGTTCTATCCTTGTGGAGTGAACCTCGTCGAAGTGTCGGATTGCACCTGCGCGACGCGTGGCCCTATATAAAGGCGATGATTGCCATGCACACCATGCCTTGTGACAGGTTGTACAGGAGCTGGTAGTCTTCATTGATAATGCACACTAACTTGCCGTACTGCTGTTAGTCACTGATAGCCGCAGTACAGCACATCGTGTTTCCCAATAACAGCGGTTGACAACTACCGCTGTTTCGTACGCGTTGAATCAGGACCAATCATGATCAATGCGGGAGTTAATAGCTGACACAATTGACTCCGCTCTGACACGCAATGGTGACATGACACGCTACTAAAACACTGTATTCAACTGGATTACAAAAGAATGGCAAGGCGTATTCTGACTTGTTCACAGGACGTGCAGCTGTTAGCTTGCTGCTTACTTTTCTTTCCATATTGTATGTTCTGTACCATGTATCCCGAAGACTTTGACATCGTCACGATGGCTATAAAGCCTACATGTGTGAACCGACAGATGATAGCATCGATTAATGCATTCGTGCTTCCGAAACCACGAATCATTCATGTCGTCACAGCGCGCGGGTGTGATGTATTTACACGTTTCGCCAACAACGTCGTTTGTCACGAGGTATGCAAGAGCCGGCGGCTGTAGAGGCGCATGGAAATTCGGCTCAGCTAAAACTTCGCCGCGTCCTTCACACAGGAAAGTGACTTGGTGCCGTACATGACGGCACCCGCCGTGGCCGAGTGGCTCAGAGCTAGATTTCCAAGTAACTCGGCGGCGGACACGGCGCGAATAAAACGGCGAGCCGCTTGGTTCTTCCAGCAGTTCATCAAGCTCGGCGTCGCGACTTTTGTCCCCGGCTTGTCCGATTACTTCCTGATATTTGACAGTAAGTCTGGAATGTGGGTTACTGACGAAGGGGAAATCCGGGTATGAGCCCAGTTAGGGGCCAGTGGCGTGGAGACGGGGTCAGTTGGAGCCATCTTGGACCCATGGAGGTGCGTCCTCTGGCCTTTCCCATGCAGTAGTCTTGCGTGCTGCATAAGA
Source organism: Eudorina sp. 2006-703-Eu-15 (assembly GCA_003117195.1). Classification (NCBI taxonomy): domain Eukaryota; kingdom Viridiplantae; phylum Chlorophyta; class Chlorophyceae; order Chlamydomonadales; family Volvocaceae; genus Eudorina; species Eudorina sp. 2006-703-Eu-15. The sequence goes on along the minus strand of BDSI01000008.1, from coordinate 890,322 downwards.
CTGATACACTGCACTGCATACTAATACTTGTTAGGACTGATAAACTTCACACTGGTACTTCTTCGACCGCAACCTTACCCCTACCACCTGTGCGCCGTCACCTCTTGCCTCGCGCCAGGTGATTTGATCGCACTGCGGCCCCTGACGTGGTTCCTTCCCAGGGAGCCGCCCAGCGATGACCCGGGGACAGCGGCGTCACGCCTGCCCTTCCCCGCAGTAATTCCCGTGCACGGAAAAAGCGAGGAGGGCTGCGTCAATCCGCATCCCTTCCGCATGCTGGTCCACACGGGTGGCTGGCTGCCGAAGCGCGGCTACATGAAGACCTACGAGGCGCTCTCGGGCCGGGCAATCTTGTTCGGTCACGACAACATGAGCTTCATAACGCACAACGTCCTTGTCTACAAGCCCTACATGGCTGAATTCCTGGCAAGCATAACTCGTGAGAGGTACAGCGACCTGCCGCATGGTTGGGCACTTTCCATCCTGGATGCGGTGGCGAAGCTTGAGGTGAGGCTGGCTGGCTGGCGGTCGGGCGGGCGGGCTGGTTGGCTGACTGACTGGCGGGCTGATTGATTGGCTGGCTGGCTGGCTGGCTGGCTGGCTGGTGGGGAGAGGAGTCTGATCCAGTAAACCGTAGGCCGGAGGACTTGGGGGGCTTGACAGTCCGTGCCGAGTAAAAGACCGGCCGTGCCTAGTACAAGACGGGAGAGGGGGTGCTCATTCGGCGGCCGGCACTGATGACGCAACATACGGTACCACGGCATGGCATGGCATGGCATGGCATGGCGGAGCATAGCACAAGCACGTCAAAAGAACAGCAATGTGCAGATGTGGGGGGGTAATGGTACGTTCTTCTGTGCGGTATGAACCTCAAAAGTGTATGGACGGGGTGAAGGGCGCGGTCAAAGACACATGCAGCAACACTGACATTCGTTGACTCGCACAGGGGTCTCGCGGACAAGTAATCTACTACTACCGTGCTTTGCGCCTTTCCCCGCATGATTTGTTGCTGACCTTGAATGATCGTGTGTGCCATGGCCATGGGCGAATGCTGGCCAAGTGCAGGGCGTCGAGGAGTTGATCGTTGGCTTCTCGGAGTTTTGGTCGTACCTGTCGTGGGTGCAGGTACGCACGTGTACGGCTAACCGCCAGATGCGACGGTCTTACTCGGTGGCGCGAGCAGACCTCCGCCGTGGATTTACCGTAGCTGTCGGGCAGTTCCAATCCAACGGCGGGTACTGTATTATACTATTATATTATTATTACTATTATCCCTATTACTATTACTGGGGGCGCCATATGCACATCTGGTTCGAGGGGGGGTCTGCGGCAAACGGCTGCGGCGCACATCTCCCGACTTGATCCGTGTCTACATCACACATACACACACAGGCAAGCGGAGCGGCCATGCTGCCCCGCCTGAACATGGCGTTCCCTGCTTTTGTTTGCGTAACAGTGCCGTCGACCCGTGACTGCTGTCCCCGCCGCCGCCGCAGGACCGACACCCCTGCGCCTTCATGCAGACCCGCGAGCGCGCCTGGTCCCGCACACCGGTCCTGCCAGTGCGCCGGCTGAATGTCGCTTTCGCTGCAGGCAACGAGACGTTCATACGGGTGTGCTGCCCCACGTGAGCTGAGTCGGCGCTATGCGGTCCGTGTACGCGCAGGGAAAGCCCTTTCCACAGCCCTGAAACTGTGTGAACGCACGCCCATGTGCGCGAGGCGGTTGATGGGTTGGTCGATGGGTTGGTCAGTTGCAGTGTGGTCAGGGGCAGTGGAGAAATAATGCAGCGCCGATGACCGGGGGGGGGTTCCATTTCGGCCTGATTGATTCAGTGAAGCTCTACAGGGGCCGAGGTTGGCTGGTCAGGAAGGCTAGGGTCACGGGGCGTTGGGGGGCCATGGCAGTCCAGACGCCTCGAGCGCTCGAGGCTTCTGGGGCAGTGTATGCTGCACAGCTGACAGGCCTGTCTCGCCAGCCTACACACACTACCGTAGCAGGCGATGCGGTGTCGAGGCCCATATTCAACCCACCGTTCGGGCCCCCGCCTTCCGCCCGCAGGACGGCGAATATCCTGGCGACTCAGGAGCGAGGCTTTTACTTCGTGGGCTACGAGCTGGGCCAGCTGCCCTGGTGCAGCTACCGCCACGACGCCTTCCGCAACGGCTACGCGGAGTGGTACGTGGCGTCGTGACCTGGCTCACAAGGTGACCATAGACTGGTGGACATGGACGAACGGACCATCGCTCCAGGGGGGTCGTGGGTCCTGCACTCGCATTGGTGCGGAATGCGTCGCCCCTCGGCTACGCGGCCGCTGGCAGGGTTGGGGCGCGGCGGCGGCCGCGGCCGGCCTCTGGGCGGCCGCATGAACGCCCGCCCCGCTCGCAACACGGTCTCGCGGCTCTTCATCATTTGCATCATGGGCGGTGCGCCTCACCGCGGCATGCGTCCGCGCTGGCGCAGCGGCACGAGGTGGCGGGGGATCGGGTTGCTGTGAGGGGCTGCGGCCGTGGCCGTACGGCAGTACCGCGGTGCTAGCAGTCTATGGTTCACTACCAGGTCCAACGAATGAATGAGGTGTTCATGACATTCCATGAATCGGATGGCAGAAATGCGGGCCACTGACTGTTATATGCTATGGAGCAGGAACTCTCTGGGCCGGCATCTGGCGTCCATTACGTGAGCTGCCGAGGGCTGCAAAGAAATGCGCGAACCTGGCCCTGTCCCTAAGCGGGCAACACATGGACGCATGGCACGGCAGGGAGACGAAGGGTTCCAGGTGCCAACGTGAGCGTACCCAACACCTCCACGAGCACGTGGGTGTCGACTGGGGGTCACATGATAGGGGGGCTGAGGGTCCCCACAGTTGCATCGACAAGGACCCTGAAGGACGTAGCGGCTGCGTTGGAATCCGCATTAATCGTTGGAGATGTAGCGCAGGCCTACCTCCCTTTTGACATGTTGGGAGAGGTGGATGGCCTTGGTGCGTGATGGCGAGCAGGATCAGGGCTACTGATAAAGCCGTTACGCCTCACGTTTCGTTAGGGTTCTGCGTGGGGCCAATAATTCCGGAATATGTTGGCGTGATGGCCTCGCGCGGGCGCCTCTGGTTCGGCTACTTGCTGCTTGCGTTGCACAAACGTCCCTGCATGGTAGGGACTGGGCCGGCCTGCACTGCGAAGGGCGACAACCGGACGGTGCGCTGCGCTTCGGTTAGCATGATGGCTGGGCACCTAGGCCGCTGTGATGGCAACAATGCCGGCATTCGACCATGTCGCATCAAGCCTCATCAAGGGTATCGCCTGTGTTGACCCTAGGGAGACACGGCTCATCTGGTTTGGCGACAGGGGTCAAACCCCCTCATCCGACACACGGAACTCCTGCATGTATGCCAAAAACACCAAGAGGCAGACCCGGCCTCTTGCCGATCCGCCTGTACCAGGCTACCAGAACTCGGACTTCAAACTTGTTTATATGGCATACACAGCCTTTCGTTACGCGAGCCGTCCGGGACAGCTTCAGACAGGTATTGGCCAGCCAGTGGTCCGCGATATCAACCCCCCTGCACCGATTTGGCTGCCGAAAAGTGATGTGTAAGCGTTAAAGGCCCCCGCAGAAGCCGAGCCATACCCGCCTTTTCATGCAGGCCTTCTGTGCCGGCGCGATCAGAGGCACGGCCAGCAGATGGATGGAAGGACTAAATCGCACATGGCCGCATCAAAGGCCTACTCCCATGTGCAGCAGCGTCAAGACGTAGCCCCTCACGCGGTCTCGGCTACCTAGTGCGAAGCGCTCCCCAGGCGGCTCCACGGCAGGCTCAAATGCTTGATCGCAAGTCAAGTCCCCGCAGACGCCGAAACAGCGCGTGTAACAAGTTATCAGTGCAGTACAACGCAGCATAACGTTGTTTGGTCCGTGCAAGCCGGTTCTGCTCTCAATGGTCTCATCAACACTCTGTTCCCAGTACGTGACGATTGTCCGTAAGGAGGTCTTGTGCCTTCCTCATGCTGATATCCCCATGGTCCTGGCCCACCCTTCGGATCCGTGTCTCCCAACGGACTAATCTGCTGCTAGCTAAGTTTATCAATCGGCTGCCCCAACCGCAGCCCCACAAAAACGATGTCCTACAGCCTGACACCCGGCAGACATTCCGCTTAGGCTACAGCGCAGCAAGCACCAACACGACTCGCTGCCGTACAGAATCCGGTTCTCTCATTGCGTTTTCTTGCTGTTCTCCCCTTGTTGTCCCTCTTGCCCCTCGATGGCCTTCGGTGCCCCCTCAGGCTGTTCGGGTGCCGCCTCGCTGAAGTTGAAGACTGCCCAGAACTCCCGTGCGAGGCACGCATGCCCGAGCACTGCGCCCAGCACTCCTGGAACGATGTACAGCAGCGCCGGCTGTGCAGCCTGCAATGAGCAGACACGACGAAGTTGGATCAGGCCGCAAACCTGATGAAACATGCGGCTGTAGGACCAAACAAGCGAAAATCAGCACATTCCCCTTCTGGACTTCAGTTCCCGTCTAGCCATTGTTATGACACCCCCACAAACACGCGACGGCACGCCCAAGACTTCTTGGACCTATACCATAAATGCACGCACTTCCGTCCAGCGGTCAAGACTGAGGACAGCAGGAAACCCGGTCCCGCAAGTCCGCTGTACTAGCTGCCTTCTGACCTGGAAGACATTCATGACGACGATAGTCGCCACTAGCCCCGCCACATAGCCCAAGAAGGCGGAACGGAAGTACTTGGAGCGGAAGTTCCGCTGGACATCGTAACGCAGGATAAGCGCCACAAAGATACCTGCGCTCAGCGGACATGGACAACGCGTACGGTTTGTCAATCCGCCGAACGGCAGATGGCCGTAACCTTTAAAGGAGCCGCCACGGGGATGAGAGACATGGCACGGTTCCTAGGCCATCACGAACTCAAGAGTCACATTGCACGACAGAGCGTATCGACAGCCGACGGGTATGACCAGCTGAAATCCAACATTGTACGCCTACTCGACCTTCGCCCGAGACCAATCCGTTCCCTGCCGGCTGTCGACCGTGCTGTCCCCCCAACCCCCAAACATCCCCACCTGGGATGACGATGTCACCGAGGCCCAGCATCGCAAAGGGCCGCTTGCCGTTCTCAAGCATGCCAGCGCGCGGGAAAAGCAACTTGATAGGACCGTCGAAGTTCTTAGCCACAGACACCATCACCGGTGTGCAAAACACCCAAAAGATGTCGTAGAAGAACAACCCAACCAATAGAATCGTGCCCACATGCACCGAACCCAAGCTGAGATGTTCGATGCCCTCCAGGCAGAACGCCAAGCCCAGAACGTTGTTGGCCAGCCAGTGCTTCTTTGCATAATACCAGGCACAGAAGCCCAGGCTTATTGTTGCCAGGATCAACTCGGGAACGGTCGGACGCAAGCTGCCATCGGAGTTGTCAAACACGTAGGGCACCTTAACGTGTGGCAAGTTGATCTCCTGATGACGAATGCCTTCCGGAAAGAAGTCCAACAAGTATGGCATGACGGCTGACGTAAGAACGAAGATAGCGATGCCGCCCAGGTAGAGGGACAGCAGCGCATTGACGAGCCACTTTGGCACGAACTTGAAAAGTAGGAACAAGCTGAACAGGACACAACTGCCTACAATGGGAAAGCGCATAGCGTCCTTTTTCGTCATGCTCTCCGTGGGGGGCGCCGGTTTGACAGATCTCCATGACCCCGCATAAACTGCCAGGGCCGCCGTTGCCACGATGTTGAAGTTCGTTGGAACATTGATCACAAGGGGTGCTAAACTAAGACCTAGGAGAAGTATGTGCGCTGTAAGAGCCGGCTTGTCACTCGCGTATATTGTTGCATGGGAAGAGGTCGGCTTCGCGGTTTCGGCCATTATCGGCCGCCTCAAAGAATGGGATAAGCGCGTCCAGTGTTGCCAAAGAGTAAGACGATATTGGGAAAACAGTTATTCTGCCCGTGCAAGAAGGTTGTCTGGTTAGTTTGCTACAGCACGGCGCGACGCCCGTACACGGAGGTGTCCGAAGCTCCGAACGTGCACCTGAATGCAAAGAGTGATGCTGCTAGTTGCTCTGCATTCAAGGCCTCTGTTTTGTTGCTGCGGATAGACTAGAAGAAAACTCGCAAGACGAAATTCGATGCGAATGATTGCAACACACGCCGTCACCCGCGGAAGGGCTCGTCTTGCCGTGTGTTGCTTCCCATGACTACTCCGTACACCCCAAAAACCTTTCGTTCACCTGCAGAATTCGTAGCAGCAGCTTGACCATTCTGGCGCTGATTCGTAGAGTGATAGCACCCAGCTATCATAGCGATTAGGTTGAAACCTGTCAATCTGGATGCTGCAGCCCATCGTGCCCCACAACGCACAGCCGACTCCCATTGCTACACCCCGTGCATCGCATCTTGCACCTCGAACACGCCCGCGTTCATCCCCACATGCCCAGGTCGTATTACACCGCGCGAGGCTTTGGGGTCCCTTTGTGCTTCACACGGGTCCATTGGCGATGTCGTTGCGTCGCCCGGTGGTCACGGTCATGACACGGAAGCATAGGGCAGGGATAGGGAGTAAACTTCAGGACAGGATACGGTGGGGTTGCCGCTAAACAGCACGCGCGCCGACACGTTAACGGAGCGACAGGGACGGTGTGTTTGTGACGTGGTGACCAGTTGTAAATCTTTGGCTGTTGGAGGCCTCGTCCGCCGTGCGCAAAGGCGTAGGAGGAACTGCAGCAGCTTTCGGCTCTCCGACAGTCGCATAACCACGTCAGTCGGAAGTCCCCCATCCACGCCATACCTCGACAGCACAGCGCCGTGCCGTCAAATGCAAATGACATGCGTACGGCCGTCCAGCAAAATCCTATAAGCCTCTGAATGCCATCCGGAACCACCAACAATCCATCGATGAAAGCCGCACGCGGCCAGACGAGCTTATGCCAATGGGGTCAGACCTATGGGAAAGCCACACGATGGTATGTCGTGCATGCAGTACAATGGCCGTTCAAACTGTGAAAGAATTGTTTGCGTATGCAGTGATAGATTGCATGCAATCCATAATCATGCAAAGCGCTCGCAACAAGGGTTTTATTGGTGAGCTGCCGGGGTTGTTCCACGGCTACCGGCCCGTCGACACCATGGGCCCAAGGCAAGTTTCCAATCCAACACGTACGACGGACATGACTTCGCCGTGCACACAACAGCAACGGCAGTGTGGTACGCAGCTACCTCAGCACCCTGCCGTCGTCGACCAGGCGCCAATACTACCGCAGCGGCCCTCCTCCCAAGCAAAAGCAGCAAACCCTCGCTTCGCTCTTTCGTGCCCTATGCTGAAGTCAGCCGCAGCCACGTGTGCTTGGCTCCGGGACCACGAGCAGTCGGCCTAGGCGCCGGGCGCTGCGCACCACCGGCACCTACGCGAAAATTTCGCACAACGGGTTATGTGAGTATGTTATAGTCAGTATTATGTGCAAGAACGCGCTGCCCTCAACCGTGCCGTAAGCGCCATAGGCAAAGCGCGCGTGACCGCCTCCAACAGTCATATTCGACACAAGGTATGTCAACTGCTAAATATTAATATTGATATATGACAACCCAATCAACTGCAAAGCCTTCCGCAGTAGCACCTGAGGCGCAACGACACAACTGCCAACATATCCCCCAACAGCCGCTTACTGATTCCCTGCCCGTCGCATCGGTTCCGCCGTGACTCTAAACCCGCCCATCCGCCCACGCACGAACTCTATAAGAAACGCTCTCTCTCGGCAACGCCTTGCTAAGCAAGCATGGTACCATTTATTGGCTTGGCGCCCCCGTCCCCTTTCGTCACAGCGCACTGCACTCTCCCCATCCCACCATCCACACCACATCTCACAGAGACTCTGTCCCCAGCTAGCTGCACCTTGCCGCCCAAACCTTGAGTGCACTAATCTGATATGTGATCCGTAGTCTTCAAGCAGTAGCTGCAGGGCTGTCAGTAAACCACGTCGTCCAGGTCCAGCATGCCCTTGCCGCCCAACAGCCCAGTTCCCTCGTCCCCCATGCCCGGCACGGCGCCCTTGCCGATGCCCCAGCTCCTGGTGCGCCAGGCCATGACCGCAGAGGCACCCATGACCGCACCCAGCACGCGGAAGGCGTCGCTGTAGCCTGCGGGCGTGCCATTTGGAGTTACGGTAACGTGCACGGGCACGGGACGAGGCGTCTACATAATCGAGTCCATCATGAAAACATGAGGAATAATGAACAAATCCCAGCCCGACCCTGTCATCCATCCCAAGGCGTTGTCCCGTGCGAGCATCGCCCGCGTCGCCAGGTTGCAATCTTGTCGTTTGGCCATCATCATGAGTCCATCTTCAGACGCCGTTTTGCACGGTCACTACTTTTCAATCAAACACGTGGTCTGTTAGAATGAAATTCCAACTTCGACGGTCCGATCTCTTACCCACCGGCGCGATGCCGGCCGCAGTCTTCCTCCCTTCCTCCCTCCCTCCGTCGTGAGACCCGACCCGGTCCAAGGGGCCCCACGTCCCACGGCCCGAACACACGCTCCCTCACCGCCGGTCCGTGCGACAAGCTCCCCGATGAGCCAGGGCCCCAGCAGGCCGCCCAGGTTGGCCACCGCGTTGTACAGCGCCATGGCCACCGGCACGGAGGGCCCGGAGGCCACCACCGGAATGTAGCTGTTGATGATGCTGTTGGTGCCCTGCGGGTATGAGGGGAAGCGGCGAGTCGGTACGAGTCGGCGTGTTGGAGGTTTCAGGCGAATGGGTGAAGACCTGACAAAACCCAGATCGTCCGAGAAGCAAGAGGCACGTGGCTTTGATTGCGGGCCCCAGGCGCTCCGGTCGGGTGGTAGGGTGGGCGGACCGCAGGGGTGTTGTGCTGGACTTAATTGCTAAGCATGGTGAGAAGGCAAAGAAAGCCTGCGGCGCGTGCAAAAATGAAACAATGCCGCATTCCGACCGTTCATAGATGTCATGAGGGTTGCAGACACGCACACCATACCATACCGTTATCACGTTATTAACTACATACGGTATCTGACAAAAAAGGGTACCCGCGTGAAGTAAGACGCATATGTGGTAATCCTTTATTCGCCACGCGCAGGGGTCTTTTGCACCCAAAGAACTTTGTCCTGTCTTGAGGTGTTTTCATTTCACCTGCTACGGCAGAGCCGCTGCCCGACCCCAAGGACCCATTTCGCTCAGACCCCCAACCCACCATCACGCACGCCACCGCCGCGGCCACCGCCATGAACGCCAGCGGAGGGGCGGTTGAGGCCAGGCGGGGCAGAGACGCCAGCAGCAGCCCCGCCGTAAAGTACGGCACTGCCAGGTGGAGAGCTCGCTCGTGCTTGGCCTATCAGAAAGGATGGGGGACGTGCGCGCGGCAGAGAGATTTCAGGACGGCGGCACCTGGCATGTGGCAGCCACTGCGCTTGCCTCCAGGCGACGGCGACACGGCTGCACAAGCAGTTAATTGTTAATATGAAATAAAACGAACATGGAAAGTTGTGGCCTCGTTTCGAGGTAGCTTGCCCTGCAGCAGCTCGTCAGGAGTTGTCGAGCGACACAGGCGCCCAGCCGCACACCCGCGCGGTTTCCATACCTGTCACAACTGGGGACAGGGCTCTGACGGACGCGGCTGCGTGCAGGAGGCCCGTGTTGTGCCCATCGCCCCTCATACTGCATTCAACCCCCATCGATGGCACACCTAATATTCAGCACCTGTTCGCGGCGGTCATGACACGGCAAGGCCTCCGTCACCGTCTCACCCGTCCCCAAGCAACACATCCGCCCACTCCCGCGCCCGCCCTCCTGCACTACCTGCGCATACATCCCAAGCAGATTCCCTGTGCCCTCCAAAGGCAGCGTGCGCAAGACCCCGTATCACCAACCCGCTTGGCCTACCTGCGATCTGCGGCCCAGCCACAGTGACATGGCGGCCGCGCATGCGAAGGGAATGCCGGTGAGCAGCACCGCGGTGATCGACATCCGCGACCCGCCCGGCGCATCGTCGTCGGCGCTGCCGGCTGCTGCGGCAAACGCAGCGCCCTCCGGCCCCGGACCGACCGTCACCGCGGCTGCCACCAGGCCGCCGCCGCGGTGATGGGACCAGTCCAGCTGCACCGGATCCATGTCCTGACGCTCCAGGAGGGCCTTATTGATGATAGGGGCCTGCGACGGCGGAAAACACGTCGCACACGCGCTGGAGAGTCAAAGGGATAACCCAGAAGCCCGAAAATACTGTCATACCTGCTGATAACTATCGACGGTAGCCCTGCAGGTCCGCGTGGCAAACCCAGCGGCGAGTGGTAAGGGAGAGGTGATGCGCACAGGCCCACGAATACGGACCCCGACAGGATCGTGTTTACGAAAACGCCCCGAGAAAACGCCCCACAGGTGTCGAGCCGTAGCTTGCGCGTGCAGGCAGGCTGCAGACAGCAGGTCGCAGCGCGGGTTCACCGCAAGCCAAGTGCTCGATTGATTCCGTCGGCCATGACAAGACCTGACAAAGGGTCCCCCGTGCTCGCCGCGGTCTAGGGTTTCGGGGGTGGTTTCGGTGGGGTCGGGTTACTAAGCGTCCTTCTGACGGGGCGAAGGGCATGAATGCGCCTCGGCGCTGCAGCCTGTGCTTACCCAGAACAAGATTCCGTGGGACGCCATGTTCTTGAGCAAGCCCATCACTGCTACATACCTACGCGGCGGGCGCGGCGAGGATCGGGGCCCGGGAGCGAGGGCGCGTTCGCTTGCATGGTTGCATGGCGGTCTCCTCACCCTCGCCGCGCATGCCAAGAGGGCAACGCCGGCTCTCTGTGTCCTCGGAGATGAGGGCTGTTCGGGCGGCGATCAGGGCCTACAGCGTCAGGACCATTTTGGTGCCCTCGGGCTGCTCAAGGAAAATGCGAAAGACGCGCGGGGAAATGTTGAACACGATACGTCCAGTCCTTACTTGTTCCCAGAGTTGCAAGCTCCACAGCTTCGTAAGACGGTCCAAGGTCCATGCTCACCCCATACCTGGTCCCCTTCTACCCGCGTTCTCACCATACGCGTCCGTTGAGCAGCGCCTCAACAAGCCCTGCGGTCGTACCGCCCCCGCTGCTGGTGCCGCCGCCGTTGGCGCTCCGTCCTGCCCCCGACTCCTCGTACGGCCCTAGCATGAATAGCCCTCCGCCGGCCCCCTCCCTGCCACTAGCGCTTGTGCCAGGTCCCGCGCTGGCGCCTCCACCCGCGGGCCCGCCGCCTGACCCGCCGGGGGGCTCCACCCGCTGCATCAGCCAGTGCCGCTCCTGGCCCGACAGAAACGTCGCTGTGGAGAGACTGAGCGGCAGCGCGGTCAAAGTTGCCAGGCCCAAGCCCACGGTCGCCAGGCCCTTCGGATTGAGAGAGGACACGGGAACAGGGACAGCATGCTGGTCGGAAGGGCGCAAACCGCGTATTGAACACGACGGCACGAGGAGAAGGATACCATGTCACAAGCAACGAGGTTATTGATCCTTCCAATAACGTCACAAGCAACAAGGTCAGCACGCGGTCCTTCCAATAATGGTGACAACAGGACGGCAAGCTGAATTCAGGACTTCGGTGCGACGCCGCCGGCGGCCGGCCTACCCGCCGCTTCTATCCTAGTTATCATCAGGACTGTGAAACGCAAAACGGTCGAATTTGATGCCCTCCTCGCGCACCTCCAGCAGGAAGAGCCACTGCCAGCCCGCTAGCCCCGCGAAGCCCTGCATAACGAGTAGCAGGGCTGCCAGAGGGGCGGAGACCACATTCGCCACATTCACGGCCGCCTCCAGCACCGACATCGGCACCGTCATTTGGTCCGCCGGATAGAAAAGGTAGCTGCGCCACGCAGGTAAGAATGGCACGTGGTGGGTGGAGAAGCAGGTCAAGAGAAAGGATATGGCTTCAGGACGCGGGATATTTTGTTGTTGTTGTTGTGTTACATGGTTGGGGGTGCGTAACCCCATACCTGCACATACCCATACGAGCCGGAGGCCCAAGGGCAAACAAAACGCCCAAAAGCACTGGTTTGCAATACCGCATTAACAGGAGTCGACGAGACTAGCGCCCAAAGGGCACGATAGAATTACGGTGAGCCCACATGCGCTCCAACATCTTTGCCAAACGAGCCGGATCCCAGGCAATCGCCTCCCTCATCGTATTAGGGCGGTGAAACCCTTCCTCATCGCGTATTGCATCGTAAGCCGGGCAGTCGAGTAGAACATGCTTCTCATCTTCAATCTGGTCTTCAGAGCGGCAGCAACGGCAGACCCGCGGGATATGAATGGTCGCTCCCGAATCCTCTTTACCACCGAGAGTGTTGCGCAACATGTCGTGCGCCAAATTTGTTTGTACGAATGATGATTGGAGGGTGACGATGTGGCAATGATCTTACTGAACTGTCCTGTCCCGCAGCGCTTTCGGAAATGCAGGATGCCGACCACAGGTCCAGGAAATCGAAAATGGCATGCTTGCCCCACTCACAGGTAGTACCACATGCCCGGGAAGGCGCCCGCCTCCACGGCCCCCAGCAGGAAGCGCAGCCAGTAGAACTGCAGCGAGTTGGATATGCCCGCAAAAGAAGCCGCCACAAGGCCCCAGCTCACCACCAACAGACCCAACCATCGTGGTGCCCCAACCTGCAAGAGAAGCGCGGGCCGACTGGGCGTGAACACTTTGCCTGGTCCGGAGGGGGCGGGTACCTGGCGAGGTTGCCGTCCTTACCCGCGTCATGATGATGTTGGACGGCACCATAAAGAGTGAGTAACCCAGGAAGAAAAGTCCCGAGCCCAAGCCGTACACTGTCCGGGTGAAGGCAGCGAAGCCCGGGTGAAGGCGTTACGAACGAAAAGGTGCGCAACTGCCAAACCCTTGACGCACCTTGCGCAGTGAAAGCCAGATCATGATTCAATTGGATCGAGGCGAAGGCCAAGTTTGTTCGGTCAATGTAACAAAAAGCACCGATAAGGCAAAAGATGGGAAGGATTGCCCAATTCACTTTACGATACACCGAAGCTGCTGTGATGCTTGGTGTTATGGTCACAAGATCGTCGTGGAACATCTCTCAAAGACCTCCGAGACCGGTGTTCGCGCAAGTAACTCTTTTCACAGAAACGTTCTCCCAGGACATGACTGGCCCATTTTCAGGGCTATCAGATCAAGATATAACGTATGGTTATGTTCTGGGGGGTCGCACACAACGTTCAACATAACTATGCATTTCGCATGTTTTGCCGGATTTCAAAACGGGACGAGCAATCTGTCATGCTTTCTGAACATCGCCACGCATATCAGCGTGCACCAGAGCAGATATCTGTATTCATAAAAACCGGGGTGATGTGCATTGCGGCGACCCTGACCATAGTCTACAGCTGATCCCCGTGTTCGGGAAGCGTTCAGAGAATTGACTGGTCCAAACAACAAAAAGATTGATGTTTGTGGACATGTCTTAAGATGAGCTGGTTGAAGAGCCGGGCTTCCGCCTGTCATTTCTTTGGCCACGCGAAGAACCTGAAATTTTTCTGAACATGGGTTGAACGTCTTTGATCTGGAGCTGTGGGAATCGGTGGCATTATGTCGCAGGCAAAGGGAGGCCCCTCAGGTAAGCACGGCCCTGCGTGGCGCTGTACACCCTCTATCAGTCCACAGGCCCTCGGTCGTCCTTGTCACCAAATGCACGGTTGCCTAGCGTGTAGCGAATAGTGTCGATGCATGTCATGTAACCGTTACAAGGTGGACCCTTAGTCCCGACCGGGAGCCCACATAGCTGGTAGGCGCCCTCATCTCATCAACCCCCACAAAGAACTGCTCACACATCCACCATCTCCCGCGGGGGCATCATCCAGCCATACCGGCCAACACACCAGCTTATTATCGCGCCATGATCGCCTCTCCTGGAAACCAACCAAACCCACCGAATCGCTTGGCGGGGAGGGGCCCGCGATTCGAGTCGCGGCCACAGCACATGCATATGCTACATCCTTTGCGTTTCCTTGCCCTTCACCACGGGACTGCGCCTGACCCCCCTCTTGCCAGGCCACTTGTGGTCGACGTTGGAGCGAGCGCGGGCGTCTTCCGTGCAGGCGCTGGTCTGCAGGTACATGAGATTGGTGTATCCGGAGCGCGTTCGTCGGGTTGCGGCCAAACAGTTGGATATGGAGTCCCGGCCCACGTCAGACGCCATCGGGGTGCCCGACTCTCTTGCTTAACTGCTCGTAAAACCGTGTGCGCCTTAGAAGGATTTGCTGCCCGCTCCCTTTGTGTTGTTCTACAGGGCCATGTGGATGTACCAGCATCTGCGGCGCGCAATCGAACCAGCACGAACAGCACTGCCAGCGGTGCGGGAGGCGGCGGTGTCTCCAGAGGTGCAAGCAGATTCAGGAACTACAGAGACAGCAGCAGATGCGACTGATTGTCAGGCATTGCAACCATCGTGCTCGCTCCTGGCGCCGCCGCCGGAGCAGCAACAACGTTGCGACAGGCCTACCCTTTCCCCCGGCTACAAATGCCTCCGATGTCACCCGGCCATGCAGACAACTGTGGCGACCCCTGCTGATCTGTACTCCTTGCCTGTGCCTGCTACGGACTCCGAGCCAGATACCCAATGGCCGCGTGCGCTCTCACCGCAACGCCCACAATCCGTTACAGTCCAGCCAGAGGTCCCGCCTGCACAGGCGCTGTTCACCAGGCCGCAGTTGCCACTGTTGGGCCGGCAAGGGCAGCCCACGCTGCCGCCCTTGCAGCCGCTGAACCTGTCGGGCACTTCATCCCACGCTCCACAGCCCGCAATGCCGGGCCGCAGTCGGGGAGATCGTAACCGGCCCCTGGATGAATTTACGGCGCTGCAGCTGACCTGTGCGTTTGGGCAGGACCCAAACCTGGTTCACCGCCAGCGCCCCGGCTCAGCGCTTCTCTCTTGTGTGCGGGGCGAACCCAGCGCCGGTGGTTGGGCCGGCGGTAGGTGTCATGGTCGGGGAGGGGGGGGGAGGATCGCACGCGGGGCCGCACGTCGGAGTTTTTCAGACGCTCCAAGAGGAGGCGACAACGGCGACAGCACCCGCGGCGGAGAGAGGGTACTCAGTCCACGCGCAGCGCGGGTTGGCGAGGGCGAGGGCGGGGAGAGCGCAGCGAGCCCCGCTACGCCCGCAGATCGGCCTGCCTCGTCCGCCGGCGCGGGGTGTGAAGCCCCGCTGGCGGGGCCGCAGGGGCCAACCCAGCGCACGAGCGGCGTCTTGGCGCCGACTGCAGCAGAGATTGCTGCAGCGGTTGCGCTGACGCCGCTGGGCTTGGGGTGCTTGACGGCCGTGCACCGCACCCTGGATGCGGTCCGGGGGCTACGCAAGGCGCTGCCGCCCCTTAGCGCGGTCCTGCCGCATGCGACGCGTGGCGGTGGCAGCAGCAGCGGCAGTGGCTCGGCGGAGGACGTTTTGGATGGCACCTCAGCTGCGGCGGTCAAGCAGCTCGACTCTGAGGCGGTTGGAGCCGCGGGCGGCAGCGGCGATAGCGTCTATGCGCGCCCAGCGCAGGCCAGCCTCTTGCTCCGTGGGACGGTGGCCGCCTTGACGGCTCCGCTCAGGGTGCGCGTGGCCCTGATGCGCCCCCACCAGCAGCTGGACCTGCTGACGAGGCTGGTGGAGGCGGTGTACAGCGCCGCGGGCCTGTCCCCCCTTGCGGCCACTGCCGAAATGGCTCGTCTGCTGGCCGCCAGTGCGGAGTTCGCGGATCCGGACCACGTAACGACAAGCTCGAAGCCGCCGGCATCCGGGATCCCGCAGCAAGCGCCGCCGGTAAGCCCACGCCTCCCGGCGCAGCAAGTGCTCGCGTCAGGGCAGCCGGCGGTACCGCCGGCGCCGGTGCCGGCGATGGACATGGCGTCGCAGGCGGGTGTGTGGACGGCGACTCGGCTGGAGCTGGTGCACGCTGCGCTGACGCCTGTGGTGGCGACTTTGGTGCCGCCGCGCTTCCCTCCCGACCTTGTGGCGGCCTCGCTGCGTCAGAGGCGCGGGCTGCCATCACTGGCGGGAGAAGCCCCGGCCGGCGCAGCACCCAGGGCCACAGGCGTGGCAAGCGGGCCGGGGCAGTCAGACGCGTCGAACCTGCTGTGCGCGCTGCTGCTGGCGGCGTGGCACCACCACCGTCAACTTCACCCACGATGTTACGGACGCGGAGGTGGAGCAAACGGCATCGGCGGGGCTGCGGCTGGTGCTTCGCGGCTCGGCGGCTCGACTGCAGGCGGGAGCGGCACCGGCGACGGCGATGCCGTTAGGGGTGGCGGCAACGGCGGGGGGGCGGATGGTCTCGACGCGCTGATCCTGGGCGCGATGCTGGCAGAGGGGCAGTTCCCGGGGCGGCTCTTCGGCGCCAGTGGTCCATCCCTGGAGTTGGGCGCGGGCTTGCTCGTCTGCCTGGACCAACAGGGTCTCAGGGTGCGCTGCCAGGGCCATGCGGACTTCATCGCGTTATGTTTGCGTCGCTGGCGCTTCGCGCCACCGCCCCGACCCCCTGAGCAGCAGGTGATCGGCCCCAACGGACCAGCTCAAGGACGTGTGGCCGGCGCTGGTGTGACCGCCGACTGTGCAGGCGCCACTACCACCTCCAGCAACGGGGTCACCGGCAGTGCGGAACCTTCCGTCGCAGCCGTCGGAAGTGGGTGTGCCGGCAGGACGGCCGGCCCTGGCGATACTGACCCCCTGAACAACAACACGATCAGCCACGCTGGCCGTGATCCCAGCAGCGCACCTACCATCAATGGCGGCAGCGGTCGTGCAGATAGCGGAAGCAGCAATAGCAGGATTAGCTTTGCAGATGAAATCACTCTCCTTCGTGGCAGCGGAGCCGCCGGCGCCGGCGCCGCCGGCCCTGACAACGTTGGCGGTCCGGCGCACGCACGTGTGGTGGTTCGGGCGCTTCTGGGCCTGGGGTACTACGAGCACGTCGCAATGGAGCGGCTGGTGGCGCTGTCGGGCCGCCGGGGGGACGGCAGCGCTCTGGACCACCATTGGTTGCGGAAGCTGCGGGAAGATGAGCAGGCGCTGAAGGGGTGGGTGGTGGTCCGTCCCCGTCGCGCGTCTGCGGCCCCGAGTACCGTACCGTGTCGTACCGTTATGCTGCTGCACACATGCCGCGCGTGCTTTGCTGTGCTTGCACGTGCCGCCGCGCGTCAACGTGTTGCTGACTGAGGGAGTCCGCATGCGACGCGTAGGCCATGTCTCCTCGAGCGGCCGTTGGGTGGATGAGAGCAGGGTGCCAGCGCCTTGAGCCAGCCGGCCAGGCCTAGTTCTCATGTGCTGCAGCACCGACGGGTTGAGCAATGACCATGTACGCGGCTGCTGTGTCGAGCCTCCAGGAACACACACCGCATCCCTGGGGTACGCTTTACGTCCCCAACTGTCTGAGTACCCTGCTCTGAGACGATGCCTGTACAGAAATGTGTCGCCTGCCTGGCCCGGCCCCGTTGGATCCGCAGGCCGCCGGTATTCCTGCAAGATCAGCTTGTGCTGGGGACCCGGTACGGCAGCAGCGCGTGGTCGGGCGAGCCCGCGCCTCAGCCGCCCGGGCTCGCCGGGGCTGGACAACGGAGTACCTCCCAGTTGTCCGCAAAGGAACATGAGCTCGACGCGAGGTCACAACAGCAGCAGCCGCAAGCGCAGCCGCCGCCGCAGCAGCAGCAAATGCAGCAGCGACAACATCTTTGCCCGGAGAGCCCAGCGGGAGCCCGCAGCCTTGGTCAGGATGCGGAGCTGCAGCACCCCATGGAGGGGCGCCGAGAGCCGGCAGGCGGCGACCAGGAAGCTGACTCATCGCCGCGAGGGACTCCAAATCAGCCGCGTCGGGCCGCAGAACCGGGGATGCGGACTCAGTCCCTGGGGGCCTTGGTGTCCAAGCTGAGACCGGGAGCCCGGCATGATCCCCCGCGGTCGGAGCAGAGCAGAGAGCAAGACCAGGAGACGCCACGGCAAGCGGAGCTCCGCCTGGGGGCTCAGCTCGGCGATGCGTCCCACTCGGCCGGCCTGGATCTGCGGGATGCGCCAACGCGCAACGGTGGCGCGGACCTCAGACCGCTCACAGCGACGCTGACCGCCGTGGAAACCGCGTTGCGGGTCGCGAAGGCGGCGGCGGCGGCGGCGCGACGGCCGCCGCAGCGCCAAGCCACACCCCTCGGTGCTTCCTTCCATGGCGACGAAGGAGCACCCGACCCAGATCCTGGTCTGCGCCCGTCCCTGGTCCCCGCGCCGGGTTCCTCCGCGGCCATGCAACCTCTGGCGCTTGGTTGCGTGGCTGAGGCGGCGAGGCTGCTGAGCGACGCGATAGGTTGGTCCAAGCGCTTCAAACGAGGCACAGGGCCAGGGGGTGCATCCCTGGACCGGTGGTTCCAACCCATCATCGCGGACGTGGAGCAGCTTGCGACGCAGCAGCTGACGGTGGCGGGACCGGCCGCGGGGCCTGGGCCTGTATCGGGTGAGGTGTCGGTTGAGGCAGGCGCTGGGTTGCTGCTGCGCGGCGCGGAGTCGACGGCGCGCGGCGGCGCGGCAGATGACTCAGCTGCGCGGCACGACGGCAGGGGCGTGATGTCGGGTCCTGCAGCGCAGCGGGAGGCGACAGCGGCATCGGCGGGAAGGGCGCGACACGCTGTCGGTGGCGCGGACGACGGCGCCCTTGGCGGAAGGGCGCTCGCGCGGGGGCAGGGCCAGCGGATCGTCCTGGCGGACCTGCCTTTGACTCCGCCTGCGCCGCTGTCCGTGAGCCCATATCTGCTGGTGAGGCCTGGCACGTGTGGGTGTGGGCGTGGGTGTGGGAGGGTCCAGTGGGCCGGTCCAGTGCTCACCGGGTCATGGCGCTGATAAGAGCACTTCAAGAGCATGCAATCTAGCCTGCAGGCCAGGCCATGGTAAGGAACGAATGACGCCGACCGGCCCCGCTTTGCCTTGGTTTATTGTGCGTCGTCGTAAGTTCACCACGGTGGACCCTGCATCCGGTGTGTTTCGGCGCCGTCCATGACCGGAGGACCCTCTGCCCCACGCCCTGCATCCCATCCCATCCTGGCGAGCCAGGCGGCACAGGCGCTGGGGTCCCTGCAGAAGGCGGCGTCCCGCCTGGAGCGGCGTTGGCATCTGAGCGCCTCAGCCCGGCTCAGCAGCCATCAGTGCGAGATGTTGCAGGTGGGCATCGGGCTGCCGCCTGATGTACCCATGGCAGTCAGACTATGTTGTCGAGTTGGGGACGTGCCTAGCGCGGCATGCGGATCGCCGAATCGGGATGGGAACTCGCCTGAGCTCTGCGGCCTGAGATGATTGGCAACAACTTGTCTGATTTTGAAAGCATGACATGGGAAAGGTATCGCGAATGGGTACACACTTACAACAACCAAGGGACGGTTATTTGCGAATTCTAGCACATGAAACATGGTACCGGGTTGCATCGGAACATGGGATGCGAAGGGGTGGGCTGGCATGCGGGGGCGCCACGGTTCAGCGGCCAACGGCGCATGTTCCCGCGCACGCATAACAGCACGCATGCACGTTCGTGTCGTGATGGCTGACGGGCGATGGGGGCTCCTGCGCGACCCCTGATCACTGCACACCGTTTGCATCAGTGATAAATCCTAGGCAGCCGTGACGGCATCTTGTTGGTCAGCATGTGGCCGAGAGGCCTAACGCGGGCTGGCGACGCCTGCCGTGCCTGTGACAATCCCCAACATTGACCGAGTGCCATGGTCATGTGTGCAGGCGTCGCTGGAGCAGCGAATCTGTGCGTTAGCGCCGCAGGAGATCGCTGGATGGCGGCCTGACACTGTCGACGCCCGCGCGACAGTCTCGTCGCCGCAGCCACCGCATGCGCCGGCAGCGCGCACGGGGCAAGAGCCCGAGTCGCCGGCGGGCAGCCCATCGCCGTTGGATGCGTCGGTCTCGAGCTTGACCCCGGGGGCAACAGCTGCCGGTGTGAAAGGCGTTGCCAGCGGTGGCAGCCGCCGCCGCAAGGGCGTTGCGGCGGCGGCAGCGGCAGGCGGCGGGACGAGGGCCGTGGGTGCGGGTGGCAAACGCGGCGGGGCCGGCCCAGCGTTGGACAGGTTGGCTGCGCCGTGGCCTCAATCGTCTCCGGAGCAACAGGTAAGGTTAGGCAGCTTTTGCGCACCAAAGGGCCTCCGGTAGATGCTACGAGGTATGCGGCAGGGGGGACGACTTGTAGTGGATACGACGATGACCGTGACACGGAAGAGGCCCAACTGCAGTTTCCAGAGGCCACTCGCCTGTGGACCCCTGCGCGGCGCTCCCAGGTAATATCCGAAAACCAGGAACTCCAAAGTCAAAACCTCCCACGGCGGTGTCCTATTGGTGTCAGCGTGGCTCTCCTTTCCTCTGCCTTGCATTCCCTCGCCGCAGGACGTCGCAGCCGCAGCCGTGCGCCTCCTCGCTTCAGCCCCGGGGCCGCAAGGGAACCGCCGGCCTGGCGCCGCCATCACCGTCCGCAGCTCCGCCTCCACCTCGGAGGTCGAATCCGGCCACTCACGCGGCGGTGCGAATGGTGACGCCGGGGGGTCCTGCGGCCACCGACTGACCCCCCTCCAGGCCGCGGCCGTGCGCCTGCTGCCCTGCATGCGACCCAAGGACGCTGTGGCAACCCTGGAGCTTCTGCGCCGCCTCAAAGGGCTGCCCGCCTCCGCCCTGCCAGCTGCCGAGCTGCACGCCGCGGGACAGGCCCTCATCCGCGGGGCCGCACAGCTGTCGGATTCGGAGCTGCTAACAGCGCTGTCGGTGGCGGCGTGGGTCGTGACGGACCGAAAGGACGGCGTTCAAGAGGTCGTTAGGAGCCGGCACGCCGCCGCCGCCGCGGCGGCGGCGGCGGCGGCGGCGAAGCCGCCGCCACCGCAACGGCGGGGCTGGCCGTGGTACGCCGACGACGACGCTGCCGCGATGACGGCCACCACGATGTGGGCCCGGATGTCGCGCAGGGCTGCACAGGCGGATGCGCACGTGGTGGGGGTGCTGGGCAACGAGCTCGTGGCTCGGGAGCGGCTGCGCAGAGCCCAAGCCGCCGCCGCCGCCGCCGCGGGCTCCCCAGACACAGTCCTGCCTCTCGGGTCCGCGACGGCGAATCCTCTAGGCGTGCCGACCGCCGTGGCAGAGGCCCCGGCACCGAGCGGCGCGTCCTTTGACAGCGACTGCGACTCCGTGGCCAGCCATGGCGGCGCCGGCGCCGGCGGCGGCCCCTCCTCGAGTCCTGTCCGGAAGGCCCTGCACATCGTCCGGCGGGCGGGGATGGCCCATCCGCGGCTGGGGCTGGCGGCGCTTGGGGTGCTGCTTGACGGCGACCGTTACGGTCCCGGCAGCGCTGCAGCGCTCGGCGCGGCATCGGAGGTCAGTGAGGCCGCCCTGGATGGCGTCAACACTGACGGCGCTGCCGCTGCGGCTGCGGCTGCCACGTCCGCTGCTGCTAGGACAGCTTCCTTGAGACTGCCGCCGCTGAAAGCCGTCGCCGACTTGCTGTCCGAGGGCATGCTAGGCGCGGAGGAGATCGTCGCACTTTTGCAGGTCGCGGCGCACTTCATACCCCAGGCCGCACATCCGCCTGCGTCGGTAGCCCTGGCCCCGGGGGCGGTGTCGGCGTCGGAATCGAGACCAGCTGACGCGATGGGCGCGGACGGCGGCAGCACCGCAGCAACCGCGGGTGATGGGGGTGGTGGCGGCGGCAGCAGGCCGGCGCACGCAGCGGCAGTCGAACTGGTGATGTTCCTGCGGCGTGCGCTTCTCAATTTCATGCGGGTGCTGCCGGCGGAGAAGCCGCTACCTCTGGCGCTTTCGCTGCCCGCTTTGGAGGTGGGGCCACTGTATGTGTGTGTGTGTGTCTGTTTTCAAAGAGGATTGCGCCAAGCGTGTTCTTCAAACCCCCACCATCACCACCCTGTTTTCCTTTTTAATCGCCATCCCCATCGCCATTCCACGTCTTTGCCCTCCTTACAGGACGTGGGGCTGCGGCCCCTGACTCAGGACAGCATCGTGTCCCTCGGCTTCCAGGACAACGTGAGGTACCAACTCCAGCTGGTGACTGCCGTGCACCGCGGTTTGATGCGCGAGGCGCATGAGCTCGTCGGCGGATCGGGCGGCACAGCACACACGGTTTCCGCGCCAAACACACAAAGCAGCGATGCCGCCGTCGCCACCGCCGCCGCCGCTGCCGTGTCCTCCCGTGACGGCGGCGCCGGCGATGACGCGAGCAGCGTCAGCGGCGACGGCACGGATGTGACGGACAGCAGCGCAGCTGCCGGTGGCCCAAACGACGTTGCCTGGCTCCGTGAATATCGGAAGGCCTTGGCGCCAACGCTGTGTGTTATGGAAGCGGCGGTAGATCTGACCAGTCTGGGCGGGAAGGAGGCGGCGGCGGCGGCGCCGCTGGTCGCGGCGGCAGCCAGGGCGATGGAGGACATGCTGCCGTACGCGCCGGAGGCGGTCGCCGCCCTGGAGCTGACGCGCCAGCGCGCCGCCGCCCTCGCCGCACGTCTGGTGGCTGTACGACAATCGTACGCAGCAGTCGTACCGACCGCCGTTGCAGGGGCGCCACACCCGCAGCCCGCACCTGACGGGCTGCCGCAACCGGGCTCCGGCTCGTCACCGCCGCAGGAACCGGTACCAGCACGCCCCACGGAAACGCGCCCCACGGAAACACGCCCCACGGAGGAGCTACCTGCGCCTCTTTCACCGCGGCGGGAGCAGCCGCCGGATATGGACAAGGATGATCCGGTCCGGCATGCCGCCTCCCCGCACGACACCACGGGCGTGACTTCGGGGCAACCACTTGCACCGCCGCCATTGCCCAGCCTGCAGGACCAGCCACACCGGGATCAGCCACAGCAGGACCAACCGCAGCGTCAGCTGCAACCGCAGGGGTCACCGCAGCCGCAAACGCAAGCGCAAACGCAAGCGCAAACGCAAACGCTAGCGCAGCCATCGCCTGCTCGCCGGGCATCCAAGTCGGCCGACCCGGCGGCCGTCCTGGAGCAGCTGTCGCAGCTGTCGCGGTCGGCGGTGCGCTGCCTGCTGCTGCCGCTAGACGACGCCGCCTTCCTCTCGGAGCTGGAGCGGCATCCGGCGCTGCTGGGCGGCGACGAGGCCCTACCCGTGCGGGAGACGCGGAGAGGCCGCCAGCTGCCAGGGGCGCTGGCGCCCTCGCCCGCGGCCACGGCCCCGCCGGGGCGCCCGGCGCCCGCAGCAGGGCGGCCGCAACCGCTGCCATCCGCACCGCAGCGACTGGCCCCGGCGGTGGAGGTAGGGGTCGGGGCCGCGGCGCAGGATGTACGGCAGGCTGAGCAGCCTGGGGTCCGCCGGGGCCTGGACGAGATGCCGTCTGTGTCCGACAGGGCACCGTCGACGGCTGCATCCAGCGCCAGCGCCGCCGACGACGGCTTCGAGCTGCTCCATTCCGTGTACAGCGCAGCGGGCGGCGGCGGCGGCGGCCAGGCGGCGGCGGCGGCAGCGGCGCTGCAACGCAAGTCGGTCATGCGGCCTCCCGACGGAGGCCACCAGCCGGCTGAAGACGCGCTGTGGCGGACCCCCGCGTTGTCGCTGTCCCCGCCCTCGTCTCCGCACCTGCTGGGTCGCCTACCGCGGATGCGGGCGCTGGAGCCGGCGCAGCGGGACATAAACATGCGACTGGCGGCCATTCTCGGGGTGGGTCATTAAGGGCGGTCGCCGCAGCGGTGGCGAGGCGGCGGGGAGGGGGGCTTGACGTGCGCGCGCAAGCCTAGCGGGGGGCACCCTCCCTGGCTTGTCGGGCGTCCGTTCACTCAGTGACATCCCTTATAGCGACGTTGACTTCTCGTAGCAACGTTGGCACCTCTTAGCGTCGCGGGCTCGGTGAGTAATATGACCCCCTGTGGCGCCGTGAGATTCAGCGGGCGGGAACTCTGCGGCCACGGTATAGCCGCCCGCCTACGCCGCCCGCTCTCCCAGCAAACTCCAGACACCGCCACGCATACGCTGATTACCGTGATGTCATGCGACGATGCTTCCGCCTTTTGCTTTGCATGCATCAAACACGCACCCGTGCCTGCGTCGGCCCGATTTCCGTGGCGCCGCAGCGTGCCCCGGCGGACATGGACACGGCGCTCGCCGTACTCCGACTGTCGTACGGCCATGGCCAGGCCATCGCGCTGCCCACCCAGGTGAGAGAGAGAGAGGGTGCTGACGTGACGCGCCCCTCAGCGCTTCTTACCTTCTCTCAGTCTCCGTCGTTCGTTCTGTGTCGCTAAGGTTTTCATCCTTACCAGCTCATCACTCATGCACCGATCGTCGCATTGTGATCACCGGGTCCGCCTGTCCCGACGTGAAATCTGGTACGGTACGGCATCTGAGATCCGGTGCAGTACCTCTTGAGAGATCCCTGATGGAGATTCCTGTTGCGGGGCCCCCGACGTTTCGCCCCGTAGGCCGCCCTGCAGCTGGCGCTGGTTGGGCTGCTGCCCTCCGCCACGGCCGCACAACTGGACCAGGTGCTGCAGCTGGCCCTCAAGACCCGCCTCTTTCCTCCGCCGCTCATCCACCGCGCGGCGCGCCGCGCGCTGGAGCTGTACGGCAGCGCTCCCGCCGCCGCCGTCACCGGCGCGGCCCCCGTGGGTGCGTGGCTCGGCAGCGCGACATCGCCGCATGAAATGACGGCGGGCTTGGCTTCGCCCGACAGATCTGCATCACGAGCGCTGCCCCGTGGCGGTGCGTCAGCTGCGGGCGGGATCAAGCAGCGCGAAGCCGCGTCGGCGGCAGCCACGGGGGCCGAAGATCCGCTGCTGCCGCTGCGGCTCATGGGGCGGCTGGTCCGCTGCCTCGCGAGCTTGTCGCCGGCAGCGGAGGTGGACGTCGGGCTGGTGCGGTCGGTGGCGCAGGTGGCGGCCGCCGCGGCGGTGCGCGCCGTGCACGCGGGCCCGCAGGCGGCCGCGCCGGCCCTGGCGCCGGCACCAGGGGCCGCTCCAGCGGCGGCAGCGGCCGCCGCACCTGGGTTGGCCGCCCCTCAGGGGGCGCTCTCCGCGGAGGCAGCGGGTGACGGGGCGGAGGTGGTGCGGCTGGCGGAGGGCGTGGTGCGCGATGTGCAGGTGCGGACGATGCGGCCATGGTGTTGTAGAGGGCCGCGTGCAGCCCAACCCAGTCACGATCTTTTTACAAAGTCAGGAACCTGTTCCCTGGCGCTGCGTTACTTTGCGGGCCGGCCCCTGTTGGGCTGGTGGGACGGTCGTGCTACATACAGGTGACATACAGGTATCAGACGGCAAGATGAGCCCTGGCGGCCGAACGGTCGTGTGGGACATTCATTACCGGCTGTGCTGTGAACCGGCTATGGTATAGACCGGTATTTGGTGAGGCTGGCCGCCATCGGTTGCTCCACCTCACCGCCTGCTGGGTTTCGGCGCGTGATCACCTCGTGGGTGCACGCACGTGGGTGGGCGCATCCCTCGTACATCGGGGCACTAATAAGGCCCTCAACGGTCAGGACGTGCTCGCCGTTGTCGCCGTCTGCGGTGCGCCGGCGCAGGCCCTGTGCAACGGGATGCGCCCCGCGCACCGGAACGCCATCCTCGCCATTGTGGCGCCGATCCGGGCAGCGACGGACCACACCCCAGAAACGTCGGTGCAGGTGGGCTGGGGTTCGGGAACGGCGGGGAGGGGAGCTTTGGTTGCGGTGCACGGACTCACGCCCTGGCTGAAGGGGGCACGACACGCAACCCCTAAGATCGGCTGGGGTACGCTATGGACTGGCCCTTTTAACAAATCCTTATTTCACCGAAAATTTCAATATTATTTTTAGTTATTATAATTGAATTTGTACTAATATTTTAAAATAGAAAACCGTACCTATGTAAACCTTCTCCTTCTCCTTAAATTTACACCCAATTAACAGCCGGAACATGTCGGTTCGCATGGCACGAGCGCGTAGTGGTTTCGGGGCTGAGAGGGCTTGGGGCTGCAGCAGGCAGGTGGTCGTGTGGACTCAGCCAGCGAAGCCTGGGCGTTCGGGGATGGGCGTGAGATGTGCACGTTCCAGCTCAAAATCCAGTGACAAGCGCGACACGACCACTGATTGGATTGGATTGGATTTGTGTGGACTGGATCCACATGCATCCGCCAACCATGTGGCCCCGTATGCATCCGCACGCAGGAGCTCTTCATGGGCATGCTGGGGCCGTGTGCCGACTGGGACGCCGGGGGGCAGCGTCCGCGGCGGCGGTCGCAGCGGCCCTCCCCGGCTCAGCTGCAGCTGCTGGTCGCGCACCTGCCGCAGCTGGGATCCACGCCGGGGCTGTCCTGGCTGGTGGCTCGGTGAGGGGCGGTGGGGCAGGGGCAGTGTACGGCGGCTGTCACATCCTCCGGATGTCGTCGTACTCCGTGACGTGGCAGGCGTGTGACGTGTGCCTGTTGTACGGACGGCCAATGTCACAGTAGGCCTCACAGATCGCGGTGCGCCCCGTGGCCATGTACTGCACCCGGCAAGCGCCGATCCCGCCTGGGCGCCTGAAGGTCAGGTCCGTCGCGCCCGGCCTCCCCCTTCCGCTCTTCACCGCCGCCAGGCTGCTGGAGGCGCACGAGCCATACCTGGAGGGAACCCTGCGGGAGCCCTCCCTGCCGCCGTGGCGGGTAGCGGACCAGCTGTTGCGGGCGGCGTCTCAGTCGGTGCCGACCGTCCGGTTGGAGCTGCTCGAGGGGCTGCAGGAGCGGGTGGGTACGCGGGCGGATGAGGGACAAACAGGGCAGGACTGCCAACTGCCATGTCTGAAAACGGTCACGCGGAAAGACGCCATGACGGAACACCGCTTGGACAAGCATTCCCGGTTCGCCAAGGCACGCTACGGCGGATGCATGGCCCCGAACCCCCGAGAGTGAATTGAAGAATGCGCCACGATGGGCGGCGGGATGTGTCGTGGTCCGCCGCGACACGCATGCATGCACCTGCGGTCGCACAGCACCCCCGTCTGCCCACAGAGCAGAGCTGCCCCACACGCCCACACGCCCACACGTCCTCGTCCGCCCACACGTCCTCCCGCAGGTGCTCCGGCTGCCCTCCGCGGACTTGATGACCCTGCTGGCCCGCTGCGAAGAGCTGCACCTGCTGCCGCCGCTCACCCTCGCGGCCATGGCGCACCGCCTGCGGGTGAGGCCGGGTGCCGGGGGGAGGGACGCAGGTCCAGACTTAGCAGGTTATGGTAGCGTGGCTTCCTACCTGCGCCTTAATGTCTTCCTTAGCCCCTCAGCCATCGTTTCAGCGCCCGCTGAGTTACCTCATCGTAGTCTTTTGTCATGGGCCCTGTTTCTTGTCCGCCATTTTTCTCTCTTTGTGTCATGTGGTGAGTTACCGTATAGTAAGTCGGTTTCCTTGTTTGCCATGTCGACAGAACCACTACGTTGCGGGAGCCCAAGGCGCAGCGCTCGAGGCGCCCGGCGGTACGGCGGAGGCGGAGCCCGAGGATCACCTGGACGTGGATCCCTACGACGCCGCCTTCCCCGCCGCCGACGGAGCAGCGCCCCACGGGTCGGCGGCGCCGCCACCGCCGCGGCCGCAGCTGGCGCAAGCCGAGGACGGGGAAGCGGCGCCGCCGGTCAGCGTCGCCATGTCGGGACTGGTCGATGCGATCCGTCGCCGCATGCTGGATGCTTGGGGTGGTGGCGCCGCCGCCGCCGCCGCCGCTGGCGGCGGCGGTACATGGCGGAATGCCTCTTCCGCGGTGCTGCATCGAGAGCGGCACATCGTCACCACCGACCCACCGCAGCTGGCCATGGGTCTGGCGCACGCGCTGGCGGCGGCGCTGGCGGCGGACAGCGGCGGCGGCGCCGGCGGCGGCGCCGGCGGCGGCCTGCAGCTGACCCGTGCCGCACGGGACCAGGCGGGCCGCGTCGCGTGCGCGCTGGCGACGCGCGCGCTGGCGGCGCCGCCGGTGCGTCCCGCCGCCGAGGCCGTGGGCGGGCCCGCGTCGCGGGCACCGACGGCGGCCGCCGCCGGCGAGGCCGCACCGGTCTGGGTGTACAAGCCGACCGCCTCAGCCGAGGGGCTGTCTCTGGCCGGCGCAGCCGCCTCTGCGCTGGGGCTGCTGGAAACCGCGTCGGACGCCGCTAGGGTTGCCGGCGGTGCTGCTGCGAGGCCACCCGGGTTGACCGGCTCGGAGCTGGGGCTGCGGCAGGGCCCGCCGGCGGAGGCGGCCGCAGCGCAGGCGACGCCACAGTCGAAGCCCAAACCGTCGTCCGCGGCGTCGTCGCGACGGCCGCGACAGGATCCGTCATTACTGTTGGCGGATCCGGAAGCGCACCTGCAGCTGCTGCAGGTTGCGGCACAGCAGCGGCAGCGCAACGGCCCGGGCGCAGAGGCGCCGGAGCTCTTCCGCCGGCTGCTGGCGGCGGCGCTGGGCCAGCGCGCGGAGCGCATGTGGGAGCTGGGGCCCGGCGGCGCCGGACGCGCCCCACTGACCTGCGGGTCACACGCCCCGGCGCAGGCGCTGCACCACGCACAACGCGCGCCGACGCAGGACCAGGCACCCCCGGCCGAAACTTTAGCTGTGCAGTCCGCTGAAGTCGACGGCAAAGTTAGTGGTAGCGATGATGGCGGTGGGGTTGCTGCGAGCAGCAGGCCCCGTGCACGGCAAGGTGACCGCCTGGCGTGGCTGCTGCAGGTGGCGCGCGCGGTCCTGACGCGGCCGCCCACTGCGGGCCTCGCCGAGTACACCGCCTCCGCAGCCTACCTCAGCCTTCACGGCGCCACGAAGCCTGGCGTGGGCGCCGCCGGGCAACAACCACCCGCACCGGGCTTTCCGCAGCCGCGACACCGCGTGGGGCCTGCTGCAGCCGCAGGTGCTCAACCCGTTAAGCGGGTTGGGCCGCAGGTGCTACAGCCCCAGGTGTTGCGGCAGCTACAGCTGATCTTGGGGGAGGTGGAGGAGGAGCTGGCGGTGCTGGAGCGGCGGGAGGCAGAAGGCGGGGACGCGGCATCCGGCGCGGAGGCGGAGGCGGACGGCCCGTGGGCGGGGGACGGGGACCGGAGCAGGGACAGCAGCGGGACGATGGCGGCCTCCACCGCCGCCGCCGCCGCCGCCACGACAGGGGAGCGCCAGGCCGCAGAGCTGGTCGCGATGAAGGCTTCGGCGGCGGCCGTGAGGCTGGGAGTCCCCAACTTGGCGCTCATCCCATCGGGCTCGCCCCCCGCATCGGCGGGGCAGAGTGGAGGCCTCCAGGCAGTTGAGGCTGAGGCTCCAGGGATGCAGTCTGGGAGGGATGCCAACGAGGACGCGGACCTGACCATGCTGGGCGCGCCCCGCGGCTTGGAGCTGCCGGGGACGACCCGTGTCAGCGGCGGCGGCGGCGGCGACGGCGTGGGCGCGGCCGACGGCAGCGCGCTGGCGGCGACGCCGCGGTGGCGCTTCCTCAGCGCGCTGCGGGACCGTTTGGAGGTGCTCAAGGCGGGCATGGACGGGCAGGTCGCGGGCCTTATGGCGCCGCCGCCGCCGCGCTGGCTGCCGCTGACGGACGCCGAGGCGTCACTGGTGACGGATGTCGCCGCAGGGGCCGATAGTCGCGGCAGCACAGGCAGCGGCGGCGTCGACGTCATCAGCGCGGTGGGGCGTGTTCAGCGCAGCCCCGAGGCGCTTTCATTGCCAGACCTGGCGCGGGAGCTGCAGCTGGGGTTCGGGAGGTCCGGTCAGACCCGTTCTGCGGCGGCGGCGGAGGCGGCGGCGGAGGCAGCGGCGGCGGCGGCGGCGGACAGCGCCAGGCGCCGCGCGGACGAGGGCGTGCACGACGGTGTACGGCAGCTGCTGGACGAGCTGGAAGTGGAGCTGGCGTGGGAGGCTCATTCCGGGTTGTTGTCCGAGGCGGCGGACTGGGGCGGACTCGGCCCCGGCGGCGAAGCGCCGCGTATGGGAGGCGCAGGGCGGGCCGCACCTGGGAGTTCGCACCCGAGGGTCCAACCGGTGTATCTGACCGCCGCAGGATCTGCCGATGGCGCTCGTTTGGCCGCACCGCCCGCTCTGGGGACACCCGCAGGCGCCGCCGATGCCCCATCAGCGGGCGCCGAGGGGCCTGGGGAAGCGACCCAGTCGTCAGCGGGTCCCGTCCAGAGTGCATCGGCGAGCTCCTCTGAACCAGGCCGTGCCTCCGCCCCCGCCGCCTCCGCCGCCGCCGCCGCCTCCGCCGCCGCCGCCGCGCCCAGTGGCGGCGAGGGCCGCTGGCGGCGGCAGCTGCTCATGGATTCCGTGCGCGTCCTGTCCCTCCTGCAGTGCGACCGCCTCACCACTGCGCTGCCGGGCGACCCGCGGGTCGACTCCGAAACCACCGCCGCCGCCGCCGCCACCGTCACCGCCGATGCGCGACAGCGCGTCCTGTGGGAGCTGCTGACGCCCCCCTTGCTGCGTGCCGCCCACGCGGGCGAGCTGGGGCTGTACGACATGCTGGAGGTGCTGGAGGGCCTCCCGGGAGCGCCGCGGGAGGGCCCGGCGGCGACCACGCTCCGGAACCTGATCGACCGGCTGTTCGGCGGCATCGCGCCGTGGCTGCTGCGCCACGTTCCGGAGCCCGCCACACGCCAGACGCTGCTTAAAGCCTCGGCTGCCGCCGCGCCCTCGACCCTGGCGACGCCGCCACCGCCGGCGCGGCTGCCTGCACCCACAGGGGATGAGGGACTGACCATGCCTGCACCGGGGACTGAGCAACCCCAGGGCGAGGTGACGGAGGGAGGCGCATCCGGGGGCGGTGTAGCAGGGCCGGCAGCGGCGGCGGCGCCGCCCGGCCGGCCGCGCCGCCCCGCCACCGTGTCGGCGGCGGCCGTGGAGGTGTACTCCCGGGCCGCGGCCGCCATGAAGGCCCTCGACCTCAGCTCCCACCCGTCGGTGCAGCAGCTCCAGGCGGTGTACACGCCGTGGCTGGAGCGGAAGGAGCTGAACGAGCTCTTGGGCGCGGCGCTGCGGCTGGAGGCCCTGCGGCGGGGCGCCGCCGCCGCCGCCGCCGCAGCAGCAGCAGCGGGTGGCGACAGCGCTGGTCTTGACGCCGGCGGGATGGATAGCGGGCGAGCGGCTGCGCCGCGCTCCGACCACGCCGCGCGCGAGGCGCAGGCCAAGGCCGCAGCGGCGGCGGTGGAGGCGGCGGCCGTGAAGGAGAGGCTGCTGCGGGCGCTGCAGCGGGGCAGCGCCGACCAGCGGCTCACCACCTTCCTGGCGTTGGCGCAGAGCCGGCTGCTGGCGGACGGGTCGCTGGTGGAGGCGGTGGTGGATCTGCTGCTGCAGGACATGACGGTGCGCTCGCTGCCGGCGGGACGGGTGGGCGGCATGGGACTAGGATTTTGCGGTTATCGCTATCTTTATTGACAAAAAAAGGGACGGGTGGGCGGGGCGGGGGCCGCCCAACTACGGTCGCTGCGCGGGACGTGACGGCCCCAAGCTGACCAAACTGGCAACCCTCGGATGTCCGTTCTCTTCCCTGCAGGCCCTCCTCCCCGCCGACTACATCCGGGCACTCCGCGCCGTGGCCCTGGTGGCGGACTCCCCCGACACCGCCGCCGTGGCCCGCGGCCCCTCCGCCACCGACCTGCTCGCCCGCATCGCCGCCCGCCTCAAGTCCCGCGTCGACGACTACACCAGCCCGCAGCTGGCCAGCGCCCTGCCGCTGCTGGCGCAGCTCGTCGCCGGCGGCTGCAACGTCGACCGGGCCGTGGTGCCGGCGCTACAGCGCTGCCTGCTGAAGCGGCTGGCGCAGCCATCCTGCGGTGTTGAGGACGTGACGGCGGTCCTGCAGCGCATGGCGGCGACCACTGCGGCGACCGCCGCGGCGGCGGCGGCGGTGGCGGCAGACGGCGCGACGCACAGTGGCCGTGACCGCGAGGGTCAGGTTCGGCTGCTGCACGGCGCGGCCGATGCGGCCCTGCGGCTGCTGCAGCAGCGCGACGGCGTCGTTGGCGGCGGCGGCGCCGCCGCTGCCGCGGAGGGCACGAGCGGGCGGCGCACCGCCGTCGGCGCCGCCGCCGTCGGCGCGGATGGCGCCGGCGGCGCTGCGCGGGACGTCGGCGTGCTGCACCTCGACTTGCTGCAGGCCTTTGCCCGGCTGGGGTACAGTCGCACGGGCGGCTGGCGGTGGGCGGCGCTCCTCCAGCGCACGCAGCGGGAGGTGCGGCGGCGGCTGCAGCGGGCCGCGGAGCGCCCAACACCGCAGCGGCTTCGGGATATGCAGCGCGTTCGGGAGCTGCAGGGGGCCGTGGCGGAGCTCAGGCCGCGGAGCGTCGCCGCGACCGCGGAGGCGGCGGCAGCCGCGGCGGCGGCCGCCGCCGCGGCCGCGGTCGCCGCCAAGGCGGCGGCCGCCCAGGCGGCGGCCGAGGCGGCGTACCGGCAGGCCGTTGTGGAGGCGACCAGACTGGGTCGGCGCCGAGTCGCGATCGGCGGGGGTCGGGGTGCGGGAGCCGCCGGGGGGGAAACCGCCGCCGCCGGCAGTGATGTACGGCAGGCGGACGGCAGCGCGGCAGTGGAGGCCGCTGGTGGAGAGGCGCCTCCGGCCCGGGCGGAGGTGACGGAGCAAGAGGAGGACGAGGCGGCGCGGGTGAGGGCCGCTGCGGGCGCGGCAAGGTTCGCGGCGTCGGTGAGGGCGATGGAGGCGGCGGCCGCGGCCGCGGCCGCCGCGGCGGCCGCCGCGGCGGACACCGCGGCGAGGGCGCAGGCGGCAGCGGCGGACGCCAGGGCTGCCGAGGCGGCTGGAGCCTTAGCAGGGGCGGAGGAGGAGCTTGGGAGGCTGGAGGCGGAAACCGCATACACCCGGTTGACGGCCGAATTCATGGCCGCGCAGCGCTTTGGGTTGCGGGCTCTGGACGTGTTGCTGTCCGTTGACGCGCTGCCCCATGACGTGTTGTTGGTGTACGGCGATATGTTGGCGGAGGCGCTCGCGGAGGAGTACGGCGAGCTGGAGGAGCCGGGGGAGCCGGGGGAAGGGGGGGAGGCGCCCGAGGTGGCTGTCGCGGCGGCTGGGGTGGTGGTGGGTTGAGTCTTGAGTGGGGTGCAGCCGGCTGCCGTAGCGGAAGACGGCATACCAGACGGACTAGACCAGAACAGAGACAGGCAGCCAGAGAGGCAGAAAGACAGACAGATGGCTCTTGTCGATCTGGGTGTGGATCACTCGGGGGGTCCCCCTACGCCTGGCCTTCCAAGTGCCAACAGCAGCACTCTCGTCGTTCGACAGGCTGGGAGCGTACTAAGCTGCGAGACCGAAAATTGGAGTCCAGGGCTCCAGGCTGATAGACGCTGTGCAGATGGTAAAAACACCGGAACCTTAACGTCGTGTTCGTCTGTGTGGGTACATGAATTATAACCATGCCGCAGTGGACCCCGCTAGGGTCATCGGTGGCAGCCGCAGCCCCCTCTCATGTGCTTGGTGACCTGAGCCGCGAGGCAGCGGGTGCGGGTGTGAGTAGAAGACGCCGGGCTGTGTGTTCAGGGAGAGACCCGCCCGAACCACCCAGGCCCCAAGGACAGCCCAAAGGACGCTCGCCGCGCCACCTGCAATAGGCTCGCCGTAGAGTGTCGGTCCGTGTGTGTATGGTGGTGGTGGTAGTGGTGGTGGTGAAGGGGGGGAGAGGGATTGATGCAGCCTTGCCCGGTGATCGTCCTTGCCTATTGGCATGCCGGAGTACGCTGACCGTCTCGGTCAAACAACGTGCCCAAGGCCTTTCGGGAAACACAATCCAACACATTCGAATACAGTCGCTTACATGGGACGACACTGAGTAGGATGCCGCTGTTTGTGTCCGTTCAATGCGGTAATGAGCTCCTGCAACTGCAGAGTGTTGACGCCGACGTCTTTGAAGGCATGATGTGCCGTATATGGCATGACTCTCTGTGATGTTCAGTCTTCGGAAAGGAGTATTTGGGCTTCGGCATCTATCCTAACCACCCCAACCATGCCGGTAACTGCCGCGTTTCGAAGTCGTGATGCGAAGAAAATGCATTGAGTAAATAAAACAATATAAGCTTTGTCGTAATGTTTGCGCTTGCACAGCGAACTCGCATGTTTCTATGGCGGCGTTATGAAGTACACATCTGAGTGTTTGCGTGTTTGCAAACAATCAAGGCATTGAGCACAGCTGAGAATTCATACATTACCAATACTTCGTTTTTATATAAAGATAAAAACATCTTAAGCTCATCATGCGTTGTCTGAGCGGCCACGGAGCTTCGACCTATCCGTTAATGTCCCTCGCCGTCTACATGTGATCAGCACATTTGCATGATTCGGAGCACGAGTTCCTACAAGAAATATTTATACATCTTTTGTGCACGTTCCTATATCTGTTCCAGGACTCAGCGGCAAGATGAGAGTTGAGGCTCCCTATCCGGTGAGACACCAGCACATGTTACAATAGGGCAATGGTTTCATTATCTCGTTATAGAATAATATGTTAATAGCTGTTGTTAAGAAGCTGAGCGTGCATCTCGGTGTCTGTCAACCGCTTCTCGACGAATTCGGACATGCTTGGCTTCCGACAGGTGACGCAGACAAGCTATTCCAGGGCGTACGAAGACCATATGGAATCCCATGCGAAGTTTCCTGGCGCGGAAACTCCCATCGAGACTGCGCCGACGTTAGTGCTGTCCCGGAGTGCGGACAGCGCATACCTCTGCGAGGCCGAAGCCACAACCGCTATGGGCATCTCTGTGGCCATCACCGCCGCCACCGCCACCGCCACAATCGCTGAGTTGAAAGCGTTCCGTCAGCGAGCAGCGCAGGCCAGCCTCTGGCTGGCCGAATTCGATTTCGAAATGGAAGACATCCCGCCGATAAAACCCCCCGCGGCCATCGTCACCGCCGCCGATAGCTGGCCGGCTGCCGCCATCAGCGCCGCGCGCAGCAGCACCTGCTACGTCCGCTCCAGCTCGATCGCCACCAGCAGCGACAGGGACACGGGCAGCAGCCGCACGGCCTCTAGTTCTCCACGCACCGCCTCCCCCAAGTCGCTTGCGATGTCTCACGGCGTGGCCACCAGCGTCCCCGACTCGCCCATCACCAGCCCCTCCGCCTCCTGCCCGGAGCCCGAGATCCAGCCCATTCCCAGCGACGAAGAGCCGTGCTACAGCCGACGCCGTGACAACACGCCGCCTCGCTCTGCGGCCGCATTCTCTCCTGCTGCCACTGCTGCTGCTGCTGCTGCTACTGCCGCGGCCGCAGCCGGCACGAGCTGCAGCCGCCCGGCCCAGCAGCCGCAGCAGCCAGGCCCCAAGCCGCTGCGGGAGTCCATCCCGCTGATGGTCGACGGACACCTGGACCCGGAGTTCGAGGCGCTGCTGGAGGCGGATATGGACGATCTGACGGCCCGCGGCTTCATCCATTGGACCACCAACCAGCTTGTGGAGGACCGGCTGCGGCGGGCCTTCGGTGGTGCCGGCCCCATGGGCGCGGGAGGTTCGGGCACTGACAGCCCACTGTCAACGGTGTCAGTAGACTTCATCCCGATGGCGAGGCCGTGGGGCGTCGTCGCCACGGCAAGGGCGCCGTTGCCCGCGTCCGCCGCGGCGATTGGGGCAGCAACAGCAGGGGCGGGGACAGGGGCAGGGGCAGTTGGGGCAGGGGCAGACGCCAGGGCGGTGGAGGCCGGGGAGGAGGGTGACTGGGAGGTGGTGGCGGTGCACGCGGCGCCGGTGGTGATCTTGCAGGGGCGCAGAGCGCATGTGTTGGTGAGGAGGGGGCGGGCGGCCAGGTGGCTGGTGGGGGCGCTCTGCTGCTGCATGGGCCGCGGCAGCGTCTACGCGGTGTGATTGGGTGTGTCATGGCTAAGGATGGTTATGATGCGTCTGTCCGTCTGTCCGTCCTTCCTTCCGGGCTGCAGCGTTACCGACGTGCCGTGCTTGGCTTTCTGGAGGAGTCCTGTGAGGAGCCGCTGCTTGCTCCGGCTCACCATGTGTTGATTGATATTCATCTTCTTAACCGGAATATATGTATGTATCACGTTGCTTCACGTTGATTGATTGCCGACGTGGAGTGTGATTGTGATATAATTGCAGCGGGCCCCGATAGATTCGTTAGGTAGCGCCAAGGCGTGAGGTGTCCCAAGCTGCCTACATACGGAGCTACGGTGCTCTGCTGTACGACAGTAAGAGAGTCCACCTCATGCCAACAGGATCGGGCGCCCATAGACGAAGGAGCGGCTCAGTGCCGCCGTACATCGTACGTTGTCCCCCGACCATGCTCGTACACCCGCCCGTACATCCGGGTCATGCACATATGCACAGTACTTTGCCAGACATTTCGGAGAATTGAGTCCGACCTCCGGTGGTCTCATTCACTAAATATGGAGTGTATATTGATACGATTTATGCTACGTGATTCTTCCTGAATAATAATACATTCTTCTTCATCATAGGTTATTACGTTGGTTGGCTCGGCCTGCCTTCATTTCAATTCCAAACCGAGCGGAGGAGGCGCGTTGGTTGGTTGTGCGTGCATGTGCCGGTCCTTGGGTTTTGCCGCACAGTCCGGTCCAGCAGGTTGCAGGCAAATACCCCACGCAGCAGCAGCACGCGCCGTGCCCAGACCTGCTGCAAACATCGGACGTGAGGATCGGCGGCAGGGGTGGTGGGTGTGTACCGTACGTGTGCGTTTTCTTTCTGTTGTGTTACCTGTCCGCCATGCCTGGAGCCGTCCACGAAGCGGCGATCAGGATAAATATGCGTTGTGTGGTTTGCAGCAAAGTCGCTGCGCCCGTGCAAGCCCGGCCGACCCAGCAGCATACCCTGGGTGTCCGCATGTAGGCTGCAGGTATCGATTATTGGGCTACTTGACCTATGGCAGCCTTGGCAGTGCCAGCAGCGGGACTATGCGGTGTCCAATGATTTGGAGTCGGTTGTGCGAGTCCGGCGAGCAGTGAAGCGAAACCAAAAGCTCAGTGCCACGTGCGTCACACGCCATTTCCGCAGGTATGCTGTTTGTGAATCGGGATGGGCATGTTGTTTCATACTCAGCTTTGTCCGTCAACCAGTGTGTTTTTTGACGGTGGCAAGGCAGCAGTGCGTGTCATGCAAGGGGTAAAGCTGCCCACGCAACTGCGACTGTCCAGCCCTTACCCATACAGGAACGGGGTAGTTCTCTGGTAGTGTCGGCCCAGCGGGGTGTGTTTCGGTGCACTTGTGGAGCCTGTCCGGAGCGCCATGGTGGCGCAAATTTGATTAGGCAGTGTATGGTGAGGAAGCCTCGGCTGTCGCCGTTGGCTGTCACCGATGACCCACGGGGTCCGCTGTAACATCCTTAATAATAATAACCCATACATTTTTGGCCGCGCTGGACGGCTATGGACTTCCTTACGTGATGCAACAATGTTCATTCATTTATCCAACGTGATGAATTCTCCGGGTTTTCCGATGTACGGCTGACGAGGGATGGCTGTGCGCTGCTTTCACTTTACTTGAGATACGGACTCTGCCACAGCGAGCTGACCACATCTGGGCAGGACACGCCCAATCTGCTGCCCTTTCTGAACTTCGGGGATGTGCGTGTTGCGCGAGCTAACCCCGGAAGCACTGTGCCTGCGTGGCGCCAGGCCTGCTGGCGAATGATTTTATGCTGCAGCGGATTCGGTGGCTCACCACCTAAAGAAAAGTACGTGCCGCTCCAGCAACAGCAGCGAAGCAGCACCTTAGCGCTGCAAAAAAGAGGACTCAGACTCGCCAGCGTAGCCACCCAAACCCGCAGAAGCAACCCGCTGGCCAACACTGCCGGTGGTGAGCTGGTGACCCACGCATGGGAGACGGCAATGCAGTGATGCAGTCCCATCCGTCTGCAATCCATCCGTCGAGCAGCATGCACGTCAGGCTCGACAGCCATCACACCACAACGTTGAACGCGCAAATACTTCAGGATCGTTGTTGAAGTAGTGGCAGTTCGTTCGCCAAGTCGCCGCACACGCGCAGTCAGCCTGGTATGCCGTGCACTAAGCAGGGAGCCGTGCCAAGGCAGGCCGCCAGCGCCAAGCCTTACAGAACAAAGGTAGAACAAGCCCGCACAAAGCCGGTCGACCAGGCGAACCAGCGGCGGCGCATCACCGAAGCGACCGTCAAGGCACTGAGACCAGGGCCTCGCCAGGAAGCCAGGCTGTCCACACCAGCGCCCGCCAATCCTGCGCGCGAGACAGAGCACCACCTGATGAACCATGCGCATACACAGGCATAAAAGCGGCGCGTCTACGTGGCGCGGGGAACTGGGGGATGGGGGGCGGCTCGACGTCCGGGGAATCCGTTAGGGCGACCCGCCTTGACACACCGCACAGGAACCTGGGCACGAACTATCTGGGCCCGTTGGAACACCCGGTCGGGATACGGGTCCACCTTGTAACGGTTACAAAAAAACATATTATGATGGTGGCATTGAGACCCCGTTCTGTGGAGGCAGGTCAGGTGTCCTTCACGAGATCTTGGTCAGTGGCCAAGAGAGCCCGCGGTCACCACCATCCCGATGGCCATCCGGTGTGCGCGCGGGAGAGCTCTGCGCATCGTCGGGGCGTAGTCGTGATTACCCTGGTAGCCGCGGCTAACCCACCTGGTCTACCCCTGTGTGCCTGGAATGTGATGGCGTGATGGCCCTGGTGACCGGCGAGCGCGGGGCAAGTACGTACTGGCCGCACACGTGGGCAATTGGTCACCAGGTCGCGTTAAGGGCCCTCACCACAGCCCCCGTCTCCTCCAACAGCGGCCGTTCCACGAAGCATTTCCTAAACAAACGCCACCGACGCAAGCCCCCGCTCTGTCGAGGGATGACGGCGCCACATGCAGATTCAGCGAGCCGCCCAAGTGCAGGCGCGAGGATCCGGGGCTCGATCCCGACAGTATGTGCAGTGTGAGTCGCCAAGGCCAGAAATCAGTCCGTCTCGTGCCAGTGCGAGCCTCCCGGACGGTCTTTTGTGGTATGCTCCCAGCGGCCAGCACAGCCGCCACAGTCGCCGAAGGGTGGCCCGACAGTCATTCAGGGCGGACGGCGGTACTGGCATTTGTCCGTACACGTCCGCAATGGATGCCTGGTGCCGGCCCGCGAGCTCCCGCAGGGAACCAGGGATTCATGGTAACTAAATGCAAACGAACGAATGAATGCCACAGCTGGATCACCTTAACCTGTAAGACGAAAACGTAGCACGGAGCAGCGGACCCGATAACAATGCAATGAAGCATCACCGCACAAGGAATGAATGGGCAGCCTGCCGGCCACACCGCCTCGATATCCCAACCCGTCCGAGCCATCCATGCCTGCGCCGCACATTGTCTGGGGGATAAATTGAAACAGCCCAGACACACCCCAGTGTCTGGGGGAGCTTTGCTTGCACGGCGGCGGCGAGCGAGGCGCGCATGTACGGCAGTCTGGGGCGGCGCCTCCCCTGTACGCGAGTGCCGTAAATCGTACCGGTGAGCTGCTGCGGTGCAATCACCCGCGCAAGTTATCGTGGCCGTACCGAAACCGATGCCGGGGAGCCACAACGCCAAGCCGTGAAGCGGCTCGCACCAAGCATTGTGCCTCGCCGGAGTCTCTGCAAGCCTAGAGAGGATACCCCAGGCGGCTGCCACATCTCTGAGGGGGCATCTGACCAATGAGGGCGTCCAAGTCATATGCCGCCTGTACCGCTCCAGGATCGCCCAAAG
This sequence comes from Eudorina sp. 2006-703-Eu-15, assembly GCA_003117195.1. Taxonomy (NCBI): domain Eukaryota; kingdom Viridiplantae; phylum Chlorophyta; class Chlorophyceae; order Chlamydomonadales; family Volvocaceae; genus Eudorina; species Eudorina sp. 2006-703-Eu-15. Next base: position 850,698 of record BDSI01000008.1, on the reverse strand, counting down.
CGCCCCCTACCCGCGAAGACCACGGAGCACACGCCACGGAGGCTCCAGTGTGGCTGCCTCCTCAACGCGGAGGGAGGGCAACTGTCTCGTGACGCAGCTAGTCTGGACAACCGACCCACGACGGACCCACGACCGACCCACGACCGACGTTAGCAAGGTCGCCCAGCAGTGAGGCATCATCACACTAATGCCCCGCAGCAGGAGTGTGGGACTCGAGGCACCTGTCATCGGTAGCCACAGTTGTATGGGCGGCATTGCCCCAGGTTGTGCGGTGAAGCTCTACGGCCCGGCCATTCCGGATCAAGCAGGACGGGAGGCTCCAGGAGGAGACGGCGATAGGAGGCGACTAAGGGCGGGCCAGCCAGCAAGGAACTGCGTCCCAGCACCCGGCCATCATAGGATGCGAGCACGCGCGGAGGTGATGCAGGGCAAAAACCTACCAGCGCGGGTCGTGGAGTGCCAGGCGGGAGGAGGTGGGAGGAGGCCACAGCCGAGTCCGTATCACACAACGCAGTGCCGCCAGGCCGTGACGCGCCCGGGCGCCCACAACCCAAGCAACCCCCTTTAGTTTGTGCTACCGCGTTCACCTTTGACAACGTTCGGTAGTAAATTTTTGTAAATCTGCGCTTGTGTTCCGTCACTGTCGCATCATTTAGTTATTGCTCGACAGTTCGCCATGGATGCACCCTGCCGCCAGGCTTCATCCGCGTCCTGGCTGGCGTAGAGAATCGTTGGGTCTCGGCCGCCCCTAAAGCCCCTAAAGGTTGTCTTAAACCCAGGAGCAAAGAATTGGGGCTTGCAGGGAAGATAGACGTGACATGATGCATTATGTTAGGGTTTCGCATTCCTTCGGGGCTTCGGAACCGTCTGAGGCCATTCCTAACTGAAACGCTAATCGACCGCATCCCTGCCCGACTCCTCCAAGCTTCCACCATGGACCATTTATGCACACCAAGCGATTCCTCACCGCGCGCTTTTGCGTAACTCGTTACAGCTCCCTATTCTTTCGGGCAGTGACAACCAAATTTCATAGGTTTTTTCAATAACGCTGGCATTGATGATTCCATTTATCAATCCAGGGTGGGGTGCCAGGGATAGCACGTGCGACGTGCCGCCATCACGAGAACGGGTGTCGGTCTGATAGCGCATGCATGGGAACGTCGATTACCAAAACCGTACAAGTATGTGGTCACACCGTTTCAAGAATACTTGGGTACATGCCTCGTGTATTATCAAACATGAACTGTACCGTATGCATCTTTGGGCCATGTCTGCATTTGTCCTCCACAATACCGTAAACAAAATGTCAACACAACAGGCCATTTATGCTGATGTAGCGACTCGAAATACGCAGCGTACATGATCTATCCTACTCCATGCAGGGTGCCGACTTAGGATAGTGACTCCCAGTGGCCGTGCGGGCCCGGTAAAGCTATGAAATACCCGTATGGTCGTTCAGTTAAATGAGCCAGGAGGAAAAATACGGTGTCCCCTTTGCTTGCGGCTCCGAAATCATTACTGTGTTACTGTTTGATGCGAGAGGGAACAGTCGGATACAATGCATTCATATTTTTAATGTGTCTCTAGCGTAAAGCACCGTCCTAACGCTCTAAAGTCCGTGGAGGTCCACCTCCAACCACCTCCGTCGGCCCATCTAAAGTTATGTACAGTTACAAATGGCATGTTATTTAAGCTTTGTTTCAGGGTTAGAGTTGCTTCAAACACGCCGGGCTGCTGATGCTCCTCGGTCGAGCGACCGGGTCGACCCAGTCGACCCTTGCTCGCGACGTTCTCCGACTGTCCTGGTCATGGAAGGTCAACCTATTATACTACAGTGCTCTAACCAGAGCTTGATATCTTACTCATATAACGCAAGCGAAGAAATTCCCAGGAAAATCACAGGCCAAATTCACGTCGCTGATATAAAGCTCGACCATCGCTGTAGAAATCTGACTCAGCACGTCACCCAAACTATACTTATGATACGATAGCTTGAAGCGCGTTCGAACATGTGTGCCGTTGGCGTGCATTGCGGGTTACGGCACAATGTTGTACAGGGTGGTACGGCACCTGAATCCTGAAAGACTATTTACGTGACGAAATTACAGCAGGTTTTCATTTTTAAACATATCCAGCGCTCTCCTGGAGCCCTTAACTCTTTGACCAAGCTGGCGCCTCGAGCGTCGCAGCCTATCGTACCCCAGGGACAAACGCTACTCAGCATTTGGGTTTGAAGGTGAGGAGAACATTCCTGCTTAACGGTTTGCCCTATTGTGGTGTATATGTGTGATCCTGTGTGATTTAGGCTGACTTGGTCCCAACTGAAGTCCGCGACTCACGACGTCGCAGTGAACCTCTGTTGCTACGTCGTCAATGCAATTCAAAGCGCCCTAAAGGGTCCAAGCATCAGCTTTCTCACAATGAGGGAACATACATACAGGCGTGCTAGAACGAGAGCCGAACGATGGGTAACCTTCGTCCTTGCCCTGGCCACTTTTATTGTGATTTCGAGGTAAGTGAATCATATGTTTGCACTGTAACTGTGTTAGCAGCATTGCACGCCATCGGAAATGTTTTCGGGTCACGACCAATTTAGATCTACACCGAGCCTCTGAGCATAAGGCGACCTGCAGTTGTTATGTTTGCTTTGAGTTATGGCATCTCGTGTCCTCGCCGGAAATACTTTCGCCGATACTATCGGTGTACTCGCTGTCCTCGTCCATGCATGGTCTTCTCTCTGTCGGCGTAAGAAGCTTCGGTGATGCTTAAGCACTTCCTTGTATGATATGCTGCTCTTATATGCCTAATTGGATAATAAACTGAAATCGGTACTGTGCATAACTATGCCGTCCTTACTTCTGCTTCCTTACCGATCAGGCGGGATGCGAACCTCGACTGGACCACTGGCACCGCCCCAGGCACCGCCCCAGGCACCGCTCCGTCCGTCTGGAGCATCAATCCTGGTATGATGTCTTGCCCGTCATGCTCATAACTTGTGGCAGTTGTGCTGATACAAGCCGTGATGATTGGTGGCGTATCGCCCTAATGCGATCGCGTCACTCACCGGCGCCGACACGCTCCGACCAGGTCGCTTTGGTCCACCTTCTCCATCTTCGCGGCTCTCTCAAGCTCCAACGACCATGTACAAACCTTTTACAATCAAGTCAAGCACTGAGTGGATGAACTCGTCATCACTTCTGCTGTCGACAACATCAGGGCGCGACGGCACGTGGGGTGAGCTTGGTGGGCCCCGTCTGTACGTTAAATATGCATTTTATTTGCGCATGTGCGGAGGTCTGCGGCAGCTGATTGGGGGGATTTTTTATATGTGAGGTCAACTCGATTCGTCTCAACGGCTTCGCGCACACTATTTAGTAATTTTATATGTTTCCAAACAACTTAGTGAGGTTGGCCCGACAAACAATAAGTCCGTTATACATGCGGCGCTATTGCCATCCTAGGCCACCCATCCATTGCCGGGCTATCATGGTTCAACATTAAGGGTTAATGTTCCAACAACATATAAAAAAAACTTCATATCCTTTAATATGAAGGATAAATTCCTAGTGTACGGCAAAGCAATCGTACCGGCTACCCCATGCTACCGCCCTGGCCATACCAGCGAACCAACTGCCGAGAACGCCCCTGCCATATCAACGACCCCTTCTGCCAAGAACGCCGCCCCTGCAATACCTGCGACCCCATCTGTCAATAACGCCGTCCCTGCCATACCTACGACCCCTACTGCCGAGAACGCCGCCCCTGCCATACCCGCGACCCCTTCAGCCAAGAACGCCGCCCCTGCCATACCTGCGACCCCTACTGCCAAGAACGCCGCCCCTGCCATACCTGCGACCCCTACGGCCGAGATCGCCGTACCTGCCATACCTGCGACCCCTACTGCCAGGAACGCCGCCCCTGCAATTTCTGCAACCCCTTCTGCCAAGAACGCCGCCCCTGTTATACCTGCGACCCCTTCTGCTGAGAACGCCGCCCCTTCCATACCCGCGACCCCTTCTGCCAAGAACGCCGCCCCTGCCATATCTGCTACCACTTCTGCCGAGAACACCGCCCCTGTTATACCTGCGACCTTTTCTGCAAAGAACGCCGCCCCTGCCATACCTTCGACCCCTTCTGCTGAGAACGCCGCCCCTTCCATACCCGCGACCCCTTCTGCCAAGAACGCCGCCCCTGCCATATCTGCTACCACTTCTGCAAATAACGCCCCCCTGCCATACCTGCAACCCCTTCTGCCAAGAACGCCGCCCCTGCCATACCTTCGACCCCTCCTGCTGAGAACGCCGCCCCTTCCATACCCGCGACCCCTTCTGCCAAGAACGCCGCCCCTGCCATATCTGCTACCATTTCTGCCGAGAACACCGCCCCTGTTATACCTGCGACCTTTTCTGCAAAGAACGCCGCCCCTGCCATACCTACGACCCCTTCTGCCGAGATCGCCGTACCTGCCATACCTAAGACCCCTTCTGCCAAGAACGCCGCCCCTGCCATACCTAAGACCCCTTCTGCCAAGAACGCCGCCCCTGCCATACCTGCGACCCCTACCGCCGAGAACGCCGCCCCTGCCATATCTGCGACCCCTACTGCCGAGAACGCAGCCCCTGCCATATCTGCGACCCCTACTGCCGAGAACGCAGCCCCTGCCATATCTGTGACCCCTTCTGCCAAGAACGCCGCCCCTGTTATACCTGCGACCCCTTCTGCTGAAAACGCCGCCCCTCCCATACCTGCGATCCCTTCTGCCAAGAAGGCCGCCCCTTCCAAACCTGCGACCCCTTCTGCACAAAACGGCGCCCCTGCCATATCTGCGACCTTTTCTGCAAATAACGCCCCCCTGCCATACCTGCAAACCCTTCTGCCAAGAACGCCGCCCCTGCCATACCTTCGACCCCTTCTGCTGAGAACGCCGCCCCTTCCATACCCGCGACCCCTTCTGCCAAGAACGCCGCCCCTGCCATATCTGCTACCACTTCGGCCGAGCAGACCGCCCCTGTTATTCCTGCGACCTTTTCTGCAAATAACGCGCCCCTCCCATACCTGCAACCCCTTCTGCCAAGAACGCCGCGCATGCCATACCTGCTACCACTTCTGCCGAGAAGACCGCCCCTGCCGTACCTGCGACCCCTTCTGCCGAGAACGGCGCCCCTGCCATACCTTCGACCCCTTCTTCCGAGAACGCTGCCCCTGCCATACCTGTGACCCCTTCTGCCAAGAACGCTGCCCCTGCCATACCTGCGACCCCTTCTGCCGAGAGGACCGCCCCTGCCATATCTGCGACCCCTTCTGCCTAGAACGCCGCGCCTGCCATACCTACGACCGCCTCTGCCAAGAACGCCGCCCCTGCCATACCTACGGCCCCTACGGCCGAGATCGCCGCCCCTGCCATACCTACGAGCCCTACTGCCAAGAACGCCGCCCCTTTCATATCTGCAACCCCTTCTGCCGAGAACGCCGTCCCTGCCATATCTGCGACCCCTACTTCCGAGAACGCCGCCCCTGCCATACCTGCGACCCCTACTGCGAGAACGCCGCCCCTGCCATACCCGCAACCCCTTCTGCCAAGAACGCCGACCCTGCCATACCTGCGACCCCTTCTGCCAAGAACGCCGCCCCTGCCATACCTACGACCCCTTCTGCCGAGAACGGCGCCCCTGCCATATATATCTGCGTCCCCTTCTGCCAAGAACGCCCCCCCTGCAATACCTGCGACCCCATCTGTCAATAACGCCGTCCCTGCCATACCTGCGACCCCTTCTGCCGAGAAGACCGCCCCTGTTATACCTGCGACCTTTTCTGCAAATAACGCGCCCCTCCCATACCTGCAACCCCTTCTGCCAAGAACGCCGCGCCTGCCATACCTGCTACCACTTCTGCCGAGAAGACCGCCCCTGCCATACCTGCGACCCCTTCTGCCGAGAACGGCGCCCCTGTCATACCTTCGACCCCTTCTTCCGAGAACGCTGCCCCTGCCATACCTACGACCCCTACTGCCAAGAACACCGCCCCTGCCATATCTTCTACATCTTCTGCCGAGAAGACCGCCCCTGTTATACCTGCGACCTTTTCTGCAAATAACGCGCCCCTCCCATACCTGCAACCCCTTCTGCCAAGAACGCCGCGCCTGCCATACCTGCTACCACTTCTGCCGAGAAGACCGCCCCTGCCGTACCTGCGACCCCTTCTGCCGAGAACGGCGCCCCTGCCATACCTTCGACCCCTTCTTCCGAGAACGCTGCCCCTGCCATACCTGTGACCCCTTCTGCCAAGAACGCTGCCCCTGCCATACCTGCGACCCCTTCTGCCGAGAAGACCGCCCCTACCTGCCATATCTGCGACCCCTTCTGCCTAGAACGCCGCGCCTGCCATACCTACGACCGCCTCTGCCAAGAACGCCGCCCCTGCCATACCTACGGCCCCTACGGCCGAGATCGCCGCCCCTGCCATACCTACGAGCCCTACTGCCAAGAACGCCGCCCCTTTCATATCTGCAACCCCTTCTGCCAAGAACGCCGTCCCTGCCATATCTGCGACCCCTACTTCCGAGAACGCCGCCCCTGCCATACCTGCGACCCCTACTGCCGAGAACGCCGCCCCTGCCATACCCGCAACCCCTTCTGCCAAGAACGCCGACCCTGCCATACCTGCGACCCCTTCTGCCAAGAACGCCGCCCCTGCCATACCTACGACCCCTTCTGCCGAGAACGGCGCCCCTGCCATATATATCTGCGTCCCCTTCTGCCAAGAACGCCCCCCTGCAATACCTGCGACCCCATCTGTCAATAACGCCGTCCCTGCCATACCTGCGACCCCTTCTGCCGAGAAGACCGCCCCTGTTATACCTGCGACCTTTACTGCAAATAACGCGCCCCTCCCATACCTGCAACCCCTTCTGCCAAGAACGCCGCGCCTGCCATACCTGCTACCACTTCTGCCGAGAAGACCGCCCCTGCCATACCTGCGACCCCTTCTTCCGAGAACGGCGCCCCTGCCATACCTTCGACCCCTTCTTCCGAGAACGCTGCCCCTGCCATACCTACGACCCCTACTGCCAAGAACACCGCCCCTGCCATATCTTCTACATCTTCTGCCGAGAAGACCGCCCCTGTTATACCTGCGACCTTTTCTGCAAATAACGCGCCCCTCCCATACCTGCAACCCCTTCTGCCAAGAACGCCGCGCCTGCCATACCTGCTACCACTTCTGCCGAGAAGACCGCCCCTGCCATACCTGCGACCCCTTCTGCCGAGAACGGCGCCCCTGCCATACCTTCGACCCCTTCTTCCGAGAACGCTGCCCCTGCCATAACTGCGACCGCTTCTGCCAAGAACACCGCCCCTGCCATATCTGCTACCACTTCTGCCGAGAAGACCGCCCCTGTTATACCTGCGACCATTTCTGCAAAGAACGCCGCCCCTGCCATACCTACGACCCCTTCTGCCGAGATCGCCGTACCTGCCATACCTAAGACCCCTTCTGCCAAGAACGCCGCCCCTGCCATACCTAAGACCCCTTCTGCCAAGAACGCCGCCCCTGCCATACCTGCGACCCCTACCGCCGAGAACGCCGCCCCTGCCATATCTGCGACCCCTACTGCCGAGAACGCAGCCCCTGCCATATCTGTGACCCCTTCTGCCAAGAACGCCGCCCCTGTTTTACCTGCGACCCCTTCTGCTGAAAAAGCCGCCCCTCCCATACCTGCGATCCCTTCTGCCAAGAAGGCCGCCCCTTCCAAACCTGCGACCCCTTCTGCACAAAACGCGCCCCTGCCATATCTGCGACCTTTTCTGCAAATAACGCCCCCCTGCCATAACTGCGACCTCTACTGCCAAGAACGCCGCCCCTGCCATACCTACGAGCCCTACTGCCAAGAACGCCGCCCCTTTCATATCTGCAACCCCTTCTGCCGAGAACGCCGGCCCTGCCATATCTGCGACCCCTACTTCCGAGAACGCCGCCCCTGCCATACCCGCGACCCCTTCTGCCAAGAACGCCGCCCTTGCCATACCTGCGACCCCTACTGCCAAGAACGCCGCCCCTGCCATACCTGCGACCCCTACGGCCGAGATCGCCGTACCTGCCATACCTGCGACCCCTACTGCCAGGAACGCCGCCCCTGCAATTTCTGCAACCCCTTCTGCCAAGAACGCCGCCCCTGGTATACCTGCGACCCCTTCTGCTGAGAACGCCGCCCCTTCCATACCCGCGACCCCTTCTGCCAAGAACGCCGCCCCTGCCATATCTGCTACCACTTCTGCCGAGAACATCGCCCCTGTTATATCTGCGACCATTTCTGCAAAGAACGCCGCCCCTGCCATACCTTCGACCCCTTCTGCTGAGAACGCCGCCCCTTCCATACCCGCGACCCCTTATGCCAAGAACGCCGCCCCTGCCATATCTGCTACCACTTCTGCCGAGAACACCGCCCCTGTTATACCTGCGACCTTTTCTGCATAGAACGCCGCCCCTGCCATACCTACGACCCCTTCTGCCGAGATCGCCGTACCTGCCATACCTACGACCCCTTCTGCCAAGAACGCCGCCCCTGCCATACCTGAGACCCCTTCTGCCAAGAACGCCGCCCCTGCCATACCTGCGACCCCTACTGCCGAGAACGCAGCCCCTGCCATATCTGTGACCCCTTCTGCCAAGAACGCCGCCCCTGTTTTACCTGCGACCCCTTCTGCTGAAAAAGCCGCCCCTCCCATACCTGCGATCCCTTCTGCCAAGAAGGCCGCCCCTTCCAAACCTGCGACCCCTTCTGCACAAAACGCGCCCCTGCCATATCTGCGACCTTTTCTGCAAATAACGCCCCCCTGCCATAACTGCGACCTCTACTGCCAAGAACGCCGCCCCTGCCATACCTACGAGCCCTACTGCCAAGAACGCCGCCCCTTTCATATCTGCAACCCCTTCTGCCGAGAACGCCGGCCCTGCCATATCTGCGACCCCTACTTCCGAGAACGCCGCCCCTGCCATACCCGCGACCCCTTCTGCCAAGAACGCCGCCCTTGCCATACCTGCGACCCCTACTGCCAAGAACGCCGCCCCTGCCATACCTGCGACCCCTACGGCCGAGATCGCCGTACCTGCCATACCTGCGACCCCTACTGCCAGGAACGCCGCCCCTGCAATTTCTGCAACCCCTTCTGCCAAGAACGCCGCCCCTGGTATACCTGCGACCCCTTCTGCTGAGAACGCCGCCCCTTCCATACCCGCGACCCCTTCTGCCAAGAACGCCGCCCCTGCCATATCTGCTACCACTTCTGCCGAGAACATCGCCCCTGTTATATCTGCGACCATTTCTGCAAAGAACGCCGCCCCTGCCATACCTTCGACCCCTTCTGCTGAGAACGCCGCCCCTTCCATACCCGCGACCCCTTATGCCAAGAACGCCGCCCCTGCCATATCTGCTACCACTTCTGCCGAGAACACCGCCCCTGTTATACCTGCGACCTTTTCTGCATAGAACGCCGCCCCTGCCATACCTACGACCCCTTCTGCCGAGATCGCCGTACCTGCCATACCTACGACCCCTTCTGCCAAGAACGCCGCCCCTGCCATACCTGAGACCCCTTCTGCCAAGAACGCCGCCCCTGCCATACCTGCGACCCCTACCGCCGAGAACGCAGCCCCTGCCATATCTGTGACCCCTTCTGCCAAGAACGCCGCCCCTGTTATACCTGCGACCCCTTCTGCTGAAAACGCCGCCCCTCCCATACCTGCGATCTCTTCTGCCAAGAAGGCCGCCCCTTCCAAACCTGCGACCCCTTCTGCACAAAACGGCGCCCCTGCCATATCTGCGACCTTTTCTGCAAATAACGCCCCCCTGCCATACCTGCAACCCCTTCTGCCAAGAACGCCGCCCCTGCCATACCTTCGACCCCTTCTGCTGAGAACGCCGCCCCTTCCATACCCGCGACCCCTTCTGCCAAGAACGCCGCCCCTGCCATATCTGCTACCACTTCGGCCGAGCAGACCGCCCCTGTTATACCTGCGACCTTTTCTGCAAATAACGCGCCCCTCCCATACCTGCAACCCCTTCTGCCAAGAACGCCGCGCATGCCATACCTGCTACCACTTCTGCCGAGAAGACCGCCCCTGCCGTACCTGCGACCCCTTCTGCCGAGAACGGCGCCCCTGCCATATCTGCGACCCCTTCTGCCGAGAACGCTGCCCCTGCCATACCTTCGACCCCTTCTGCTGAGAACGCCGCCCCTTCCATACCCGCGACCCCTTCTGCCAAGAACGCCGCCCCTGCCATATCTGCTACCACTTCTGCCGAGAACACCGCCCCTGTTATACCTGCGACCTTTTCTGCATAGAACGCCGCCCCTGCCATACCTACGACCCCTTCTGCCGAGATCGCCGTACCTGCCATACCTACGACCCCTTCTGCCAAGAACGCCGCCCCTGCCATACCTAAGACCCCTTCTGCCAAGAACGCCGCCCCTGCCATACCTGCGACCCCTACCGCCGAGAACGCAGCCCCTGCCATATCTGTGACCCCTTCTGCCAAGAACGCCGCCCCTGTTATACCTGCGACCCCTTCTGCTGAAAACGCCGCCCCTCCCATACCTGCGATCCCTTCTGCCAAGAAGGCCGCCCCTTCCAAACCTGCGACCCCTTCTGCACAAAACGGCTCCCCTGCCATATCTGCGACCTTTTCTGCAAATAACGCCGGCGGGGGCGCCCCCCTGCCATACCTGCAACCTCTTCTGCCAAGAACGCCGCCCCTGCCATACCTTCGACCCCTTCTGCTGAGAACGCCGCCCCTTCCATACCCGCGACCCCTTCTGCCAAGAACGCCGCCCCTGCCATATCTGCTACCACTTCGGCCGAGCAGACCGCCCCTGTTATACCTGCGACCTTTTCTGCAAATAACGCGCCCCTCCCATACCTGCAACCCCTTCTGCCAAGAACGCCGCGCATGCCATACCTGCTACCACTTCTGCCGAGAAGACCGCCCCTGCCGTACCTGCGACCCCTTCTGCCGAGAACGGCGCCCCTGCCATATCTGCGACCCCTTCTGCCGAGAACGCTGCCCCTGCCATACCTGCGACCCCTACTGCCAAGAACGCTGCCCCTGCCATACCTGCGACCCCTTCTGCCGAGAAGACCGCCCCTGCCATATCTGCGACCCCTTCTGCCGAGAACGCCGCCCCTGCCATACCCGCGACCCCTTCTGCCTAGAACGCCGCGCCTGCCATACCTACGACCGCTTCTGCCAAGAACGCCGCCCCTGCCATACCTACGGCCCCTACGGCCGAGATCGCCGCCCCTGCCATACCTACGAGCCCTACTGCCAAGAACGCCGCCCCTTTCATATCTGCAACCCCTTCTGCCGAGAACGCCGGCCCTGCCATATCTGCGACCCCTACTTCCGAGAACGCCGCCCCTGCCATACCTGCGACCCCTACTGCCGAGAACGCCGCCCCTGCCATACCCGCAACCCCTTCTGCCAAGAACGTCGCCCCTGCCATACCTGCGACCCCTTCTGCCAAGAACGCTGCCCCTGCAATACCTGCGACCCCTTCTGCCAACAACGCCGCTCCTGCCATACCTACGACCCCTTCTGCCGAGAACGGCGCCCCTGTCATATATATCTGCGTCCCCTTCTGCCAAGAACGCCCCCCTGCAATACCTGCGACCCCATCTGTCAATAACGCCGTCCCTGCCATACCTGCGACCCCTTCTGCCGAGAAGACCGCCCCTGTTATACCTGCGACCTTTTCTGCAAATAACGCGCCCCTCCCATACCTAAGACCCCTTCTGCCAAGAACGCCGCGCATGCCATACCTGCTACCACTTCTGCCGAGAAGACCGCCCCTGCCATACCTGCGACCCCTTCTGCCGAGAACGCCGCCCCTGCCATACCTTCGACCCCTTCTTCCGAGAACGCTGCCCCTGCCATACCTACGACCCCTACTGCCAAGAACACCGCCCCTGCCATATTTGCTACATCTTCTGCCGAGAAGACCGCCCCTGTTATACCTGCGACCTTTTCTGCAAATAACGCGCCCCTCCCATACCTGCAACCCCTTCTGCCAAGAACGCCGCGCCTGCCATATCTGCGACCTTTTCTGCAAATAACGCCCCCCTGCCATACCTGCAAACCCTTCTGCCGAGAACGGCGCCCCTGCCATACCTTCGACCCCTTCTTCCGAGAACGCTGCCCCTGCCATAACTGCGACCGCTTCTGCCAAGAACACCGCCCCTGCCATATCTGCTACCACTTCTGCCGAGAAGACCGCCCCTGTTATACCTGCGACCATTTCTGCAAAGAACGCCGCCCCTGCCATATCTGCTACCACTTCTGCCGAGAACACCGCCCCTGTTATACCTGCGACCTTTTCTGCATAGAACGCCGCCCCTGCCATACCTACGACCCCTTCTGCCGAGATCGCCGTACCTGCCATACCTACGACCCCTTCTGCCAAGAACGCCGCCCCTGCCATACCTAAGACCCCTTCTGCCAAGAACGCCGCCCCTGCCATACCTGCGACCCCTACCGCCGAGAACGCAGCCCCTGCCATATCTGTGACCCCTTCTGCCAAGAACGCCGCCCCTGTTATACCTGCGACCCCTTCTGCTGAAAACGCCGCCCCTCCCATACCTGCGATCCCTTCTGCCAAGAAGGCCGCCCCTTCCAAACCTGCGACCCCTTCTGCACAAAACGGCTCCCCTGCCATATCTGCGACCTTTTCTGCAAATAACGCCCCCCTGCCATACCTGCAACCTCTTCTGCCAAGAACGCCGCCCCTGCCATACCTTCGACCCCTTCTGCTGAGAACGCCGCCCCTTCCATACCCGCGACCCCTTCTGCCAAGAACGCCGCCCCTGCCATATCTGCTACCACTTCGGCCGAGCAGACCGCCCCTGTTATACCTGCGACCTTTTCTGCAAATAACGCGCCCCTCCCATACCTGCAACCCCTTCTGCCAAGAACGCCGCGCATGCCATACCTGCTACCACTTCTGCCGAGAAGACCGCCCCTGCCGTACCTGCGACCCCTTCTGCCGAGAACGGCGCCCCTGCCATATCTGCGACCCCTTCTGCCGAGAACGCTGCCCCTGCCATACCTGCGACCCCTACTGCCAAGAACGCTGCCCCTTCCATACCCGCGACCCCTTCTGCCAAGAACGCCGCCCCTGCCATATCTGCGACCCCTTCTGCCGAGAACGCCGCCCCTGCCATACCCGCGACCCCTTCTGCCTAGAACGCCGCGCCTGCCATACCTACGACCGCTTCTGCCAAGAACGCCGCCCCTGCCATACCTACGGCCCCTACGGCCGAGATCGCCGCCCCTGCCATACCTACGAGCCCTACTGCCAAGAACGCCGCCCCTTACATATCTGCAACCCCTTCTGCCGAGAACGCCGGCCCTGCCATATCTGCGACCCCTACTTCCGAGAACGCCGCCCCTGCCATACCTGCGACCCCTACTGCCGAGAACGCCGCCCCTGCCATACCCGCAACCCCTTCTGCCAAGAACGTCGCCCCTGCCATACCTGCGACCCCTTCTGCCAAGAACGCTGCCCCTGCAATACCTGCGACCCCTTCTGCCAACAACGCCGCTCCTGCCATACCTACGACCCCTTCTGCCGAGAACGGCGCCCCTGTCATATATATCTGCGTCCCCTTCTGCCAAGAACGCCCCCCTGCAATACCTGCGACCCCATCTGTCAATAACGCCGTCCCTGCCATACCTGCGACCCCTTCTGCCGAGAAGACCGCCCCTGTTATACCTGCGACCTTTTCTGCAAATAACGCGCCCCTCCCATACCTAAGACCCCTTCTGCCAAGAACGCCGCGCATGCCATACCTGCTACCACTTCTGCCGAGAAGACCGCCCCTGCCATACCTGCGACCCCTTCTGCCGAGAACGCCGCCCCTGCCATACCTTCGACCCCTTCTTCCGAGAACGCTGCCCCTGCCATACCTACGACCCCTACTGCCAAGAACACCGCCCCTGCCATATCTGCTACATCTTCTGCCGAGAAGACCGCCCCTGTTATACCTGCGACCTTTTCTGCAAATAACGCGCCCCTCCCATACCTGCAACCCCTTCTGCCAAGAACGCCGCGCCTGCCATATCTGCGACCTTTTCTGCAAATAACGCCCCCCTGCCATACCTGCAAACCCTTCTGCCGAGAACGGCGCCCCTGCCATACCTTCGACCCCTTCTTCCGAGAACGCTGCCCCTGCCATAACTGCGACCGCTTCTGCCAAGAACACCGCCCCTGCCATATCTGCTACCACTTCTGCCGAGAAGACCGCCCCTGTTATACCTGCGACCTTTTCTGCAAAGAACGCCGCCCCTGCCATACCTACGACCCCTTCTGCCGAGATCGCCGTACCTGCCATACCTAAGACCCCTTCTGCCAAGAACGCCGCCCCTGCCATACCTAAGACCCCTTCTGCCATGAACGCCGCCCCTGCCATACCTGCGACCCCTACCGCCGAGAACGCCGCCCCTGCCATATCTGCGACCCCTACTGCCGAGAACGCAGCCCCTGCCATATCTGTGACCCCTTCTGCCAAGAACGCCGCCCCTGTTTTACCTGCAACCCCTTCTGCTGAAAACGCCGCCCCTGCCATACCTGCGACCCCTACTGCCGAGAACGGCGCCCCTGCCATATATATCTGCGTCCCCTTCTGCCAAGAACGCCCCCCTGCAATACCTGCGACCCCATCTGTCAATAACGCCGTCCCTGCCATACCTACGACCCCTACTGCCAAGAACGCCGCCCCTGCCATATCTGCGACCCCTTCTGCCAAGAACGCCGCCCCTGCCATACCTGCGACCCCTACCGCCGAGAACGCCGCCCCTGCCATATCTGCGACCCCTTCTGCCAAGAACGCCGCCCCTGCCATACCTGCGACCCCTACCGCCGAGAACGCCGGCCCTGCCATATCTGCGACCCCTTCTGCCAAGAACGCCGCCCCTGCCATATCTGCGACCCCTTCTGCCGAGATCGCCGTACCTGCCATATCTGCGACCCCTTCTGCCAAGAACGCCGCCCCTGTTATACCTGCGACCTTTTCTGCAAAGAACGCCGCCCCTGCCATACCTACGACCCCTTCTGCCGAGATCGCCGTACCTGCCATACCTACGACCCCTTCTGCCAAGAACGCCGCCCCTGCCATACCTAAGACCCCTTCTGCCAAGAACGCCGCCCCTGCCATACCTGCTACCCCTACCGCCGAGAACGCCGCCCCTGCCATATCTGCGACCCCTACTGCCGAGAACGCAGCCCCTGCCATATCTGTGACCCCTTCTGCCAAGAACGCCGCCCCTGTTATACCTGCGACCCCTTCTGCTGAAAACGCCGCCCCTCCCATACCTGCGATCCCTTCTGCCAAGAAGGCCGCCCCTTCCAAACCTGCGACCCCTTCTGCACAAAACGGCGCCCCTGCCATATCTGCGACCTTTTCTGCAAATAACGCCCCCCTGCCATACCTGCAAACCCTTCTGCCAAGAACGCCGCCCCTGCCATACCTTCGACCCCTTCTGCTGAGAACGCCGCCCCTTCCATACCCGCGACCCCTTCTGCCAAGAACGCCGCCCCTGCCATATCTGCTACCACTTCGGCCGAGCAGACCGCCCCTGTTATACCTGCGACCTTTTCTGCAAATAACGCGCCCCTCCCATACCTGCAACCCCTTCTGCCAAGAACGCCGCGCATGCCATACCTGCTACCACTTCTGCCGAGAAGACCGCCCCTGCCGTACCTGCGACCCCTTCTGCCGAGAACGGCGCCCCTGCCATACCTTCGACCCCTTCTTCCGAGAACGCTGCCCCTGCCATACCTGCGACCCCTACTGCCAAGAACGCTGCCCCTGCCATACCTGCGACCCCTTCTGCCGAGAAGACCGCCCCTGCCATATCTGCGACCCCTTCTGCCTAGAACGCCGCGCCTGCCATACCTACGACCGCTTCTGCCAAGAACGCCGCCCCTGCCATACCTACGGCCCCTACGGCCGAGATCGCCGCCCCTGCCATACCTACGAGCCCTACTGCCAAGAACGCCGCCCATTTCATATCTGCAACCCCTTCTGCCGAGAACGCCGTCCCTGCCATATCTGCGACCCCTACTTCCGAGAACGCCGCCCCTGCAATACCTGCGACCCCTAATGCCGAGAACGCCGCCCCTGCCATACCCGCAACCCCTTCTGCCAAGAACGCCGACCCTGCCATACCTGCGACCCCTTCTGCCAAGAACGCCGCCCCTGCCATACCTGCGACCCCTACTGCCGAGAACGCCGCCCCTGCCATACCCGCAACCCCTTCTGCCAAGAACGCCGACCCTGCCATACCTGCGACCCCTTCTGCCAAGAACGCCGCCCCTGCCATACCTACGACCCCTTCTGCCGAGAACGGCGCCCCTGCCATATATATCTGCGTCCCCTTCTGCCAAGAACGCCCCCCTGCAATACCTGCGACCCCATCTGTCAATAACGCCGTCCCTGCCATACCTGCGACCCCTTCTGCCGAGAAGACCGCCCCTGTTATACCTGCGACCTTTTCTGCAAATAACGCGCCCCTCCCATACCTGCAACCCCTTCTGCCAAGAACGCCGCGCCTGCCATACCTGCTTCCACTTCTGCCGAGAAGACCGCCCCTGCCATACCTGCGACCCCTTCTGCCGAGAACGGCGCCCCTGCCATGCCATACCTTCGACCCCTTCTTCCGAGAACGCTGCCCCTGCCATACCTACGACCCCTACTGCCAAGAACACCGCCCCTGCCATATCTTCTACATCTTCTGCCGAGAAGACCGCCCCTGTTATACCTGCGACCTTTTCTGCAAATAACGCGCCCCTCCCATACCTGCAACCCCTTCTGCCAAGAACGCCGCGCCTGCCATACCTGCTACCACTTCTGCGAGAAGACCGCCCCTGCCATACCTGCGACCCCTTCTGCCGAGAACGGCGCCCCTGCCATACCTTCGACCCCTTCTTCCGAGAACGCTGCCCCTGCCATACCTACGACCGCTTCTGCCAAGAACGCCGCCCCTGCCATACCTACGGCCCCTACGGCCGAGATCGCCGCCCCTGCCATACCTACGAGCCCTACTGCCAAGAACGCCGCCCATTTCATATCTGCAACCCCTTCTGCCGAGAACGCCGTCCCTGCCATATCTGCGACCCCTACTTCCGAGAACGCCGCCCCTGCAATACCTGCGACCCCTACTGCCGAGAACGCCGCCCCTGCCATACCCGCAACCCCTTCTGCCAAGAACGCCGACCCTGCCATACCTGCGACCCCTTCTGCCAAGAACGCCGCCCCTGCCATACCTGCGACCCCTACTGCCGAGAACGCCGCCCCTGCCATACCCGCAACCCCTTCTGCCAAGAACGCCGACCCTGCCATACCTGCGACCCCTTCTGCCAAGAACGCCGCCCCTGCCATACCTACGACCCCTTCTGCCGAGAACGGCGCCCCTGCCATATATATCTGCGTCCCCTTCTGCCAAGAACGCCCCCCTGCAATACCTGCGACCCCATCTGTCAATAACGCCGTCCCTGCCATACCTGCGACCCCTTCTGCCGAGAAGACCGCCCCTGTTATACCTGCGACCTTTTCTGCAAATAACGCGCCCCTCCCATACCTGCAACCCCTTCTGCCAAGAACGCCGCGCCTGCCATACCTGCTACCACTTCTGCCGAGAAGACCGCCCCTGCCATACCTGCGACCCCTTCTGCCGAGAACGGCGCCCCTGCCATACCTTCGACCCCTTCTTCCGAGAACGCTGCCCCTGCCATACCTACGACCCCTACTGCCAAGAACACCGCCCCTGCCATATCTTCTACATCTTCTGCCGAG
This sequence comes from Eudorina sp. 2006-703-Eu-15, assembly GCA_003117195.1. Lineage (NCBI taxonomy): Eukaryota > Viridiplantae > Chlorophyta > Chlorophyceae > Chlamydomonadales > Volvocaceae > Eudorina > Eudorina sp. 2006-703-Eu-15. The sequence continues at coordinate 832,854 of BDSI01000008.1, read as the reverse complement.
AAGACCGCCCCTGTTATACCTGCGACCTTTTCTGCAAATAACGCGCCCCTCCCATACCTGCAAACCCTTCTGCCAAGAACGCCGCGCCTGCCATACCTGCTACCACTTCTGCCGAGAAGACCGCCCCTGCCATACCTGCGACCCCTTCTGCCGAGAACGGCGCCCCTGCCATACCTTCGACCCCTTCTTCCGAGAACGCTGCCCCTGCCATACCTACGACCGCTTCTGCCAAGAACGCCGCCCCTGCCATACCTACGGCCCCTACGGCCGAGATCGCCGCCCCTGCCATACCTACGAGCCCTACTGCCAAGAACGCCGCCCATTTCATATCTGCAACCCCTTCTGCCGAGAACGCCGTCCCTGCCATATCTGCGACCCCTACTTCCGAGAACGCCGCCCCTGCAATACCTGCGACCCCTACTGCCGAGAACGCCGCCCCTGCCATACCCGCAACCCCTTCTGCCAAGAACGCCGACCCTGCCATACCTGCGACCCCTTCTGCCAAGAACGCCGCCCCTGCCATACCTGCGACCCCTACCGCCGAGAACGCCGCCCCTGCCATACCCGCAACCCCTTCTGCCAAGAACGCCGACCCTGCCATACCTGCGACCCCTTCTGCCAAGAACGCCGCCCCTGCCATACCTACGACCCCTTCTGCCGAGAACGCCGCCCCTGCCATATATATCTGCGTCCCCTTCTGCCAAGAACGCCCCCCTGCAATACCTGCGACCCCATCTGTCAATAACGCCGTCCCTGCCATACCTGCGACCCCTTCTGCCGAGAAGACCGCCCCTGTTATACCTGCGACCTTTTCTGCAAATAACGCGCCCCTCCCATACCTGCAACCCCTTCTGCCAAGAACGCCGCGCCTGCCATACCTGCTACCACTTCTGCCGAGAAGACCGCCCCTGCCATACCTGCGACCCCTTCTGCCGAGAACGGCGCCCCTGCCATACCTTCGACCCCTTCTTCCGAGAACGCTGCCCCTGCCATAACTGCGACCGCTTCTGCCAAGAACACCGCCCCTGCCATATCTGCTACCACTTCTGCCGAGAAGACCGCCCCTGTTATACCTGCGACCTTTTCTGCAAAGAACGCCGCCCCTGCCATACCTACGACCCCTTCTGCCGAGATCGCCGTACCTGCCATACCTACGACCCCTGTTATACCTGCGACCTTTTCTGCAAAGAACGCCGCCCCTGCCATACCTACGACCCCTTCTGCCGAGATCGCCGTACCTGCCATACCTACGACCCCTTCTGCCAAGAACGCCGCCCCTGCCATACCTAAGACCCCTTCTGCCAAGAACGCCGCCCCTGCCATACCTGCTACCCCTACCGCCGAGAACGCCGCCCCTGCCATATCTGCGACCCCTACTGCCGAGAACGCAGCCCCTGCCATATCTGTGACCCCTTCTGCCAAGAACGCCGCCCCTGTTATACCTGCGACCCCTTCTGCTGAAAACGCCGCCCCTCCCATACCTGCGATCCCTTCTGCCAAGAAGGCCGCCCCTTCCAAACCTGCGACCCCTTCTGCACAAAACGGCGCCCCTGCCATATCTGCGACCTTTTCTGCAAATAACGCCCCCCTGCCATACCTGCAAACCCTTCTGCCAAGAACGCCGCCCCTGCCATACCTTCGACCCCTTCTGCTGAGAACGCCGCCCCTTCCATACCCGCGACCCCTTCTGCCAAGAACGCCGCCCCTGCCATATCTGCTACCACTTCGGCCGAGCAGACCGCCCCTGTTATACCTGCGACCTTTTCTGCAAATAACGCGCCCCTCCCATACCTGCAACCCCTTCTGCCAAGAACGCCGCGCATGCCATACCTGCTACCACTTCTGCCGAGAAGACCGCCCCTGCCGTACCTGCGACCCCTTCTGCCGAGAACGGCGCCCCTGCCATACCTTCGACCCCTTCTTCCGAGAACGCTGCCCCTGCCATACCTGCGACCCCTACTGCCAAGAACGCTGCCCCTGCCATACCTGCGACCCCTTCTGCCGAGAAGACCGCCCCTGCCATATCTGCGACCCCTTCTGCCTAGAACGCCGCGCCTGCCATACCTACGACCGCTTCTGCCAAGAACGCCGCCCCTGCCATACCTACGGCCCCTACGGCCGAGATCGCCGCCCCTGCCATACCTACGAGCCCTACTGCCAAGAACGCCGCCCATTTCATATCTGCAACCCCTTCTGCCGAGAACGCCGTCCCTGCCATATCTGCGACCCCTACTTCCGAGAACGCCGCCCCTGCAATACCTGCGACCCCTAATGCCGAGAACGCCGCCCCTGCCATACCCGCAACCCCTTCTGCCAAGAACGCCGACCCTGCCATACCTGCGACCCCTTCTGCCAAGAACGCCGCCCCTGCCATACCTGCGACCCCTACTGCCGAGAACGCCGCCCCTGCCATACCCGCAACCCCTTCTGCCAAGAACGCCGACCCTGCCATACCTGCGACCCCTTCTGCCAAGAACGCCGCCCCTGCCATACCTACGACCCCTTCTGCCGAGAACGGCGCCCCTGCCATATATATCTGCGTCCCCTTCTGCCAAGAACGCCCCCCTGCAATACCTGCGACCCCATCTGTCAATAACGCCGTCCCTGCCATACCTGCGACCCCTTCTGCCGAGAAGACCGCCCCTGTTATACCTGCGACCTTTTCTGCAAATAACGCGCCCCTCCCATACCTGCAACCCCTTCTGCCAAGAACGCCGCGCCTGCCATACCTGCTTCCACTTCTGCCGAGAAGACCGCCCCTGCCATACCTGCGACCCCTTCTGCCGAGAACGGCGCCCCTGCCATACCTTCGACCCCTTCTTCCGAGAACGCTGCCCCTGCCATACCTACGACCCCTACTGCCAAGAACACCGCCCCTGCCATATCTTCTACATCTTCTGCCGAGAAGACCGCCCCTGTTATACCTGCGACCTTTTCTGCAAATAACGCGCCCCTCCCATACCTGCAACCCCTTCTGCCAAGAACGCCGCGCCTGCCATACCTGCTACCACTTCTGCCGAGAAGACCGCCCCTGCCATACCTGCGACCCCTTCTGCCGAGAACGGCGCCCCTGCCATACCTTCGACCCCTTCTTCCGAGAACGCTGCCCCTGCCATACCTACGACCGCTTCTGCCAAGAACGCCGCCCCTGCCATACCTACGGCCCCTACGGCCGAGATCGCCGCCCCTGCCATACCTACGAGCCCTACTGCCAAGAACGCCGCCCATTTCATATCTGCAACCCCTTCTGCCGAGAACGCCGTCCCTGCCATATCTGCGACCCCTACTTCCGAGAACGCCGCCCCTGCAATACCTGCGACCCCTACTGCCGAGAACGCCGCCCCTGCCATACCCGCAACCCCTTCTGCCAAGAACGCCGACCCTGCCATACCTGCGACCCCTTCTGCCAAGAACGCCGCCCCTGCCATACCTGCGACCCCTACTGCCGAGAACGCCGCCCCTGCCATACCCGCAACCCCTTCTGCCAAGAACGCCGACCCTGCCATACCTGCGACCCCTTCTGCCAAGAACGCCGCCCCTGCCATACCTACGACCCCTTCTGCCGAGAACGGCGCCCCTGCCATATATATCTGCGTCCCCTTCTGCCAAGAACGCCCCCCTGCAATACCTGCGACCCCATCTGTCAATAACGCCGTCCCTGCCATACCTGCGACCCCTTCTGCCGAGAAGACCGCCCCTGTTATACCTGCGACCTTTTCTGCAAATAACGCGCCCCTCCCATACCTGCAACCCCTTCTGCCAAGAACGCCGCGCCTGCCATACCTGCTACCACTTCTGCCGAGAAGACCGCCCCTGCCATACCTGCGACCCCTTCTGCCGAGAACGGCGCCCCTGCCATACCTTCGACCCCTTCTTCCGAGAACGCTGCCCCTGCCATACCTACGACCCCTACTGCCAAGAACACCGCCCCTGCCATATCTTCTACATCTTCTGCCGAGAAGACCGCCCCTGTTATACCTGCGACCTTTTCTGCAAATAACGCGCCCCTCCCATACCTGCAAACCCTTCTGCCAAGAACGCCGCGCCTGCCATACCTGCTACCACTTCTGCCGAGAAGACCGCCCCTGCCATACCTGCGACCCCTTCTGCCGAGAACGGCGCCCCTGCCATACCTTCGACCCCTTCTTCCGAGAACGCTGCCCCTGCCATACCTACGACCGCTTCTGCCAAGAACGCCGCCCCTGCCATACCTACGGCCCCTACGGCCGAGATCGCCGCCCCTGCCATACCTACGAGCCCTACTGCCAAGAACGCCGCCCATTTCATATCTGCAACCCCTTCTGCCGAGAACGCCGTCCCTGCCATATCTGCGACCCCTACTTCCGAGAACGCCGCCCCTGCAATACCTGCGACCCCTACTGCCGAGAACGCCGCCCCTGCCATACCCGCAACCCCTTCTGCCAAGAACGCCGACCCTGCCATACCTGCGACCCCTTCTGCCAAGAACGCCGCCCCTGCCATACCTGCGACCCCTACCGCCGAGAACGCCGCCCCTGCCATACCCGCAACCCCTTCTGCCAAGAACGCCGACCCTGCCATACCTGCGACCCCTTCTGCCAAGAACGCCGCCCCTGCCATACCTACGACCCCTTCTGCCGAGAACGCCGCCCCTGCCATATATATCTGCGTCCCCTTCTGCCAAGAACGCCCCCCTGCAATACCTGCGACCCCATCTGTCAATAACGCCGTCCCTGCCATACCTGCGACCCCTTCTGCCGAGAAGACCGCCCCTGTTATACCTGCGACCTTTTCTGCAAATAACGCGCCCCTCCCATACCTGCAACCCCTTCTGCCAAGAACGCCGCGCCTGCCATACCTGCTACCACTTCTGCCGAGAAGACCGCCCCTGCCATACCTGCGACCCCTTCTGCCGAGAACGGCGCCCCTGCCATACCTTCGACCCCTTCTTCCGAGAACGCTGCCCCTGCCATAACTGCGACCGCTTCTGCCAAGAACACCGCCCCTGCCATATCTGCTACCACTTCTGCCGAGAAGACCGCCCCTGTTATACCTGCGACCTTTTCTGCAAAGAACGCCGCCCCTGCCATACCTACGACCCCTTCTGCCGAGATCGCCGTACCTGCCATACCTACGACCCCTGTTATACATGCGACCATTTCTGCAAAGAACGCCGCCCCTGCCATACCTACGACCCCTTCTGCCGAGATCGCCGTACCTGCCATACCTAAGACCCCTTCTGCCAAGAACGCCGCCCCTGCCATACCTAAGACCCCTTCTGCCAAGAACGCCGCCCCTGCCATACCTGCGACCCCTACCGCCGAGAACGCCGCCCCTGCCATATCTGCGACCCCTACTGCCGAGAACGCAGCCCCTGCCATATCTGTGACCCCTTCTGCCAAGAACGCCGCCCCTGTTTTACCTGCGACCCCTTCTGCTGAAAACGCCGCCCCTCCCATACCTGCGATCCCTTCTGCCGAGAACGGCGCCCCTGCCATATATATCTGCGTCCCCTTCTGCCAAGAACGCCCCCCTGCAATACCTGCGACCCCATCTGTCAATAACGCCGTCCCTGCCATACCTACGACCCCTACTGCCAAGAACGCCGCCCCTGCCATACCTGCGACCCCTTCTGCCAAGAACGCCGCCCCTGCCATACCTGCGACCCCTACCGCCGAGAACGCCGCCCCTGCCATATCTGCGACCCCTTCTGCCAAGAACGCCGCCCCTGCCATACCTGCGACCCCTACCGCCGAGAACGCCGCCCCTGCCATATCTGCGACCCCTTCTGCCAAGAACGCCGCCCCTGCCATATCTGCGACCCCTTCTGCCGAGATCGCCGTACCTGCCATATCTGCGACCCCTTCTGCCAAGAACGCCGCCCCTGCCATACCTGCGACCCCTACCGCCGAGAACGCCGCCCCTGCCATATCTGCGACCCCTTCTGCCAAGAACGCCGCCCCTGCCATATCTGCGACTGCTTCTGCCGAGATCGCCGTACCTGCCATATCTGCGACCCCTTCTGCCAAGAACGCCACCCCTGCCATACCTGCGACCCCTACCGCCGAGAACGCCGCCCCTGCCATATCTGCGACCCCTTCTGCCAAGAACGCCGCCCCTGCCATATCTGCGACTGCTTCTGCCGAGATCGCCGTACCTGCCATATCTGCGACCCCTTCTGCCAAGAACGCCGCCCCTGCCATACCTGCGACCCCTACCGCCGAGAACGCCGCCCCTGCCATATCTGCGACCCCTACTGCCGAGAACGCAGCCCCTGCCATATCTGTGACCCCTTCTGCCGAGATCGCCGTACCTGCCATATCTGCGACCCCTTCTGCCAAGAACGCCGCCCCTGCCATACCTGCGACCCCTACCGCCGAGAACGCCGCCCCTTCCATATCTGCGACCCCTTCTGCCAAGAACGCCGCCCCTGCCATATCTGCGACTGCTTCTGCCGAGATCGCCGTACCTGCCATATCTGCGACCCCTTCTGCCAAGAACGCCGCCCCTGCCATACCTGCGACCCCTACCGCCGAGAACGCCGCCCCTGCCATATCTGCGACCCCTACTGCCGAGAACGCAGCCCCTGCCATATCTGTGACTCCTACTGCCATACCTTTATTTGACCCGATCCCGTCTGGTAAGAAGGATTTTGCCCTAACCTTGACTCCATCTGCTTAGAAGCCCCAGCCGTCCCTGCGTTTCTACTGCTTAAGAGGCCCTTTGATATATGAGATCTCACTTTCCATCAGGCACCTCGCGTCCAATCCCCGCGGATTCCACTGTACCTGCAACCCCTTCTGCCCAAAAGGCTCCCGACGTCCGTGCGACCCCCATTGCCCAGAAGCCGCCTGCCCTCCCTGCAATCACTTATGGTACCCTTTAGCCCTTACCACAAAAGTAATAAGTCATTGTGCGTGCCTGCCTTTATTTTGCCGTGAGTACGTCTTCAGGTCGAGCAGCCTTGCAGCCGGCGTTGTGCCTGACCTGCTGGTTCGCTGCTGAAGGAAGCCTCCCGAGTTTCTCCTCGGTGACAGTAAGCATCAAGTGGACCAACGCTTCCTTGTTTCTGCTGCCAGCAGCGACTTTCGGCCGCGACAGATTTGGGCATATGGCCAATTCAGGTCAGTTCGTCACCTGTTGCTGGGACATTTGTTTGTTCCATAAATTCATTGTCGCTACATACACTGATAGGTGTATCTGCTTGATTGCATCGGTGGCCAAGGGAAACATTAAAGTGGGACCGGTACCACCCGGGTTTGGCTCTCACTTAGTACCTAGCTATCTACTTAATTCGAACGAAGCAAGTGTGGCGGCAGCTAGCTATCCTACCACTGTAAATATTAAAACGGCCGCCGACCGGCGGGGGACGTTAGGGCTTCGAGTGTTCATCAATCTGGTGGTTTCGGTTAGGCCGTGAGTTCGATTCGATCTGGATGGGCTAGATGGGCGCGGAGAAGGTTTCCACTTTAAAGACTACCAAAACCCTGATATCTAGGGACGCATGCGGGCCGGGGGCCGTGCGTGCGCGACGCACGACGTGACGCGAGGCCTGGCGGCCAACCTCGTGGTAGCTAGGGGAGGCAAGGCGGCGTGGACTGTGCGTGCACTGCGAGGACGCATCATCAGTGAGGGACAAGGACGTTCCCTTCAGCATATAAGAGAGTATAATTAGTCCGTGTAGTCCCTGCAATTGACCCTGCACATTATCTCGAGAAGCCTTGCTTTGGCCGCGCTGTAGTGGTCCTGGAGTGATCCGAGATCAGTAGCATCAGCTTGCAAGCTTCTTTGGTTAAGACGGGTCGTCACAACACGCGCCGCGTTACACCGGGTGTTGCTGATTTACTGATTCAATTTTGTTACAAAAACAACACTGCGAGATTACAACGCACCTGGATGCCTTGCTTGCAAATAATGAGTTTTTTAATTAAGGATGTTACAGCGGACCCCGCGGGTCATCGGTGACAGCCCACGGCGCCAGCCGAGGCTTCCTCAGCATACACTGTCTTAACGAACTAGCGCCACCATGGCGCTCCGGACAGGCTCCACATACAAGTGCACCGGAAAACACTCCCCGGGCCCACACTACCAGGGAACCACCCCGTTCCTGAGAACCAACCATGGCAAGGGATAAAGCCCGCTCAGGGGGAGTTAGCCACCAGGGCGCCCCTATTAGCGAACCACCACCCCAACCACGGCGGGGTCACTTCTCCAGCGGTGGCCCGTAGTCTTGGAGGGCCCGTGGTCTTGGAGGGCCACGGGGGCATGAGTTGCAACCAAGAACGAAGTGTCCCCTTCTCTGTCAGTTATCACTTCCATATCTCGCTTGATGTATGATCTGTCGCCACTACAACCGGTTGCTTGTCTTGTGCCTGCTGCCGGCCCCCCAAATTCCAGCAGGCTACAACGATACCCAGCTGCGGGCCCAGACTTCGGGCAACAATGTGCCAGCCCGTGGGACCATCCACGTATCGGTCACCACTGATGCCATTCGAAGAAACGGTGAGGAGCACTATTGCAAACCATATTGTTGCCTGTTAATTAAGGATTACAAGCAACGGGGTGGTCTTAATCGGATGGGCGAATAATAACCGGGAAAGTATTTGAGACAGGGCCGCTAGTGGCGTCGTCGTATGCCATTAATGGAGTGTGTTAAGAAGAAAGCGGACAAAATCATTCGTTATGTGTATTCTATCTGATCTTCATAGTCTGTGACCGCTTGCTTTTTATTGCTTCCATGGTAACGCCCGGTCATCACTCTGGGAAAGACTTTTCTCCGCAATCGGTATATATAGAATTAGGAAGATCAGTCATACCTTGCTTGTATAACACCAAACGTGTAATAAATGACTATAACAACAAGTGTTCACAAATAAAAATATAAAAAATATAAAATGATTATTACATAATTATGGGCGGCCCGGCGCGCGGGTTTCCCTTGCTTGCAGGGTTGTCCTTCTGCAGCAGGGTAATCGCCGATGCCCAGGCTTCGCTTGACCGACTGGCTTCGACGGCCTATCGCAAGCTTCGATTTCTGCAGTCGTTGCCAGCAGAGCCCAGCCATGTTGCTGTCAACATGCCTCCGCCCCGGAAGTGCAAGCGCAGACGCAGCGGCGGGTTCGTTTGCACGGTGGTTTTCACGGATGAAGACGACAAGGACAGCTGTGACAAACGTGTATTTGCCGCCATATTTGGCCTATCCGTATTCAGTGGCCTGGCGGCGTGGCTCGCAGTCTGCACGTCCGCACTGCTCAGCTGGTTTGTGGTGGCTTTTGTGCGCCGGGTGGTACCAGTGTTCAGTTGGACCACAACGGCGGTGTGGTTTCATCTTGTTCCAGCGCTTCATCATCACGGCGGCGGGGACCGCACTACGTCGTCGGCCTCGTGGCCCTGCGCAGCCTTGGCGGTGGTGCTGACCTGCTCTGGAGCGTGGTTATGGTGGAGCCGCTGCGCTCCTGCTGCTGCCCCCTGCCCGGACAGCCCACCTGTTGCTGTCAACATGCCTCCGCCCCGGAAGTGCAAGCGCAGACGCAGCGGGTTCGTTTGCACGGTGGTTTTCACGGATAAAGACGACAAGGACAGCTGTGACAAACGTGTATTTGCCGCCATATTTGGCCTATCCGTATTGATGAGTTCAATCGTCAGTGGCCTGGCGGCGTGGCTCGCAGTCTGCACGTCCGCACTGCTCAGCTGGTCTGTGGTGGCTTTTGTGCGCCGGGTGGTACCAGTGTTCAGTTGGACCACAACGGCGGTGTGGTTTCATCTTGTTCCAGCGCATCATCGTCACGGCGGCGGGGACCGCACTACGTCGTCGGCCTCGTGGCCCTGCGCAACCTTGGCGGTGGTGCTGACCTGCTCTGGAGCGTGGTTATGGTGGAGCCGTTGCGCTCCTGCTGCTGCTGCCCCCTGCCCGGGAAGCTCACCTGTCGGAGCTGGACCTGAGGCGATCGCTGATGGAACCCACAGCACACCTAATACGCCTGGCGTTGGTGGCAGCATACGCCATGTGGACGTCCACGTGTCTTCTCCAGCAAAGGGTGTTCCCGAGCTATGCCTGGCAAAGATTTCCGCTACCACTCCACTCAGCGGTGTGTGGGAGGCCATAGCAGCGGCGGACGGCTGGCCCAAAGCTGTTAATGGAGCCTTTTATCTGATGCACAACGGTCGGCTTTTAGGCAAGGACGATGGAACGACCATTGCTTCCCTCCTGCAACCGGCCGCAAGCGCGGCGACAGGCGTCGAATCTATGACTTGGCGCGGACCTGCTGCCGTCGTCCATCTGGTTGCACGCTGCCGTATGCTGGGCGGTTGCCCCGTTGATATGGACGTTGACATTTCTGCAGCTTCCAACGTCCCACCTGCGGAGGTGACAATGGCAGAACCGGCATCTGCAGTATCAATGTTGGCGCCAGAATCGGAGGCGGCTGGCCTGTCTGCCGCCTCAACACTCCCCACCAGCGTGCCAGCAGCGGATGTGCCAGCAGCAGGTGATCCACAGCAGGCCAGCAACCCTAGTAGCCCTAGCTTATTACCTGGAAATAATGAAGACGACCAGCAGACTGGCAACATCGCTGCTGCTACGGCCGCATCAATTGAAGCGGTCGAATGTCAGAATGGCGGTGTTGACATGCTCGTCGGCGATGGAGAGTCATCTCCCAACACCTTGACGCGGACGGCTGAAACCCCAAGCGAGCAGCAGCCAGCGGGCGGGCAGCAGGCGCTCACACCAGCGTCATTCGTCTATGAGGATCTTGTCGCGTTTTTCAAAAACAATCGGGACGCATGGGTGCGAATGGTAGAACAAGTCCAGGCAGCCGATTCATGTGGGGAAGGTGGGGTGATGCAGGCCGCCGCACTTCGTACCGGGCAGCAGGCAAAGCGGCGGCAGCAGCAGAGTGACGGCGTCGTCCAACATCGCTCAACAGGCAACATGGGTGGAAATGACGATGACGGCAACGATGGCAGCGGCGGTGGATCAGCAGGCGCAGGATATGACGGTACGCACGGTGGTGCCGATGATGATAGCGGTGATGGCGGCGCTGCTGCTGACGCTCGTGGCGGTGCCCGGCAGAGACCTTGTCCACAGCCCCGAGTTGCTGATGCCGCGGCCAGGAAAGCGATTATCATCGCGTTCGGTGCTTGGTATGACGAACATCTCGCCAGCAATAATCTGTCCAGCCTCCAGCTGCCATTCGATGTGGCGGACTTGGCTGGGCGATTGGAGAGAGGCGAACACGTGCTGGCGTTTGGCCGATGCCAGGTAATATGCTTGCTGGTGTTTTGATGGTTTGTGTTTGCTTGCTTGAGTTCGCGTATCTACGTACAGCCACCGCGCGAGAAAGTAACTTGAGGGCTAGTAGCTGCTGTCATCGACGGCGGGACGGGGTTTTCGATCGTAGTCATAATTTTATGTAACCCTTACATACCAAGGTGGAACTGTGTCCCGACCGGGTGTTCCAAAGGGCCCAGCAGATACCTTGTAGGCGCCTCAACTTGTCAAGGATTGCGCACCCATCCTCCATCACCCGGGGGGGTCATGCAACCATACATACCGGCCAACACACCAGGTTACAAGCGCGCCAGGATTGCCTGTCCTGGAAACCGCGCCAGACCCGCCCAATGACATGGCGGGGAGGAATCCGGGATTCGAACCGCGGATCTCTGGACAGAATGCCAGTGTAATTTATTTATTTTATCAGGTTACATATAGTCTGCGGAGTCTAGGTGATGAGGGAGCCACCACCTACCTACCCCGGACCGACCCGTGGTATTACTGTAACTTGGGCCATCAAGTTGTATGCTTACCATGAATGCAAATGTTTGTGCTTGTTTTAGATCACAAATAATAGGCATGCGTGCCCCACAGCACCCTGCTGCCGCGCCTGCGTTTGCCATACATGTGTGTACGTAGTCGCTTGAGAGCGGAACACGTGTGCACACGCACAACTGCATGCATGCATGCGCGCGTGCATATCAATCTAATGGTTCTGGACTCACCATCCTTGCGTGTTTACATAATCTTGATCCTCTTCTTTATATCGATTTGATGCAACCTGCAAACAACTAACTGATGATTGTTTTGTGTGGTCTGTTGCACAGGCTGGAAAAACTGGCATCATCCTCATCTGCATTGTGTTTGCCTGGCTAATGGGCACACCTTGCGTCATCATTATGTGTGACTCAAATTCCAATGTTGCTGAACAGCTGGACTTCACGTCGCCGGGCAAGCTTGGGTACATGGTCAGCATGTTCAACACGTACTTGCAAAGCCCTCACAGTGCGGCACCCAAGGGCCAGCCGTACATCAATCTCCTGCAGCTAATATCGGAGGATGAAGTCAACATGGACAGGACCCGTTTTGTGACTGGCGCAACTGTTTGCCTTAGCATCCACAACTACAAAAAGGTGGATATGCTTACCCACATCTTAAAAGATGCCCCAAAGGCTCTGTTGGTGTTGGATGAGGTAAGGCAGGCGCATCAATCGGTATGCGGATGTACATGTGTGCTAGTTTTATGCTGCTGCTGTTAGCTACACACAGCGAGCGAGTGTGCGTATGTAATCATAGGAAATGTTTTAGGACGGAACATATTCATTTGGGGGGGAATAATCAGGGATTTGTAGGTTTTGGGCTCCATTTAAAAGTAAGGAACGAATGGATCGGGGCCAGGGCGTATATTATTTTCATTCCTTGGGCAAAAAAAGCGCTTCCTGCTGGTGGGTTCTGTACGAACGAAACATGACGTGCGGGCGGGCGGGCGGGCGGGCGGGCTGAGCATGTTTGGCTGCTGCAGACAGGTATGAGCATGAAACCCCATGCTTGCTGCATGCGCGCCGGCTGTGCGTGGATCTGTGCACACAGGCCGACAAGATGTTTTCCACGCTAACCAACGAGCAGCAGCAGCAGTTGGAGGACGGCCCCTTGGAGATCAAGTCGAAGAAAGAGACACGGCGCGAGAATGTGTTCGATACGCTTGTCGGCAAAACCATCAACGGGCAGCTGGAGAACGTCTGTAATTTGGTCCAGGCAAGTTTGACGTGAGCACCTCGTGCTTGCATGAATGTTCAATCTGGTGGACAACTGCAGCAGTGAGCCTGCGTGCTGATGAACGGTCCTGTGGTTGCATCTGCCTGGGACCGGTCTATCTAAATGGGGTTGCACCATCTACAGAAGGTACGGTTCCATGCGTCAGTTTCCGTTTATTCCGTTCCGTCCGCCCAGAGGAGCACAACAGCCTCGCTCGCTAAACTTGTTTAACGCTCGGTCTGCCTAGCGAGTGTACAGTTTCCGTACTATCCAGCCAACCCGGACAATGTAGTTGGTGAGAGTTGGCAGAGGCTTCTCTAGATGCTGGGACAATGCTTCGCTCTATTCGCTCGCACTGTATTTAAGGCGTAGGGCCGACCATTGTACGACATACACCTACTGGGGCCATACATGATGAATCACCGACCACGAGCGACTTGGGTAGGCTTAAGAATATCGAGCAAGCAAATAGACATGATATGCAACGATAAAAATGACAAAGCTGGGCGAGACCGCAGCGTGAGCAAACTAGGGGGCACGCGTGCCCCCTACGTACGTTCGCTCTTCTTCTATCTAAATCTGAACGTACGTTAAATTAAAATAATCGTTTTGCAGCATATAAATAGGAAAAGAAGCAAAGCAAGCGGATGTGAATGGCAGAATAAAATCATCTGCACATATGCATGCGCAAGACAGACGGCGGGTTTCCAAGGAAAATCTTGCAGTAAAAGGACTGAATGCATTAGAGATATCAATGCGTCGTAATAACTCAAACCGCGCGCTTGGAAGCCAAGTACCCTTCCTCATTTATTTGTCCCCTTCGTTCATGCATTCACCGGTTCGTTCTTTTCCAGTATATGTAGATAGTACCCCTGCCAACCCTATGAACAATCTCCATGCATGTCCTACGCACGGCCACCTCTAGTTAATTAAAATTTATTCCATTGCTTGTGTAACCTGCAACGATTGATGAATTATTTGCTTGGTGCATGCAGGTGACAGCTACACCTGTCGACTCCGTGGTATACAACATTTGTAAAGGGCTTCGATTCGACGTCATTCACTTGAAGGAAAACATACTTCAACAGCAAGGATACGTGGGCTTTAATATAGTAAAGCCCTACACCCGTCGGAATAAGAAAAATAAGGAGGTGCCGGTGTTTCTGCTAAAGGCTGAGGTCAAGAGACACAATCATTACGGCTTGCGACCCCGCACAACGACGACGCAAAATTCCGCCGTGCCGGCACCTCACCAGGAGACTGCCTCGCAATCTGCTGCTGGCCAGGAGACTGCTGCATCTAATCCTGCAAGTAGTCAGGCAACACGCAGTTCTCGCAACAAGCGGTCCAAGGCTGACAATCCTCCCAAGGAACGGTCCAAGGATGACAATCCTCCGAAGAAACGACGCTTACGGTCGAAGCGGTCCAACGCTGCTGATGAGAATGCTTTGCCGGAGGAGTCGAAGGTAGGTGTAGTAGGTGTTGTTGCTTGGTGAGACAACGTGTAATATGTAATACCGTAGGGGCACCAATGTTTTAAGTAATTAAATAATTATTTGGGTCTCTAAAACCGTTCCACGGAAATTATTTGGGGTATTCTAAAATAATTACCAGGCAGCCGGAAATTTCCCCCGCACTCTAAAACATTTTTAGAGGCGCACGGCTCCGCGCCTGCTTCTACTGCTTCCCGGGGCCCCACGCGCTGTTACGGCACTGTTGTTGTTACAGCAGCGCGTAGCAGCTCACCGGAATGTGTAGCACCCCACGGGGGCACGCCCGTGTGTGTGTGGGGGGGGGGGGAGGTAGCACCATGGATGAACTATCCCATCGTACCTCCAGGGCTTCAAGCTCGTTTGCTAGACGAGAGGGTGTTTGTCTGTAACGGGCGGCTGGCGACTGGAGTCGCTGACACCTCACAGTTGTTTTGCAACTTGGTACGACAGTTGCATCGCAGAATGTCTTGAACCGCGGTCTCGCGCCCACAACAAACGTAGACGTAGCCAACCTGACCTTTTGCGATTTAAAAAAGTCTCTTAAAGTTTACTCTGTTTCAAGCGATGTTCTTGATGACACTTCCTGGTCGCGCCAAAATTATCCGGTACTCTCTAAAATCATTACCAGTCTAAAAACTATTCCAAAATTTCTTTGAAGGTCTTAAAAAATTAGTCTCTAAAAACATTGGTGTCCCTACGGTATGTGACGACGTGCGGCAGCTAATCTAGCTACACCTACCCTGCGTGTGCTGCTGGACGTGCAGATTATGCAATTCTTACGCGAGATTGAGCAGCGGCGGCACGCGGGAACGAAAGGGATTTTGGTGCTTGACATGTGCAACCGCTACGTCGGCGACGACGACGACAACAACACCAACAACAACAACATCAACATGTTCAATCGCGGAAAAACCTACGCGAAGGAGTTTCCAAATTGGCAAGTATTTATGTCCATCCTGCAACTACGTGCGTGACTGATTACATGTTACTGCAGCCATCATCGTATACGTTTAATAGTTGTGTGTTGTGTGCATGCCCGTCATCTGCTATAGAGTTAGTAAGTACATAGCTAGTAAGCACATAGCTAGCTAGGTACGTAATGAGAATGCCCTGAGCGACGACTGAGCCATGCATGCATGAAGCTCCCCTTCATTTCAATGTTGCTGGATGGCATTAATGGCATGCGTGCGTGCATGCGTGAGCCTACAAGTCGGGCGCCTGCCAGCAGTGGACGTGAGCAAACACGACCGACATCCGCTCGTTCATTTACTACACTTACGTATACATACGTACTTGTCTGACATATTTTACTGGGTATGCGCCTGATGTATGTATGCATGCGGCGGCCGCCTATTTGTCGTATGTAGGATTATCTTGGTGCACAACGCGAAGCAAGGCTTACGTTATATCACAATGACGGAGAAATCCGCCCATTGTGCATTAACGTCAGTTGACGGCCGCGACATCACGAAGATTTCGGTAGGTGCGATAATTATCAGGTACCGTTACAATAAGGTGGAGGCTTTGCTTGTTTCCGGCACTACATACATACATACATACATACATACATACATACATACATACATACATACATACATACATACATACATACATACATACATACATACATACATACATACATACATACATACATACATACATACATACATACATACATACATACATACATACATACATACATACATACATACATACATACGAGGAACAGCCTCTGCAGCAGACTCCAGGAGAGCTCCGTAGACAGCTTCGGACCAGCTACCGTGCGTCTGCTTCGCCCCCCGTACCCCTTGTGCCGTGTGAGTAGTAGCGGTCAGCGCCTGCCCCTTCCCAGGTGGGGGTGAGTGAAGCTTCTTGTAGCATGCAGCCGTCGATACCTTATAACAGGTCAGCTTTGTTAGTGTTGCGTGTGTCAGCAGCCCGTCCTGAGCTTGCTTGCCTGCGTTCTCTGGTCCTGTTCTGGTTGCTTGCGAGTTAGCTGTGAGGGTCCCCGTGGGTGAGGTGGTTCTTCCCAGGTTAGCCGTGGGTTTACTCCCCGCTTCGTGCGCCTTCGTCGAGTCTTAGCCCCGTGTGTGCGTGGCCTGTTCCGAGGGACCCCTGAGGTCCCATCTAGCGAGCCGGGTCTTGGGTTGGCTGGGTGGGTGTGCGGGAACTTGAGAGCAGGTCGACCCCGTTTTTGGTCTCCTTGCCGAGTGCGGAGCAGCAGCCTGCAGTCGAGTTTGCTTCTCCGGTTTGTTGCTTTTCCCAGTGCAGCGGTCGAGTAAGTCCGGCCGGGGCTCACCATGAGCCAGCTGGCGGCGGGCGTGTGAGTGCGTGTGCGTGGAGGAGTGTGAGTGCTTGGCCGGCCTGCTTGCTTGGAGAGGAGCCCCGCCGGGCTCGAGCCAGGGTGTGAGGCGCGCGGCGGACATTCGGACAGACAGACGGACAGACAAATCCGCGCGCCCCGCCCTGCGCTGTGGTTCGGCCCGGCAAGGGGCCCCTGGCACTCGTCCGTACGACATGTGTACGGCGAGCCGCCCACAGTGTAACACCCCATTCATACATACATACATACATACATACATACATACATACATACATACATACATACATACATACATACATACATACATACATACATACATACATACATACCACACCCACGGGCAACTAGACAGCGGCGGCAGCAACAGCCGCAGCAGCAGCAGCAGCCGCCGCCGCAGCAGCAGGAGACCATCAGCGGACTCAAAGTGGTCACCACCGCCACGGCCCTGAACCTGCCGGTCAACAACCAGCTGTCTGCGCCCCAACCAGACTGGCCCAAACTACTCGAGGTGGCCTACAAGCGAATGCAGCGGCTATCCCGCTTCCCACTGTCGGCCTTTGGCCGAGCCACCGCGGCGTCAGCTTACGGCCTGCAAACCGTAACTTGGCATATGGAGCACGGCGGACCTCCCCCGGACGCCACCCTGGAGCACGTAGAGCGGCTGACAGCGCGCCTGGTCGACCGGCAGCAGGGCCCTGAGGACCCCGGCCAACGCCTGACAGGGGTGCCACACAGCCTCCTGGCGGGCCATCCGTCTACCGGGGGTTTTGGCCTACTGCCTCTCAGACAACACATCCGCGCACGGCACGCGATCTGGGCAATCCGATTCATCGCGGGGGCCCTGGCTGCCACCGCCGAGGGCGGTGACGACGGCAGTGGAGCCTTAGGCTGCCACCCGTGGGTTCGCACACTGTCTGCCTACCTCGAGCTCAGCCACCCGGCTTTCCAGCCCTGGGCACTGACAACCGCCCGAGCCGCGGGGCCCTGGCTCGGTGGTGACACGATGCCAGAGGACATCAGCCGAATCGTGGGGGCTCTGGGCCACCTGCCACCGCTCGAAGACATCGGAACCTCCCCTCTCGTCCCGGGAGACTGGTGCTGGGCGGCTGCACTGTGGGGCAACCCCCTCCTACCGAATGCACCCGAAACCAGCGGAGGCGACCGCCGCCCGGGCCTAGAGGCTTATCACGAGGCGCTGACGTACTGCCGGAAACTGCGCACAGTGGGAGACCTGGTGCGGGCCAGGGACGAGCTGGGCGGCACCGGTCAAACCCACATCGACCAGGGACCGGAGTGGCAGGAGTGGGTGCGCACACACCTAGACCCATCAGCAGCCTCAATCTTGCAGCTACAGGACAGGACCGCCGCCCTTGCAGCCCTCAACACCCTCTGCAGCGACATCAGCCCGGACTGGCTTGACGCGGCCCGGGCAGTGGAGGCCCGGCAGCAGCAGCCGCAGCAGGCGCCCACAACACCACCCTCACCGCCGCCAGCGCCGCCCCCACCAGAATGCGCGCAGGTGATGGCGATGATCGTGTCGCGACTGGGGTGGCGGATCCCCGGGCAACGGAGCCCGTGCCGCTCCGCCGCCTGACCGTCAGCCAGGCGACACAGCTGCAAGGGGCCCCCGCCTGTGAACGACGCCTGCAACTACTGAGCGAGTTTGTACGGGAAGCCCTGGGCCTGCCCGACGGAACAGCCCCGCCAGCCGGAGAGGTCAGCCGCTTCCGAGTGGCGTTGGCGCGCCTGTGGTCGGAGGTACGCTGGGAAAACGAGAACAAGGAGACCCTGTGGCGGATGGCAGTGGACGGCCTGCCTCTGCCCAGCAACACGCATTTGGCCAGGATGGCCCCCGAGCCGTGCGGCTGCGGAAGCTACGGGGGCGCCGCCGGCCGGCCGTGCTCCCCCGCCTACACCATTTCTGGGAGTGCCCCGTCGCCCAGGCCGTGCGGGAACAGATTGACCGGCACCTGTCACCCGAGCCAGCAACGGCAGTCAGCAGCAGGATGACACGGCGACACCTCTGGCTGGCGCAGGCGCCAACCGGATGTGAACAGCCTGCCTGGGACGTGATCACCCTGGCAGCGCTCTCCGCCATGGACACCGGCAGATGCTGCCTCCGGGCAGCCCAGCGTCGCGCGGCGCGGGTAACAACAGCCGCAACATCGGGGCGTCAGGCACCAACACAGCAACAACAACCAGCGCAGCGTCAGCAGGCCCCCGCCAGCGACACATCACCGATTTCTTCGCCCGGGCCGAAGGCACCCCCCAACAGGAGGGCCCCGCACTCACCGCACCCATCGACAACGCTCCGTCACAGGAGGGCAGAATGAGCGAGGTGGACGCGATGGCAACGGCGGCGGCAGTGGCGGCGGCGGCCGGAACGGCAGCGATTGCAGCGTCGCCCCTGGACCGTGCTCGTGCTCGGGCGGTGGTGGACTTTTGGGCGCGTCTGCGATCGTTCGCAGCGCTGGGTGTCCCCCGCCGTGGCTGGGACCGGGTGGGACCACAGCACCCCATCCTGGCCGTGGCTGGGGAGCAAGTACGGTGCGCAGCACCAGTAGAGATCACGGCCTAAGAGCACGCCGTGGGGTTAGGGAGGGGGCTCAGTCGGGGGGGCGGGGAAAGGGTGGGGGGCCTGCGAGCGAGCGCGCGGGTGGGAGGGTTCTAAGGGCGTGAGCTGGGGGAAGAGGGCGATCTGCGGAGCGTCCAGGGAGGGGCGGGGAAGCAGGCAGCGCTGGGCGAGGTTTTTGAGTGGCTTTTCGTTCGTGGTCGTGTTGCTTTCCCGGAGAGGGGCTTCCTATGGGGCGGGGGCCTCCGGTGCGTGTGTGTTTGGCGGTGGTTCAGTAGGAGCGCTCGCCCTGGGCTGAGCGAGGGTATGCAGGCGCGGGAGGGGGAGGGCGCGAGGGGTGCGTGGGGAGGTTCTCGGGGAGAGAGGAGGAGGCTGAGTTTCGTTGAGCTCGCGGGGCGCGTCTCTCTTGGTAGCGGTGCAGAGGAGGGGCCTTGTGTGTCTGGGGAAGGGGTTCTCAGCCTGGGGGCCGTGCCTTAGGTGGCTATCTAGGGGGGCGCCGTGCTGGCTTGTCATCCCTCCCGCGGTGCTTTGGTTGGGGCACTCGTTTCCTGGTGCGCGAGGAACAGCCTCTGCAGCAGACTCCAGGAGAGCTCCGTAGACAGCTTCGGACCAGCTACCGTGCGTCTGCTTCGGCCCCCGTACCCCTTGTGCCGTGTGAGTAGTAGCGGCCAGCGCCTGCCCCCGCCCAGGTGGGGGGTGAGTGAGGCTTCTTGTAGCGTGCAGCCGTCGATACCTTATAGCAGGTCAGCCCTGTTAGTGTTGCGTGTGTCAGCTGCCCGTCCTGAGCTTGCTTGCCTGCGTTCTCTGGTCCTGTTCTGGTTGCTCGCGAGTTAGCTGTGAGGGTCCCGTGGGTGAGGTGGTTCTTCCCAGGTTAGCCCGTGGGTTTACTCCCCGCTTTGTGCGCCTGCGTCGAGTCTTAGCCCCGTGTGTGCGTGGCCTGTTCCGAGGGACCCCTGAGGCCCCATCTAGCGAGCCGGGTTTTTGGTTGGCTGGGTGGGTGTGCGGGAACTTGAGAGCAGGTCGACCCCGTTTTTGGTCTCCTTGCCGAGTGCGGAGCAGCAGCCTGCAGTCGAGTTTGCTGCTCCGGTTTGTTGCTTTTCCCAGTGCAGCGGTCGAGTAAGTCCGGCCGGGGCTCACCATGAGCCAGCTGGCGGCGGGCGTGTGAGTGCGCGTGCGTGGAGGAGTGTGAGTCTGGCGCGCGGGTGCGCGCGTGTGAGTGCTTAGCCGGCCTGCTTGCTTGGAGGGGAGCCCCGCCGGGCTCGAGCCAGGGTGTGAGGCGCGCGGCGGACATACGGACAGACAGACGGACAGACAAATCCGCGCGCCCCGCCCTGCGCTGTGGTTCGGCCCGGCAAGGGGCCCCTGGCACTCGTCCGTACGACATGTGTACGGCGAGCCGCCCACAGTGTAACACCCCATTCATACATACATACATACATAGGGTGTGAGGCGCGCGGCGGACATTCGGACAGACAGACGGACAGACAAATCCGCGCGCCCCGCCCTGCGCTGTGGTTCGGCCCGGCAAGGGGCCCCTGGCACTCGTCCGTACGACATGAGTACGGCGAGCCGCCCACAGTGTAACACCCCATTCATACATACATACATACATACATACATACATACATACGAAGCTTCTCAGTATGATTGGCAGACATACATACATACATACATACATACATACATACATACATACATACATACATACATACATACATACATACATACAAGCAACGCGCGACTACTAGCTGTCTCACAGCTAGGTCGCGCACACAAGCGTTTCCGCGGAAGTTGATCAATTAAAATGATGTTTTAAATATCTGAACAAAGCTATGAACGGAAACGGCAACGCGCAGCGAGCGACAGGGTCGCCAAGTTTAAATGGACAAGCGACAGCCACGGCAACCGAGCCGAACACTGGGGCTACACAAACGGCCAGAAGGAAGATTTATGCAGCAGACCTATACGGGCCTGTGTCGCCGCATGATTCGGTATTTATCGACCAGGAGACGCTGGAGCTAGTTCTCCATTGGCCGGCGGGATCGACGATATCGGACATTTACGCCCAGCTCCACGGACCGCTGGGATACGCACTCCAGAGCACACTCGTTCGGGCAATCCCGTCCGATGTGCACAAGCAGACCGGTGGGCCCCGGTTTAGCAAGCGCAGCCTCTACAAAGCGGGCAATGGCTGCATAGCGCTGGAGCTCGCGGTACTGGTGCCTGCCGGCGGGATGAGAACGATCACCGCGAACCGTACCTTCTTCAACGGCGGCAGACTGGTGATCCCAGGCGGCGTGCGGCTCCTTCCCCAGGAGGCAGCTGTACCGGTAGAATTCCAAGTCAAGAACATCCACAAGGTCCTGCCAACGCCGTGGGAAATCAAAGGCCTTCCCGTCGGCCTCACCTACACGGGAGCAGCCTCCTTCCTGGCACAGGTGTACAGCACCCAGGACCAGCCCCGCAGCCCACTGGAGTTCAGCCGACTCACGGCCACGATCATGGCTGACACCTGGCATGTCCTGCTAGACCCGTCAAGCCCCAGCCTGCCGGGCACGCTGGAATACGAGTTTGGCCGTAGCAAGGACAAACATCACTGCGTGGGCGTACTCACCACTCTCAAGCGGCCACCCACCCCGGAGACGGCGCCCTTCATCATGCCGTGCAAACCCCCGGCACGGACGGAACTCCTGCGCCAACGGTGCAGCATCAGCCAGCAGCCGCCAGCCCTAACGATCCCCGCGAGTGCAGCTGGCGCCGGGGCCGCCCAGCAACCTG
This sequence comes from Eudorina sp. 2006-703-Eu-15, assembly GCA_003117195.1. Lineage (NCBI taxonomy): Eukaryota > Viridiplantae > Chlorophyta > Chlorophyceae > Chlamydomonadales > Volvocaceae > Eudorina > Eudorina sp. 2006-703-Eu-15. Next base: position 810,682 of record BDSI01000008.1, on the reverse strand, counting down.
GCACTGGAGGCGCCGCGATGTCCTGGGCTGAACGGGCCCGTGGCATAAGACCACACGCAGCAACTGGGGAGCCCCAGCAGCACACCATTCCGCCGGCAGATGCACATCAGACTGTACTCCCAAGGCCGGGGACCAGACAACAGGCGGCGCCCGACCCCAGCCAGGCAACCGCCGGCCAGCCCACAGCCGCGGAAGGGCTTCGTGACCAGCAGCCAGCCCCTGGCCTGGCCCCCATGACAACAGCGGCACCCGCTGGCCCAGCGTCCGATCCGTCGCCAAAGCAGCCGGCCCCCGGCAACCCACCAGCTATCGCCCTGGCCCCCCCTCCGCCGCCCCCACCACCCCCACCACTCCTACTACCTCCACCTGCCCCGTTACCCCAGCCAGCGCCAGTACCAGCGGTGCAGCCCAATCAGGCCCAGACAACCCCGCCAACTGCCGATGGACAGGGCGAGTGGACGACGGTCGAGCGCCGAGGCCGCCCTCCGAGGGCCGATGGGACCACCCAGCCCCCATCAGGAGCCAAATCCGCCAAGGCCAGAGGCTCGGGCTCCCGGTCCCGCTCACGCAGCCGGGCCCCGACAGACAACCCCAAGACCCCCGAGTGGCCAATGGCCACGTAGGCAAACACCGTAAGAAGGTCGCGCACCTGCCTCAAGAAGTGCAGCGTGAGCTCATGCGGGAACAGACGGCATCAGCCAGGGCAGCGAAGGCAGCGGCCAGGCAAGCCAGCCTGAAGCACGATGCTGAACCGGACGACCAGACAGGAGAGCCCGCCCCAGATGGATCCCAGCCCGGCCCCAGTCTGCAGCTCCTGCTCCCCGTAGGGGACACCGCTACCCAGGCCACCGCCGACCCGCCGCAGCACGAGAGCCCGCAGGAACCCAACCCAACAGCCGGCCCACGAGCCATGGAGGAGGACACCCCCCTCCCCCCGTCTCGCCAACCGCTTGAATGCCCACCACACGAAACAGGAGGAATCGACAACGGACGGCGGCAGCACATGGGCATCCGCTGCGAATTGCTACACACAATGTGCGTGGCCTGCTTGGGTCGCAGGCGAACAAGCTTCAGGCGGCTGTACGGCAATGGGCCGCGCTGCGGCTGGATGTGATATGCCTGCAAGAGACTCACCACACCAACATCCAGCAGCAATGTGTATTTGAGCGAGACCTGCGCCATGCAGCCCAACGGGTCCACACACCAGGCTGGAAGGTGGCAGCGCACTCATGGTCAAACTCGCCACACACGGCCGGGGTCCTCATCCTGGTACGGCAAGGCCTCGCGGCAGCAACAGACTCGGCCCCGCCACTCGCTCTCCCGCGAACCTGAAGGGCCGCTTCACGCACTGCCTGCTACACTGGGGAGGACACCGCCTCCGCATCTGCAACGCCTATGTCCCCCGGGCACAACAGCGGCAGCAGTAGAGGCCCGTACCCAGCTGCTCGGCAGCGTCCTGGCCGCCACGGCGACACAAGCCACCACTGAGGGGGCCACCACCCTCATCTGGGCAGGAGATTTCAATTTTGTCGAGGACCCGGCCCTCGACTCCAGTGCGGGGCCGGATGGTCGGCGGGGAGACCGGGCGAGTGCCCGTCAGCTCCGAGAAGCAGGCCCAGCCATGGTCGACAGCCATCGCCACCTCCATCCCCAGCGCCGCGACTTTACACATGTGTACCACGCGCCCTCCCCGGGTGGCTCCCGTCTCGACCGGATCTACATCAACCAGCCAATGCTGCCGTACGTCTGCCAGACCTCCATCACCTTCCACTCCCCATCTGACCACCGAATCGCATCCCTGCACCTACTGCCGCGCCAGACGGAGGCCAGGGGCCCCGGCATCCGCCGGGTACGGCTGGCGTTCACAGCACACGAGGACCTAGCGGCTAGCATGTCGGCTTGGATTGGGGCCCAGTGCTCAGCGGCCCCATCAGTGGAGGAACACCCTGCTAACCTGATCGCGTGGTGGCCAGGCTTCAAACGCCGCCTCGCCGACCTGGCCCATCGACTGAACAAGGTAGCCCAAAGGCGGCGGCAGCGGCCTGGCACCCGTGCACGGGAAGCGCTTGCGGCAGTCAAACGAGCACAACAGGTAGTCGACGCGACCCCGACAGCACCCGAAGCCCTCAAACAGCTCGCGGAGGCACAATCAGCCCTGGCGAAGGCCCACCGGGAGGACAGCCGCGAGGCAGCCCGGGAAACTCGGGCCCACTGGCTGCGGGCAGGGGAGCGTGCCGGTCCGGCGCTGACGGCGTTCCTGCAAGCCCAAGCCGCCGAACAGCAGCCTGCCCCCGTTGCCCTCCAGGCAAAGTCCGGCCGACTAGTGACCAACCCAGCCCAGCTGCCGCAAGTTGTTGCCGACTTCTGGGCCGAGGTATGCCGCAAACCTGAGTACATCTGCCCCACAGCCCGGCAGACAGTCCTGGACCAGCTGGCCGCCAGTGGCATCCGACTCCCGGCGGAAGAAGATGTGCAGCTTGGCGCCAAGACCATCACGACTGAGGAAGTACGGGTCGCGCTGGTCAAGAGCCAGCCAGGCAAGGCACCCGGGTGGGATGGCATCCCTGCCGATCTGTACCGGAAGTTCTGGCCCGTGATTGGCAGCACCATGGCGAACCTCTTCACAGCCATCGGCACAACGGGGCAGTTGCCGGTCGGCTTCCTGGAGGGAATCGTCACAGTGCTGTACAAGAAGGGCGACCCCAAACAGTCCGGAAACTACCGCCCCATCACGCTGCTATGCTCCGACTACCGGCTGCTCGCCAAAGTCCTGGCCAACCGCCTGGGACCCGCCCTGGCCCGTGTTATCAGCCCCGAACAGTCGGCCTTCCTCCCCAAACGTCTCATCGGAGCTAGCGTGCTATTCCTGCGCCACCTTGCCCACCTCCTCCGCAAACAGAACCGCCGAGCGCTCCTGGCGTTCCTGGATTTCGCCAAAGCATATGACACCGTCGACCGCGGCTTCCTACTGGCCTCAATGGAAACGATGGGGGCAGGCCCGCAGCTGCGGGGCTGGGTCCAGCTGCTACTCAGTGACACCCAGGCGCGCGCCATGATCAGCGGCTTCAAATCCAGGCGGGTCCGGATGGAAGCGGGTGTTCGCCAAGGGTGCCCCCTCGCGCCTCTGCTGTACCTATTCGTCGCCCAGGCCCTGCTGTGCTGGCTCCGGAGCCAGGAGGTGGGAATCAGATTGCGGCCGTCAGACCCAGACCGCACAGCAGCCTGCCAGTTCGCCGACGACACAGAAGCAGTGATTGATGGAGAGGAATCGGTGGCCTCCTTCCTGGGGGCCATGGACACCTTTGGCCGCGCCTCAGGTCAGCGCCTCAACCTAGACAAAGTGGAGCTGCTACGGGTGGGCAGGATAGATCCGCAGCATCCGCAACCGCCTGCCGAGGGCCCACACCCACGGGCAACTAGACAGAGGCGGCAGCAACAGCCGCAGCAGCAGCAGCAGCCGCCGCCGCAGCAGCAGGAGACCATCAGCGGACTCAAAGTGGTCACCACCGCCACGGCCCTGAACCTGCCGGTCAACAACCAGCTGTCTGCGCCCCAACCAGACTGGCCCAAACTACTCGAGGTGGCCTACAAGCGAATGCAGCGGCTATCCCGCTTCCCACTGTCGGCCTTTGGCCGAGCCACCGCGGCGTCAGCTTACGGCCTGCAAACCGTAACTTGGCATATGGAGCACGGCGGACCTCCCCCGGACGCCACCCTGGAGCACGTAGAGCGGCTGACAGCGCGCCTGGTCGACCGGCAGCAGGGCCCAGAGGACCCCGGCCAACGCCTGACAGGGGTGCCACACAGCCTCCTGGCGGGCCATCCGTCTACCGGGGGTTTTGGCCTACTGCCTCTCAGACAACACATCCGCGCACGGCACGCGATCTGGGCAATCCGCTTCATCGCGGGGGCCCTGGCTGCCACCGCCGAGGGCGGTGACGACGGCAGTGGAGCCTTAGGCTGCCACCCGTGGGTTCGCACACTGTCTGCCTACCTCGAGCTCAGCCACCCGGCTTTCCAGCCCTGGGCACTGACAACCGCCCGCGCCGCGGGGCCCTGGCTCGGTGGTGACACGATGCCAGACGACATCAGCCGAATCGTGGGGGCTCTGGGCCACCTGCCACCGCTCGAAGACATCGGAACCTCCCCTCTCGTCCCGGGAGACTGGTGCTGGGCGGCTGCACTGTGGGGCAACCCCCTCCTACCGAATGCACCCGAAACCAGCGGAGGCGACCGCCGCCCGGGCCTAGAGGCTTATCACGAGGCGCTGACGTACTGCCGGAAACTGCGCACAGTGGGAGACCTGGTGCGGGCCAGGGACGAGCTGGGCGGCACCGGTCAAACCCACATCGACCAGGGGCCGGAGTGGCAGGAGTGGGTGCGCACACACCTAGACCCATCAGCAGCCTCAATCTTGCAGCTACAGGACAGGACCGCCGCCCTTGCAGCCCTCAACACCCTCTGCAGCGACATCAGCCCGGACTGGCTTGACGCGGCCCGGGCAGTGGAGGCCCGGCAGCAGCAGCCGCAGCAGGCGCCCACAACACCACCCTCACCGCCGCCAGCGCCGCCCCCACCAGAATGCGCGCAGGTGATGGCGATGATCGTGTCGCGACTGGGGTGGCGGATCCCCGGGGCAACGGAGCCCGTGCCGCTCCGCCGCCTGACCGTCAGCCAGGCGACACAGCTGCAAGGGGCCCCCGCCTGTGAACGACGCCTGCAACTACTGGGCGAGTTTGTACGGGAAGCCCTGGGCCTGCCCGACGGAACAGCCCCGCCAGCCGGAGAGGTCAGCCGCTTCCGAGTGGCGTTGGCGCGCCTGTGGTCGGAGGTACGCTGGGAAAACGAGAACAAGGAGACCCTGTGGCGGATGGCAGTGGACGGCCTGCCTCTGCCCAGCAACACGCATTTGGCCAGGATGGCCCCCGAGCCGTGCGGCTGCGGAAGCTACGGGGGCGCCGCCGGCCGGCCGTGCTCCCCCGCCTACACCATTTCTGGGAGTGCCCCGTCGCCCAGGCCGTGCGGGAACAGATTGACCGGCACCTGTCACCCGAGCCAGCAACGGCAGTCAGCAGCAGGATGACACGGCGACACCTCTGGCTGGCGCAGGCGCCAACCGGATGTGAACAGCCTGCCTGGGACGTGATCACCCTGGCAGCGCTCTCCGCCATGGACGCCGGCAGATGCTGCCTCCGGGCAGCCCAGCGTCGCGCGGCGCGGGTAACAACAGCCGCAACATCGGGGCGTCAGGCACCAACACAGCAACAACAACCAGCGCAGCGTCAGCAGGGCCCCCGCCAGCGGCACATCACCGATTTCTTCGCCCGGGCCGAAGGCACCCCCCAACAGGAGGGCCCCGCACTCACCGCACCCATCGACAACGCTCCGTCACAGGAGGGCAGAATGAGCGAGGTGGACGCGATGGCAACGGCGGCGGCAGTGGCGGCGGCGGCCGGAACGGCAGCGATTGCAGCGTCGCCCCTGGACCGTGCTCGTGCTCGGGCGGTGGTGGACTTTTGGGCGCGTCTGCGATCGTTCGCAGCGCTGGGTGTCCCCCGCCGTGGCTGGGACCGGGTGGGACCACAGCACCCCATCCTGGCCGTGGCTGGGGAGCAAGTACGGTGCGCAGCACCAGTAGAGATCACGGCCTAAGAGCACGCCGTGGGGTTAGGGAGGGGGCTCAGTCGGGGGGGCGGGGAAAGGGTGGGGGCCTGCGAGCGAGCGCGCGGGTGGGAGGGTTCTAAGGGCGTGAGCTGGGGGAAGAGGGCGATCTGCGGAGCGTCCAGAGAGGGGCGGGGAAGCAGGCAGCGCTGGGCGAGGTTTTTGAGTGGCTTTTCGTTCGTGGTCGTGTTGCTTTCCCGGAGAGGGGCTTCCTATGGGGCGGGGGCCTCCGGTACGTGTGTGTTTGGCGGTGGTACAGTAGGAGCGCTCGCCCTGGGCTGAGCGAGGGTACGCAGGCGCGGGAGGGGGAGGGCGCGAGGGGTGCGTGGGGAGGTTCTCGGGAGAGAGGTGGAGGCTGAGTTTCGTTGAGCTCGCGGGGCGCGTCTCTCTTGGTAGCGGTGCAGCGGAGGGGCCTTGTGTGTCTGGGGAAGGGGTTCTCAGCCTGGGGGCCGTGCCTTAGGTGGCTATCTAGGGGGGCGCCGTGCTGGCTTGTCATCCCTCCCGCGGTGCTTTGGTTGGGGCTCTCGTTTCCTGGTGCGCGAGGAACAGCCTCTGCAGCAGACTCCAGGAGAGCTCCGTAGACAGCTTCGGACCAGCTACCGTGCGTCTGCCTCGCCCCCCGTACCCCTTGTGCCGTGTGAGTAGTAGCGGTCAGCGCCTGCCCCGGCCCAGGTGGGGGGTGAGTGAGGCTTCTTGTAGCGTGCAGCCGTCGATACCTTATAGCAGATCAGCCTTGGTAGTGTTGCGTGTGTCAGCAGCCCGTCCTGAGCTTGCCTGCGTTCTCTGGTCCTGTTCTGGTTGCTTGCGAGTTAGCTGTGAGGGTCCCCGTGGGTGAGGTGGTTCTTCCCAGGTTAGCCCGTGGGTTTACTCCCCGCTTTGTGCGCCTTCGTCGAGTCTTAGCCCCGTGTGTGCGTGGCCTGTTCCGAGGGACCCCTGAGGCCCCATCTAGCGAGCCGGGTTTTTTGGTTGGCTGGGTGGGTGTGCGGGAAATTGAGAGCAGGTCGACCCCGTTTTTGGTCTCCTTGCCGAGTGCGGAGCAGCAGCCTGCAGTCGAGTTTGCTGCTCCGGGTTGTTGATTTTCCCAGTGCAGCGGTCGAGTAAGTCCGGCCTGGGCTCACCATGAGCCAGCTGGCGGCGGGCGTGTGAGTGCGTGTGTGTGGAGGCGTGTGAGTCTAGCGTGCGAGTGCGCGCGTGTGAGTGCTTGGCCGGCCTGCTTGCTTGGAGGGGAGCCCCGCCGGGCTCGAGCCAGGGTGTGAGGCGCGCGGCGGACATACGGACAGACAGACGGACAGACAAATCCGCGCGCCCCGCCCTGCGCTGTGGTTCGGCCCGGCAAGGGGCCCCTGGCACTCGTCCGTACGGCATGTGTACGGCGAGCCGCCCACAGTGTAACACCCCATTCATACATACATACATACATACATACATACATACATACATACATACATACATACATACATACATACATACATACATACATACATACATACATACATACATACATACATACATACATACATACATACATACATACATACATACATACATACATACATACATACATACATACATACATACATACATACATACATACATACATACATACATACATACATACATACATACAATCAATATCACGTTTAAGTAGCATCGTTACAAGGGCGGGAGACCAGCAATTAAACTCGTATTTTATCACACAAGATGTATATATCCTGCTGGGTATGCGTGTCCCAGGGGATGTCCACAAGGGACCGATTGCTCGGTCCTCTTTTATTTAGGCGTGATACAGCACATGCACGCACGCTTGCAATCTTGCAATGCACTGTATGTGTCATTATATGGTATCTATGTGTGCATGCTTGATAATGAATTATGGTGCGTGTGCACATGCTGAAACTTCGTTGCAAATGAATACAAACTAATTACTGAACATATATATATATATATATATATATATATATATATATATATATATATATATATATATATATATATATATATATATAAGTATACATACGAACTTGCTTGCGTTATTGCTCTGCTTTTGATGATGCGGCAGGCATGCAACTGGCTAGATAGATAAACCCATCTGTAAGGACGGCCATGCACTCTTATTGATTATATTGATTAAGTTACAGTATGCCACAGCAGTATGTCGCCGCCCGACTGCTTGCTCATTCATGATCATCAGTCCCGCATCGACTGCAGGATGCAATCGAGCGTTTTGATGACGAGCTGGAGAAGCCCGTCCTGGTGATCGGCTACTCCACCATGATTCGATCAGTTTCTCCCCGCAGCCCCCAACGAGTTCCGACGCATATGATTGTGGCACCAGGCAGTGGTATAAGCGCTGCAACAGCTGTGCAGATGTTGGGCCGCACGTCCGGCAAGAACAGGGACGTCCTGGACCGAAACGAATTCAATGAGGTCGGTGCGACGGGCTACCGTTGGTGCCGTGCTCAGCGTATCTGCATGCTGACTGCTGTATCGGTGGTATTTACATACCATCGGTACCCACTCGATATCACCGCTGATAAGTAAATAGTGAACCAGGTAAACCCTGCAGTTTCGAAAACCTGGAAATCCTACCCTGCTTCCGTACTTGCCACCCATCCAGCCACGCCCAAAGCACTGTCCTGATGCGTGGTTTCGAGTATTTAATGCACATGCCCTCTAATGGAGTAGGAGTTATTAGTACAGATGGCGGATGTTCGTGAATGCTCTTCGTTATGCTAGATAGCTCAGGAGGGCGACGACGTATTTGGAGCGGCAGCGAGCGCACGTTTACCGTATGCGACTGATAAATATGTTATTTTACATTACGAATCTTAAAGAAATACTCGAGGCCCTTAAAAAAAACTCGAGGCTCTCGCCCATTTAATGTATGACTGGATCCAAGCAAGTATGGCTGCCACGCTCGCGTCAGCCATAATAACGGTTTTTTATTATTGCAGGTCGTCGTGCTCATGTACAAGTCAGACTGGCTCCTCATTCAGGAGTATTATCAGCACATCGAGAAATTTGTAAAATCCCTGAAGGAAGCATCGCCGGACCTCATCTACACGCCGGACCACCTGCTGAAACTATTTGAGGCGGGCCGCAACAAAAAGGAGCATGTCCAGAAATTCCGCCGCCGAAGCTTAGGAAACATCGCCCTGAAGCCCAGGGGCGGCAACTCGCACGCGGTGGGTAATAACGCAAGCAAGCCTGCTGCTTTATGTATGTAGCTTACACATGCCTGTAAACGTCCTGCGAGCTTCAGCGACTCCGAGCGAAGACGCCAACTCGCTCACGGGGGGTCGTCGAGCTTCGTTGATCGCTCGTTCGACGCACCCTGAACTTCATGTATTTAACAGCGTGCACTTTTGCACCAGCAAAATGCATGGTCTGACTATCAATATTATTTATACATTTGTGTATTTATATCTATTCATGTACACGTATGCGATATGGTCCGTCAGCAGAGGTCGCCCGAATAAAGAATGCAGTCAATCACCACGTATGGCGAAGTATGTAACTGTACCATCTGATCATGGGCGGCGCTAGCAAAGACACTCGAGGAGCTGCTGCCAGCAGCAGTAGCATACTGTTCACCACATATATATGCGTAGGCTTCAACTTTGCACGGCTACCACGCACCATCGGCTCACATGATACATGATGCCTTTGCATCACCCATGGGCAGAACAGGAGTGCGTGACATGCGAGGGGCCGAGTGGCGCCCAATAGTTTACCCGTATGCGTATATATTATACCCATTGCCCGACCAATATAATAAATAATAAATGGCTGCGGTGTCGGAAAAACGCTGTCGATTTGGCGCGCTGTTGGTGTCGCGGCGTCGCAGAAGACTACCAGCTGGTGCGGGTCGGCTGCCTTGGCCACATAAACTCACACCACAATGCTGTGCGCGTGTGCGATCCTCTCGTTGTTAACACCTGCAAACAAAACGCGTGTGTGTTTAGAAATGTATCCCGCCCGACCCAAAACGCGTGTGTGTGCCTGTGAGTGAGTGAGTTGGCACGTATTTCTTTCAACAGACCCCGTGTATGCATGTATGTATACATTATTATTGATACTCAATATTGCTGGCCCCCGCATTGTGCATTGATTGACCGCCAGGTCGGCGGCGGCAACCAACAGCAGGAATGCGCAAGCGATTCTGACCTGCTGGACTTTGACGACGCGCCTGTCACCATGCCCAACCTTCCGGCGGACGACACACACGACCGGGTACTGATGGCTCTGCTGTACGCTCGGACGCGCCACCCCGCTGGAGTGCAGCACCTGACCGTCTGCGACCTCACGGCAATCGTCGGGGATCTGCCCCAACATCTCAACCCCAACTTGGTCGAGCGCGTTCCGTCCTCATATAAGAACGGTGGGCAGCCTGCGTACCAGCTTACACACCGGGGTGTTGATCACATTCTCGCGGCCAAATTCCGTGGCGTCGATGTCGACGCCGATGGTGGTGACGACTACATCAACGGACTGGACACCGCAGACCAAGAGTTCATGCGGCGCGTGGAGGCCTATGTGGGTGGTTTGCCGAGCGGCTCAAGCGGCGGCCGTGCCGCCGCGTTTACTGGACACAACAGCGCCTGATGGTGAGGGCAACCACAGAGAGACGTGGCATACCTGGACCCTCGTTGCAGGATGGCAATGTCATGTCACGGGGCGCGCGCGCGCTGTTGCTTGTCCGGTACATGACGTGCGTGACGCACGGTCATCAACGAAGTCTTTTTGATCAGCACGCAGTGCCACAGCAAGCCTTCATTTACTCTCTGCACGAACGGGCTGCCGGCGCAGGATTTGGCTGAGCAGGAAGTAAGCGCGACGCACACGCTCGCCATCGCCGGCCGACGTTGAGATTCTGACTGGCTAGCGTGTGCGCGCGCCTGCATGGATTTGATCATCGGCAGGGTTTCGCGTCGTGATTTCATGTTGGTTTGCCCTTTACGTAATCCCATCGCCATACATACTGCGTGGTCGATCGATCGGTGGTCGATCTCCTGTCTGTGGGGCCCCACGGACGTATGTAACCTGCGCTGAGTTTGTTCAAGGTTGGTCGTTTGCTTTGGGACTGCTGACGCGGGGAGGGTGGCTGTGCTCCCTATGCCGGGATGATGAGCCAGATAGATGTGGGCATATGATGAGATCGACCTCGAGCATTGGCGGCACCGGGTACGTGTATGTAGCTTGTTCCAGCTGGATCGATCGTGGTGGACTGCTGGTTGGGCAACTGGAGTAGGACGGGCGGTGGGAGGTATCCATTCCCAATCAATGGTAGTGGTGCGCCGCTGGCTGGCTGGCTCGGCTGGCTGGCTGGCGTGGCTGGGTGATGATGGCTGGCTCTATCTGCGTGCTTGGTAATGAGCAACTAGATAATGGGTTACTTTGTTCAGTGGCCCCACTCCACAGCGTGCGGTAGATAGGTGCGGCGCGGGGGGGGGGCGCCTGCCTCGATGCTCCCGCCGCCAGCGGTCGGTGGGGCTGGCTTCGCCGGGGTTTCCTCTGCTTGTACTATAAGATTTCGGTCCCTCTGCTGCCCTGTTATTATTTACATTCACTCATTTGTACATGCGTGTATGGTATGCATGTCTATCTGCGTGCTGCTGTTGCTGATTACTTAATTGTGCTCACGAGCGACTGAAAAGGACTACGATCCAGATACAGTCGCACAGCGGACAGGTAGCTGGGACCCGTCACTGGGCCAGTTGCCGGGGAGGGTTACCCGGGCCAGTTACGCGTCCCGAACAACAGGGCAGTTACTGGCATGCCCTGTTACTGGCCCTTAGCTGGGAGGGGGGTCGGTTACAGCCCTGTAACCCCCAGTCGGACTGCCATAGGGTACTTGCTTGCTTGGTTGAATTCGTTGCGCCACAGCAGCCTCCACCCATCGCCGATGCATGCGCCCGTGCGCGCGCGTGTACATGAGGAGTAACAGGTTTTCACTACACGAGTGCGAGTGTGTGTTAGTGTTAGGACCAACAGATCAGCGATGTTCCATTTGCCCTTGTGCGAACTACGTACGTTCGTTCTTTTGTTTGACTGTACTTCAGTAATGTTAATAGTGGCTGTAGTGGTTGGACCAGACAGCCTTGGGTAGGTGCTGCGGTCTATTCGATGGAGCAAAGATGGGCTCGCTGCTGCCTCTCGCGCGCCGCTCACCACCCAACATCGACTGACCTACCCGGCCTTGCGCGTTCATCGTCGCCGCATCGATCTATCTCGCAAATGGGTCGGTGTTGCTCGGCGGTGCGTGTTACTCATGGGTGTTTTCAGTATGTTGCCCTGTGGGTGCGTGGGTGTTGCTCGGCGGCCATCCATCAATCACGAGTGAGAATTTGGCCTTGGACTTGTGCTCGTTAAGCAATCGCCATGAGCTAATAAAAGGGGACCCTTCGTTCCTCTAAAGGGGACAGCAAGTTTAACGTCGTTATCCAACGGGGAGCGAGGGACCCTGTGTTGCTTGCTTGTAAGTAAAATACTGTCCTGCTCTACCCATTACAATTCGGTTGGCCATTACCTTGCCGGGTGTTATCCGACAATCGCATTCAAAATACCGAAGAGGGGTGGGGTGGGGAACATGGGGGTGCACGGGTCAACCCGACCCGGTTGTCAACCAAGTCCCTAGCTAACGAGTGGGTTGCCGGGCTGTCCGCAAACTAATAACGCTGCTACTGCTCGCGACGTGCGGTCCAGCCATCCAACGACGATGCATCACACAATGAACCACCTCCGCACAGACCCTTCCCGGACATATACCAGCGACCCGTCATGGGTCGCACCATGCGTCATCACATCCGCATTCCACTGCCACCTAGAAACCCCAACCCGCGCCCTTTCCGTAGTCAAGCCCGAATAATTTACAGCGCCATCCATCTGCAAGGTGACATTTCGGGGAGTGGTCGTGCGCACGGAGCCGGAGCAATCAAGTAAGCGTGCCACTTCCGGCCCCAGCATTCAGCCTCCGCGGCGCGCATTCAGTTCAGCCAGCCCCGCAAGCAGTCCATCATGCCTCCCTCCGTCCGTCCGTCCGTCCGTCTGCTCGTTCCGCCGTCCTCATCTAGAGGTTCAGTACTTGACCTCGCTGAACACGGCGTTGGCCTCCAGGCTGATCACCCCCGCCAGCTGCCGCGGCAGGCCCCTGAAGTCGGGGTGGGCCAGGTGCGCCTCCAGGCAGGCCAGCTCCGCTGCGTAGCGGCTGTGCTTGCGGCGCAGCACCCGGTGGAAGGCCACCAGCCCCAACCACCTGGGGCCGCGGTGGGAAGGGTAAGGGGAGGGGTGAGCAAGGAGGGGGGCAGATGGGCAGGTGTACAGTACGCTACTGCGCTGACTGACAGGAAGGGCGCGGAGAAGGGGATGCGAAGGTGAGAAGGAAACCCAAGCCAAGGGTGGAGGCGTGAGTGGGGTCTGTGGATGCATCGCTGACTAATGAGGTAATGACCCGTCCGCGGACTGCCAGGTAGAGGGGTCGGTGGAGGGAGGGAGGTAAAAGGAGGGTTGGGAGAAGGGGGAGAGGGACGGAGAAGGTCAACACACATGCGGCACACACACGCGCGCCAGCCTGCCAGCCTGCCTGCCTCTGCCAGCCATCCCCTCACCCACAGCTTCCGTAACCACCGCTTGCAGTGGCGTGGTAGAAGACCTGAGGCGAAGTGGCACTGGCACTGGGCCATCTCTTCGACCTCACCTGACGTGCCCCCTGGGGATGTCGCAGCGGCAGCCGGGTCCGAACCGCCGGTCCGTCTCGCGGACGGCTGTGCGGCTGCGCACCATGCGGGCCATGTAGTCGATGGCGGACTGGATGGTGGCGAGCGCCAGGCGGGGGCCGCGGGCCGCGCACCGGGGCAGGCGGCTCAGGTACCAGTGCATCCGCATGGCCGCGAGCAGGAACGACTGCTCCGAAACCATGGAGATGTGCCGGCAGGTGGTGGTGTAGGTGGTGGTGAAGGTGTGTGGTTGGGTCCGGGGAGGGGCCCGAGGGGAGGGACAGCGGCGGCCGCGGGCGCAGGATCAAGGACGGCGCGAAAGAAGTCAAGCATGGCGACACAGAAACATCTTCAACAGTCAGATCCTCGATGGAACGACAGAGACACTCATATGAGCCATGTAATGTAACCGTTACAAGGTGGACGACCCTTAGTCCCGACCGGGCGTTCCAACGGGCCCAGATAGCGCTCGTAGGCGCCTCATCGTCATCAGCCCCAGGGTACAGAACTACAGATGCAGCCCCCCCCCACCTGGAAGATGTTGAGCATGGCGGTGGCGGGCGAGTTGATGGAGGTGTCCAGCAGCAGAGGGTGGGCCCGGGGCCGCAGGTACTGACAGATCTTGGAGGGCAGCTGCCGGGCTGCGGGGAGGATGGACGGGGGAAAGGGAGGGGGGGCCCGTTTGGGTGTGTGGCCCTGCCACCCGCCGACCGATCCAACCCACCCGCCCACCTCTGCCGACCCACCTGCCCGGCCCTCCACCGGCACGCTCATGGTGGTCCCGATGTGCACCCCGCACAGGCGGCTGTAGTCCATCTGCACCTCGAGCGTGTCCACGTTAAACAGCATGCCGCACCACCTGAGTCAGGGGCCGAGTGGAGGGGTTGGGGGGGCGAGTGGAGGGGTCGGGGGGCCGAGTGGAGGGGTCGGGGGGGCGAGTCGGCGTGGCGGGGTGGCGAGTCTAGGGTGGCGGGGGGTGGGGGCTCGGCATGGAGATCGGGGGATCGGCCTTCTTCAGGGATCCCAGTATGGCCTGCAGGCTATGGGATAGGTGTTTTGCGTCCGCCACAAAACACCTACCCCCGCAAGACAACCGCCCAGCCACCCACCCGGCGTGTGTACGGGAGCACGATCCGGCCAACCCAGATCTGGGTCGACCCAGACCCGAGCCGTCGGGCTGCGGCGCACCTCCAACCCGCGTCACCACCAACACACCGCCTCGCCGCCCACCCACACAGCGCGTCCATCCGTCCGTCCGTCCGTCCGTCCGTCTGCCACTCTCTACGTTGCTCCGCCCTCCTCCCCTTCACCTGACGAATCGTTTGCCGTCCCGGGACAGCCACAGCTTGCAGCCCTCCTCACGGGCCCCCACAGCGGCGTCGCCCCGGCCTCCTCCTCCTCCTCCTCCTCCTCCGCCTCCACCCGCTGTGGGTTCGCCGCCTCCGCCGCCGCCCTGGTCGCCTCCGCCGCCTCCCAGCTGCACCACTCGCACAGCTCCCCCAGCGGCGGCCCCGCCACTGCCTCCAGAAGCGGCAGCAGCTGCAGCTGCAGCACCACCATCACTGCTCACCCCATCGGCCCTCTGCCCCCCCGGATGGTCGACGCCGCCGCCGTCGCCACCGCCGCCGCCGCCCTCACGCGGCTGCGGCAGGTTGAAGCTGGTCTGGGTCTTGCCCGGGTGGATAGCGCAGCCGTAGTCGTACAGGAAGCCCTCCTGGAGCCTCCGGACCACCGCCTCCGCGGCGGCGCTGCGGGAGGCAGGTGCCCGCCGTCGGGTCGGGGATCGGGGAGGGGTCGGAAAAGGGAGAGTCGAGGTGGGGGGGACGGGAGGGCGGCGGCCCGGACGGTTCGACGATCAGAGGCGGTGGTGGGACATGGCCCCAAGTTGCGTGTGGGGTGGATAGTGGGATGTTTCAGGGATGGGCGCGTTGATTGTGTGTGTGTGTGTGTGTGTGTGTTACACATCTGACTGGGCCTGGCACTGGGCAAGGGCTGCTAACCGAGATCCTCACCGAGATGTGGTGCAGATGAAGAAGTCATCGATCAGCCGCATCAGCAGCGAGTCCACCCGGGGGACGCGGGGGGCCGGGGCGGGGCCGGGGGCGGAGGCTTGGTGAGGCAGCTGCGCGGGTGGCTGCGGGTGACCCGGGAGAGGCTCCAGGGGAGGAGGACACCGACCCGCGGGTCGCCGGGGCCGGGGCGGCAACGCAGAGCCGCCCATCCCGGCCCGACGAGCGGGCATGGCGCCCTCGGCGAGCGCAGCCACCGCCGCCGCCATTGCTGTTGTTGTTGCTGCTGTTGCTGATGGGGTCCTCGCTGCCACGAGAGTGGCTACAGCAGGTGCGACGGCGACTGCGGCGGCGGCGGCGGCGGCGTCACTGGTGGCCGCGGTGGCTGCCCCCGCTGCTGTTGCTCCACCACCTGGGCCCAGGTTGGGCGGCTCTGCTGCTGCTGCTGCTGGGCCACCGGCGGCCGCTCCGCTCGGTTGTCCGACCCCGTCAGGCACTCGAGCTCCGTCGCCGGACCGGCCCCGCAGCCGCCGGCGGTGTTCCATCCGTGCCTCTTGCTGCTGCTGGTGCTGCTGCGGCTGCTGCGGCTGTGGTTGCCGTTGCGGTGGCCTGGGCTGGTGCGGCTGCGGCTGCTGCTCATGTTGCGGCGGCGGCGGCTGGGGTCGTCGTCCGCTTGCCGCCTGCTCCCGCTCCTGACGGCGCTGCCGCCTGTGCTGCACTCGGCGACCCGCACGACAGCCCCGCCGCGGCCGGGAAGGACTCGTCGTCGCGGCGCCGCCATCACCGGCACCCGCTCCCCCACCCGCACCCGCATCCGCATCTGCCGGACCCACATCAGCAGCAGCAGAAGCAGCGGCCGCAGCGGGGCTACGCAGCTCAGTCCCGACGGCTGCCCCGATCCCTCCACCGCCGCCTACTGCCGCCCTGCTGGCCTCCGGGTCGCCTCCGTCAACCTGCATCAAGTCATCCTCAAGCAAAGCTTCACCCACACCCGCAAGGAGCTCTTCCGCGGCGGGATCCGGATCCGGATTCGGCCCAGTCGGCGGCCGCGCGGTCGAGCACGCACGGAGGGCCGGATCCGCCATCGCGGCGGCTCCGGAACCACCACCGCCGCCGCCGCCGCCAGCGTTGGCCCGGTCCGGCCCTGAAGGAGGACAATCACACACCCCCATCAAGTCCTCCCAATTTCGGCCACGGCTCTCGCCCGCGTCCAGGCGGCGGACGAAATCTGCAGCCCCTACGCCCCCGACCTCCCCGCCTCCTCCCACACCTCCTCCCACGGCGGCCAAAGCGGCGGTCGGGGAGAGCTCCAAGGACCGACCCCACGTTGCCGCCATCGCCACCGCCGCCGCCCCTGTCGCAGCCGCCGCGGTGCCGCCAGCACGCCGATCCATGGGCGATGGACGCGTAGCAGCGGCGGCGGCAGAGACGGCGACAGAGGCGGCGGCGGCGCCGCCGCCGCCTCCCGGGCTGTCGGTGCCGGAGGCCGGCGAGGCGCCCTTGGAGGAGGGCGTGTCCTGCAGCGCCGCCCGCAGTACATCCGCCATCGTCAGCGGCGCAGCCGCGGCGGCGGCGGCGGCGGCGGCGGCGGCGACCAGCGGCGGCGGCGGCGGTCCGACGCGCCGGAGCCCAGCCCCGGCGGCGGCGGAGCGTGCCGCCGCTGGGGGCGATGTCGCTGAGGGCGGCGTCACGGCCGCCGCTGGTGACGCTGCTGCCGTACAGCCGCCTTCGAGTCCTCCTCCGTGACGCCCTTCAGGAGCGGCCATCCCAGTCCCCGACGAGTCCACCTCCATTGCGTCGGCGGCGGCGTCGGCGGTGGTGGCGATGATGGCCGCAGCGGCGTCGGCCGCAGGGGTTGCGCCTTCTCCCGCCGCTCCGGCCGCAGCCGCGCCGAGGACTCCAGCGCCCGCGTCAGCGGCGGCGGACATCACCTCCACCTCCAGTTGTTGGTGCTGGTGGGTGTGCTGCTGCTGGTGATCAAGGCGCTGTTGGTGTTGCTGCTGCTGCCGCCGCTGCTGCTGTTGCTGCTGTTGCTGCTGCTGCTGCTGGTGATGGTGATGGTGATGAAGCAGGTGGGTCGCCGGCAAGTGCGCATGGGCGGGGGTGCCATCGAGCCCACTGCCCTCCCTGGCGTCCCCGCCTCCGCCTCCGCGGCCGCCACCGCCGCCGCCGCCGCCACCCGGCACCGACCCACGGGCCACCCGCAGCCACACGTCCTCGTCGCTGTAGCCGCAGCACAAAGACGCGCCGCCGCTGCCGGTCGGTACGGAAGCTGCAGCGCCGCCGGGGGCCGCTGAGGCCGCTGCGGCCCCTGCAGACGTATCCCGGAGCGGGACCGCCGCCGCCGCCACCGTCCCGGCCGCCGCCGCCGGCGCGCCCACTGGCGCTGCCGTACACACCTGGCCCAGAGGTTGGGTGGCGGGTGCGGCGGCGGTGGTGGGGTTGTGCGGGGCCGGCTGCGTGGGGGGCAGCAGCAACGACCAGGGTCCGAGCCCGAGCGGTGGGACGGGCTGCAGGTGCGGCGGCTGCGGCTGCAGCTGCGACAGCTGCGGCGGCGGCGGCGGCGGGTACTGCTGCTGCTGCTGCTGCTGCTGCGGGATCTGCGGCACCGGGACCTGGCGCCTGCCTGCGGGGTGGAGCAGCGGCTGCGCGGTCTCGGGGGTCTGAGTCTGGGCCAGGATCTGCTGAGTCTGGGGCTGGGTCTGAGTCTGGGCCAGGATCTGAGTCAGGGGCTGCGTGGCTGCCACGATCTGAGTGGCTGTCCAGACCCCTTGCAGCCTTCCGAGGTGCTGCTCTACCTCCTCCTCCGCCTCCGCCTCAGCCGCTGCCTCCGCCGCTGCCTCCTCCTCCGCCTCCGCCTCCTCGCCCTCCTCCCCGGCCTGCTCCTGCGGGCCCTCACGGCCAGGCAGCGGCTCTCCTTCCCCTCCGGCTCCCGGCATCGCAGCCCCCGGCCGCGGTCGGCCCTCGGTCGCCACCGGCTGAGTGGCTGTGTACGGCTGTACCGCCGCCGCCCTCCGCCCGTCCACCGCTGCCGTACTGAGCGCCTGCGTGGGCGCGTACCGCAGGGAGCTGCCCGCCATGTCTACTTCGTCCGTCGCGGTCGGGGGATAGCTTTGGACGACCAGGGGAGTCGAGGTTGGCAGGTACGGCGGCGGCGGCGGCGGCGGCGGGAGCGGACAGAGTTCCTGCACGGGATCCGTTCCCACCACAATCAAGGTGTGGGTGCCGACGGCACCGGCGGCCGCAGTGCCACCGTCATAACCCTCGCCAATGCCACCACCGTCACCAGCACGAGCACCGTGAATGGTGGTGGCCGCCGCATCCGAGCTGGCAGGCGAGCCCACGACCTGCGTGGGCACGTGTGCCGCAGCGCCCGCTCCAGGGGCGGCAGTCAGTGTCCGCGCCGCTCCCGCCGGCGCCGCGGCCGCCGCGCCCGCCGCCATCGTCGTCGCCAGCCCTGCCAGTGCCCGACCCGGCAGCGGCTGAGTGGCCGCCATGAACTCATCAGCCAGGGGCTGAGTGGCAGCGGCGACAGCCGCGGTGGCGGCGGCGGCGGCATCGTCAGGGCGAATGGGCGCGGGGCAAGGCGCGCCAGGCGGTGTGGCCGCGATGGGCCCCGAGCCCGCTACGGGTCGGAGTGGCAACGGCGGGGACAGAAGAGCTACAGCCCACGGTTGTGTATCACCGTCAGGCTGTAGCACCCCGGCCCCAGAACCGGGGCGAAGGGTTTCTGCCCGGGCCGACCCCGCCTGCGCTGCGGCTACGTGCTGCCCTTGCCGCCCCTGTAGCTGTGGCTGCGCCTCCTGCTCCTGCGCCGCGTGCCGCCGCCGCTGCTCCTCCTCCTGTTCCTCCCTCTCCTCCTGCTGTGCCTGCGCCTCTCGTCCCCGATGCTGCTGCTCCTCCCGCTGCTGCTGCTGCTGCTGCTCCTCCTGCTCCTGCTGCTGGTGCCAAGGCGGACTTGCGCCCTGAGCCGACGGCCCCCGCGGCCACAGGAACGACAGCGGCAGCGGCGGCGGCAGCGAGTGTCGTACACGTAAGCTGAGGATGTTGTCGTCGGCCGCCGGCAGGCCGCCCTCGTCATCCTCACGCGGGGTCGTACCCCCCGCAGCTCCGTGGGACATTCGTCCGGCCTGAGACTGCGGCTGTAGCAGCGTGAGCGGCAACGCCGGGGCGCCACCCTCGACCCACGGGTCGGCATTACCAGCGACCCACGGGTCAGCACCACACTCGAGCCCCGCAGCAGCGCCCGTTCCGCCGGCCTGGTCCGACACCGGGCTGTCGACGAGGTCAATGACCTCCACTTCCATCACCGCCGCCTGCATCATAGCCGCGACCCATGGGTCAGCCGGCGCCGTACCATCCGCATCGCCGGCTCCGCCACCGCCAGGCCAGTCCCAAAACGCCGGCGACCCACCGACAGCCCCCATCCTGCCTCCAGGCAGACGTTGGCCGATCTCAGCCTGCCGCCCAAACCCAGCGTCCCTCTCGTCGCCCCGGGCCCCTCCTGGCGCCGTCGTGTACGGCGACATAAGGCCCTCCTCTAGATTGAGGCGCAGGTCAGGCGCCGCCTCTTCGTCTTCTGCCGTGAAGAACAGCGCGTGGCCATAGCCCCCTCCTCCTGCCGCTCTTCCGCCTCCTCGCCCTCCTCCTCCTCCTGACGCTGCTACTCCTCGTGGTCCCTCACCGTCGCTGTCGCTGTCGCTGCTGCTGCCAATGCTGATCACCGAGCCGCCGCCGCCGCCGCCGCCACTGCCGCCACTGCCGGTGCTCGCGGCTGAGCGGCGGCCGCGGCGGCCCGGCGCCGCGGTGGCCGTTGCAGTGGTGCCGGTGGCGGTCGTGGTGGTTGCCGACGTCGCCGCGGAACTCGAAATTATCATGACGCTGGGGCTGGAGCTGGGGCTGGGGCTGGTGGAGGGAGCACGCCGGCCGCCAGGACCGGGGCCCGGTCCAGGGCCCTCGTCCGGCTGGTTCCCTTCCGCCCAGCGCCGGCCTGCTCCCCCTCCTTCGCCAATCTCACCCCCGCCGCCGCTGCCGCCGCCGCCGCTGCCGCCTCCGCCGCTGCCGCCTCCGCCGCTGCCGCCTCCGCCGCCTGTTACCTCAGCGCCCTGCGGCGGGTCCCGGTTCCCGGGTTCTGTGGCTGCGGCGGCAGCCGCCCCGACCCCGGTGCAGACGCCCTGGGGCGACTCCACTGGGCTGGCCTGTGGCGGCCACAACGGCAGGAGCCCCCCGGGCGCCAGTCCAGGGAGGGGCGGGACCCCGTCCTCCAGGGCCTCACTGCCGATGAGGGGCGGCGGCAGCAGCAGCCGCGTCGGTGCGCCGACGTGCGATGGTCCCATGCCGACCCATGGGACACTCACACTCGCATGTGGCGTCGTGTTGCCCCTTCCGTGCTGCGACTCCCGCGACGGCGAGTGTGAGAGTGGCTGGTGCCGCGGCGGTTGCGGTGCGGGCGGCTGCGGGTGCATTGGGATGTGCAGTGGAAGCGGAAGTGGGAGCTGCTGCGGCCGGGGTGGCTCCTGCGGCTCCTGTGTCGGCGGCGGGGAGGGCAATGGCTGCGGCTGCGGCTGCGGCTGCGACTGGAGCGGGCCCTGGCCGCCAGCGCTCCCAGTGCCCATCGCCTGGACCTCTTGCACCTGCAACTGAACGCCCTGCAACTGGACATCTTGCAATTGGACGTCTTGGAAATGGACGTCCTGCATCTGGACATCCTGCACCTGCGCCGGCATCTGCATCTGCACCTCTTGCACCTGCAGCTGCAGCGGTGTCTCCAGGATCAACGCAGCACTGGGCGGAAAGACGGCGCTGAGCGGGACGATGCTGGGCGGCACGGAGGGCAGCTGCGATGGCGGCACGGAGGGCGCCTGCGTCGCGCCCACCTCGGCCGCCGCCTGCGCCGCGGCGTCCACGGGGCCGCCGTCGCCGCCGTCATCACCGCCGCCGCTGCCCGCAACGGCCGCACTCTGATCAACATCGCCGCCGCCACTCCCGCCGCCGCCGCCGCCGCTGCTGTGGTCGATGTCGCGATCTCCTCGCGCAGCTGTCGCCATCTCGCCCGCGCCTGCTCTTGTGCCTGCCTGCTGCGCCGCCGGGCCGGCAACGAGCGGCTGCGTGGGCGCCATCTCCAGCCCCACCTCCATCTCCACCCAGGGAGTCCCCGGCAGCAAGCCCCGGCGGGGTGTCGCGGCCGGGTCGGGGCCCCGCGGCTGTAGCTGTCCCAGCGGCTGTAGCTGCCCTAGCGGCTGTAGCTGCCCCAGCGGCTGTAGCTGCCCCAGCGGCTGTAGCTGCCCCAGCGCGGCAGCGTGGCCGTGCTGCTGCACATCTGCGCCCAGCGGCTGCATGGCCAGAGCACCAGCAGACGACTCCCCCTGCCCGTCAGTTCCCTGAGATGAGGCCGCATCTGCCGGAGGCTGCTGTGGGTGCTGCTGCGGGTGCTGCTGCGGGTTCGGGTTCGGGCTCGGGTTCGGGTGCGGCGGGGGGGGCCTGGCTTGCTCCTGGGGTTGCTGGGGCTGGGGATAGGGCTGGGCTTGCGACTGCTGGATCTGCGACTGAGATTGCGACTGTGACAGCGCCAACGGACATCGCCGCAGGGGCGTCGCCCCTACCGCTACCGCCAGCCGGGGGCCACCGGCGGTCCTGTACTGCTTTCCGTACGGCGCCGACGCGACCACGGACGCCCTGCTGTCCGGCACCGCCGAGTGCGGCAGGCCCGGGAGCCGCGAGGCAGTGACGCCGACCCGTTGGTCACCGCCGACCCGTGGGTCGGCACCGTCAGGCGCCTGGCTACACTCCGGGCCGGCCGGCGTCCGCCGCTCCGCCGCCGCTGCCGTCACCGGCGAGTCCTCGTTACCAAGCCCATCGTGCCCACCGCCGCCGCCTCCACCACCGCCGCCGCCGCCGCCGCCGCCAGCACCAGCACCAGGGATATGCGTCCACCGGACCGAGTGCATTGCCACCGCCGCCGCCCCGCGTTCCCCTGCCACCGGTACTGCGGGGTGCTTGCTCATCGTATGAAACGCACCATCTTCGCCGCGGTCGCCAGGTGTTGCGTTGGACCCACCATCCCCAAGAAGTGCCGCGCCACCAACAGCCCGCTCGGTCGCCCCCGGTGTCCGGTCCGCCGGCACGGCTGCCGGATGGGAGGTCGCGGGCGGCGGCGGCGGCGGCGGCTGCTCCCGGGGCTGCCGCGGCGGCGCTGCAAGAAGCTGCGCCGCCGGCGAGGCCCCCGGCGTCCCATACCCAGGGGACGTCTGTTGCTGCTGCGGCAGAGGCAGCGGAAGCTGAAGCTGAAGCAGCGAGGCCAGGACGCTCGCCCCGATGAGCTCCTGAACCGGCTGTAGCAGGCCCATCGGCGTCGTCGGAGCAGCCCGCTGTTGCCGTACGAACGCCGGGCGCTCCGATACCGGCTCGGCGGCTCCTGCCGTCTCCGCAGCTGTTGTCGCGGTTTCGACGGCGGCCGCGGGGAGCAGGTCGGAGCGGAGAGCTCCAGAGGGCTCGCGCTCCGTACCCGTACATGTCGTACACGTCATACTCACCGCCGCCGTTGCGGCGGTCGCTGCTATGGCCACCGCGAGGGCCGCCACGGGCGCCACCCTACGCACCTCCGCCGCCGCCGCCACCTGAAGTAAAGCTGCGCCTCCACGTGACCCGCCGACGGATTTAGATCCGGAATCTGGGCCCGGCGTGGATCTCGACTTGGATCCAGATCCAGGGCCCACGCGCCCGACCGCATCGCCGGACCCCAGCGGACTCGCCATCCCCACGGAGGCGGTGCCCCGTTGCCCCAAGGGTGACTGACGCGAGCCGCCATGGCCGCCGCCGCCGCCGCCGCCGCTGAAGCTCGCGCTGCCGGTGAGGGTGGCGGCGGCCGCGGCGGCACTCAACGCGGCGGCTAGCGCAGTCAGTCCGCACGACGCACTCTGGCTCCCAGATCCCCGGCCTCCGGAGGCTCTAGGGGTGTCAAGCACGCTGGAGGTGGCCATCGCTGCTGCTGCTGCTGCGGCGGCGGCGGCGGCGGTGGCGGCGGCGGAGGTTGATCCCGCAGCCCCGGCGGCGGCGGCGGCAGAGAAGTTGAGGTGTGGCGGCGGGCAGTACAGGGCCAGCGCCGGAAGCTGCGGCGGCGGCGGCGGCCGGCGGGTCGGAGGTCCGGTGCCCGGATGTCCGGCGGGCGTCGCATTTGTCGGCGGCAGCCGAGGCGGCGCCGA
Organism: Eudorina sp. 2006-703-Eu-15; assembly: GCA_003117195.1. NCBI lineage: Eukaryota > Viridiplantae > Chlorophyta > Chlorophyceae > Chlamydomonadales > Volvocaceae > Eudorina > Eudorina sp. 2006-703-Eu-15. The sequence continues at coordinate 787,096 of BDSI01000008.1, read as the reverse complement.
CGGCGCAGCATTGGGACCCGCGTGCACCGGTGGCTGCTGCCGTACTCCCCCAGGTGGGATGGGGGCCTGGCGGAGCCGCCTCATCTCCCGCCGCTTCGCCTGCCGACCTCCGCGCCGACCACGCCGCTTCATCCCCTCAGCTTCCTGCTGCTGCTGCTCCTGCTGCTGCGGCGGCGGCTGTAGCGGCGGCGGCTGTAGCGGCTGCTGCTGCAGTGGCTGCTGCTGCTGCTGCCCGGCTCCTACTACAGCCGGCAGTCTGGCCGCAGCCGCCGACCCCCCGTGTGTCTGCCCCCGAGGTCCCCCGGGTTGACCTCCTTCCCGAGGTAGCCCTGCGGGTCCCCCCACTGGGGCGGGCGCTGTCGGTCCCGCGGCCGGCCGGGGCAGCAGCGGCAGCAGGTGCTCTCGCTCCAGGGAAGCCATGTAGAGGGAGCACAGCAGGGAGGACGCGACGGAGCCCTGGGGATGTACGGGGTGCACGTCGCGCGGGACGAGCGTAGGGGCGCAGGGGACGCGACTTGGTTCGGAGCTTTGGTACTTTGCAGGTACGACGCAGACCCCCGGCACAACCCACGTGTACAGCTGTCCCGCCGCTCCGCGCGCTCTCAGCTGCCACCAAGGGGGCCGGAAGTGGACAATCCCTGCCTTGATACCCAGCAAAGCCTGGCGGCGCGAGCTGTGCACAGTGCGCCACAGAACACCGGACGGGCAGACCGACGCCCTGCGCCTCCTTTATTGGATTGCGATGTCGTGACCTCGCTGCTGTGTACAGGTACTTTATGTGACTTGGTAACCTGAATTGCCTCCGGCCCCGGCGCAAGCTGTCGGAGCCAATCCCATGCGCAACCCGTAACTAAGTTCCCTCAAGTTCCTCCCTTCCCCCCTCCCTCCCTCGTAACCCTCCGAATTGCATCTGCCCCTTCTGGCTTTTGCTCTGGCAGCTGCGCAGTTTGTATTTGTCTGCCAATTTCCTATACCCCTCCCTCCCTTCCCTCTGTTCCCCCCCCCCACCTGCGCGATGCCGGTGGTCTGTCGGTACCAGGTCCGCCCCAGCTTCATCAGGTTGTCCGCCAGCGCGGACCGCAGCAGCGCCACCACGTCGTCCCGCCGCACGGGCCGCTGCTGGGGCAGCTGCAGGGAGGGTCACCGGGTGATTCGAGATGGCAACGGTGGAGGGGCGGCGCAAGGAAGGGCAGGAAGCCAGGAGGGGCAGATGCGAACTGGTAGACATATCCAAACTCCGCTGCTGCCAGAGCAAAAGCCAGGAGGGGCAGATGCGAATCGGAGGGGTATGCACGTATGATCCGGGCCGTCGGATGAAGCACCCCAAAGGAAGTCCATGGGCTACCTAGCCCCTACCCCCACCGCATACCCCATTTGTCAATCCTACCCCCACCGCATACCCCATTTGTCAATAAAGAAGCGAAATCGCGACACAATCACTCGTTGCTTAATCCCCACATCCACCTTGTCCATGAAGATGGTGTTGAAGAACTGGGCCCGGTTGGCCGCCAGCCAGGCAGGGTAGCCCGGGTAGGTGCGGGCTCCAGGGTGGGCGGTGTGGCAGGCTCGGGTACGGACACCGTGCAGGCCCACACTGGGGCTCACCTCAACTGGGGGCCGCGGGGGAGGGGGAGGGGGAGGAGGGCGGGGCGGGGCGGAGGGGGCGAAGCGCTGGATCTCAGCGCTATCACCGGCTGGCTGGCTGGCTGGCTGGGTGTTCGCGTTGGAGTGTCACCGAACCCTCCGCATGGGCAGTCACAACCCGTTCCCCCGCCACGTCGTCTGACCCCGCTGGTCTGCTTTCACTACCTAACGAAGTAAAACTAACAGAACCAACTAACAGCACACTAAAGCCCAAACCGGGACCCGTCGCCCCACACCTCCCACCCGTCAGCCGGCACCCACGATTCCGTCCCATGGCATGGCGTGCAGTATCCATGCAGTATCGTATCCTACTCCGTCAACGTGTTCTCGATTCATCCGTGTTCGTTCTGGACGTGTTCTTCCTGTGGTTGTTTCGTCCTTTCAACCGCAAACCGCTCCCCACCCCACCCCCCACCCCCCCACCCCCACCCCACCCCACCCCCACCCCACCCACCTCCCCTCACGATGAGGTAGTCCTGCTGGTCGATCAGCGGCTCCACCAGCGCCATCAAACGAGCCTGCAGTACACTGTCGTACGCCTTGGTGATGTCAGCACACACCAGGTACACGGGCGGCAGCTGGGGGGGCCGCGGCAGACTGCCCCTGGCCGCCGTCGCCACCGCCGCCGCCGGCCAGCGTCGAGCCGAGCTGGCCAGGTTCCCAGCCCCGGGTGCTGCTACTGCTGCTACCGCTCCGGCCGCTCCCACTGCTGCTACGGCTCCTGCTGCTACTGCTGCTAGTGCTGCTGCTGCTGCGCCCTGCCGGCGATCCATGGGCCCGGGAGCGCTGAGCCGCCGACGTCGCCGTGGGGGCGGCGGTGGCATGTCCGCGTCCACGTCTATATCCACGCCCATGTCTACGTCCACGTCCATGTCTACGTCGCGCGAACCAGGTCTGACCTGGTGTGAGTGTTGGTGTGTGTACTTCCCTTGGGAGGAGGATGTGTCTGGGCGCGGGACGAGGCGGGACCCGGCGCCAGGGTCCGGCTCCCGGGGACGTTTCCGGGTGCCGCCGGTGGGAGCTGGCGGGTGGGCAGCATCCGCACCACCATGACGGGCGGCGAGGGCGACGATGCGGCGGGCACGCCGGCGGCGGCGGCGGCGGGGGCCGGCCGGGTGTGCCCGCGTCTGTTGAGCCCCGCCAACAGCACCCCCTCGGCAGTTACCGCCGCCGTCATGACCCCCAGCAGCAGCCGCAGCGGCAGCCGCAGCGGCAGCGGCAGCCCCACCGATGCCCACAGCCGCATTCGTCGCAGGAGCCGGAGGGTGCAGCGCTGCAGCGCTGCCGCCGCCTCCGTCAGCAGCCGCGGCCGCTGCCGTCGGCATGCCTGCCTCTGCTGCCTCTGCCGCCCCTACTCGTCCTATTGCCGTTGCGGCGGTGGCTGCGGCCATGGCCGTGGCTGTGGCTGCGGCCATTGCTGTGAGGGATGCGGCTCGAGGAACGTCTGCTGAAGCCCCCTCCTCGGCGCCGTCCACAGCAATCTCCGCTGCCCCTGCCGTCGCCGTCGCGGCGGCCGCAGTTCCCTGACCAGGTCCGTGGGGCCTGCCGGCCCCTCCCCTTGCCGCTTCGCCTCCCTGGCCTCCCATCCCCACAGCTCGCCCTCGCAGGCCTTCCTCCTCCTCCACCTCCTCCTGCAGCTGTTGCTGCTGCTGCTGCTGCTGTTGCGGCGGCGGCGGTGGCCGCCCCCGCTGCTCCCGCCTGGTCCCCCGCTGCTGCTGCTGCCCCCTCAGCTGCGCCTGACCCTCCGGCGGCAGGTTGCGGTCAACGAGCCGCTGCCGCCCCGAAAGCTGCTTCTGCACCGCGTTCAAGGGCCGCAGCAGCCCCTGGCGCTTCAGAGGCCGACTCCAGGGACGCCCCGGCAGCTGCCCATGCGCGCCGTGGAGCTCGAGACCCGCGGGGCGGCCGCGCAGCCACCACCGGCCCCGCGGCCGCTGCGGCGGCGGCGGCGGCGGCATGGGGGGGATCTGCGCCCCCGCCGCCTCCCTCCACGCCCGCACGAACGGCGCATAGGCCCCGTAGATGCCGTCCAGTCCAAACACGGAGGAGCCCAGGGAGCCGGGCTGTCGCTCCAGGGAAGATTTAAATGCCTGACGCGCGGGGGTCAAGGGGGCGGGAGGGGGTATAGGAAATTGGTAGGCAAGGATGAACTGAGATGATTGAGGGCCGGAAGCGTTGGAGTAATTCCAAATTGGTAGACATGGGCGAACTGAACTGGCTGCCAGAGCAACGAGGAGGGGGAGGGCGCCAGAGGAAAATATATGAGTGACCAGGCGGGTGGGGCTGCCGGATTATGCGAACTGGTATGGTGGGCAAAGCGCCCCGCTGCCTGCCAAGAAGCCTGCTTGCAAAGATCCAGGGGACGTAATCCTAGCCGAAACGCGCGGCTCATGTCGTCAAGTGAGCCGTCGTTCATTGGACCCACCATCCCACAAGTGTACACCCAAGCACCGAATAATAATACCCAATCACCCAGGCATGCACTGCACTGTCTCACCCCTCCGGCCCAGCCACCCGCCCAGCCAACGAGCCACCCGCCCAGCCACCCACCAGGTGCGCATTCTGCAGCACGTGGTTGAAGCTGCGAAAGGTCAGGACGTCCTTCCGCCGCCGATCCCCTCGGTGACCCGCGGGTCGCTTCCGACCGGCCCCGCCGCCGCCCAAGTCCTCCGCCTCTCCGCCGCAAGGCCCCGCCGCGGCTCCTGCCGCTGCCGCTGCGGCTGCGGCCGCCGTGGCGGGGCCACGTGCCGCCTCCCCGTCCACTTCCATGCCAGCAGTGGCACCAGCCGGGACCGCCGCCGCGGCCGCCACCGCAGCAGCTCCCGCTGCTGCGCGTCCAGCCGTCGTTGCTACTGCCGCCGCCGCGGCGACCTGGCCAGGTGGCTGCGTCTTCCGTCGCCCCGCCCCAGCCGCAGCGGCACCCAGGCCCGTCGGCCTTGCGGCCCTCTTGCCCCTGGCCCCGGCCCTGCCTCGGGCCCTGGCCTTGGCCTTCCATTTGAAGGTCACCTTGAGGGGCCGCCCCAGGTTGACGATGGGGCGCATGCCCGCCATCTTGGGCAGCAGCCTCAGCCGGGCGGGGGCCAGCGACCGGCGGGTCAGCAGGCGGTGCGCCTCGCGCCGGGGGATGGGCTGCATGCCGGGGCGGGGCGGGAAAGGGGAAGGGGAAGGGCGGCGAGCAAGGTGCGAACAAGGTGGGTTGACATCGGTTGGCGAACGACCCGGAAAGACCCTGAATCCAGAACCTGATCACGAGCTGATCAGAATCCAGAGCTGGATCGAGCCCTCCATTGGCAACCCTTCTCTTCCCCATCCGCAGCAGCGCAGTATAAATATGTCTACCAATTTCCTATACCTCGCTCGCCCAGCCACCCAGCCAGCCAGCCACCCACCGTCAGGCACTTGCTGATCAGGTCCCGCAGCGCCTCCTGCTGCATGCGGCTCCAAACGGGTTTCCGGTAGTAGAACACCTGGAGGGGCCCGGGGGCGTGGGGGGAAGAGGGGAGGCAGCGGGGGCAGGCGGGAAAATAACATGGCAAACTCAACCTCACCCGAGCCAGTACAACGGTAACCGACTGGTTCGAGGGACACAGGGCACGTAAGGCATGCCATACAGGAAAATGGTAGACACATTCATGCTGCGCTACTGCCTGAGCAGGGCGGGTGGGGCGGGTGGACATATGCAACACATGCCGCACGGCCCCTTGGTCGCACGGCCCATCGGTCGTACTGTCCGTACCTGCTGTTTGTACGGCTCCGACTCGGTGACGTAAAAGTGCGCCCTCAGCAGCGGCACCGTGAGGTCTCGGAGCAGCCACCACACCCAGCTGGCCAGCATGCGCTGGTCAGCCTCGTGGCGGGAAGGAGGGCAGGGGAGCGGCGAACTCCGGGGCGGGGGCGGGGGCTGGATCCGGGGCTGGGGCGGCGGCGGGGTCCCAAATGCGGCACCCGGCTGCGGCTGCGGCTGCGGCTGGGGATGAGGCCGGGGCTGGCGTTGGGGTTGGGAGCGCGCCCGGGCCTGGTGCTGATTTGGCGCCTGGGCGCCGGTCTGCGCCTCGCCCCGGGTTTGTGGCCCAGCCCGGGAGCAGCTGGCCTGCCGGGGCTGGGGCTGGGGTCCCTGGCCTGGGGAGGGCCCATCGCTGCGCCGTTCCGCCTGCTTCTCCGTCAGCGGACCTGGAGGACCTGGAGGACCTGGAGGACCTGGGGGCCCTTGGGCCTGGGCCTGGGCCTGGGCCTGGGCCTGGGCCTGGGCGCGCGCCCTCGCCGCCCCCGGCCTTGGCAGCCATTCCATGCCCCCCGTCCTCAGCCCCCTCATGGCCAGGTGGACGGTGAGGTTGTCCTGACGCTGAAGGGCCACGAAGCGCTGCACCACCCGCCGCAGGACTCTAGGGAGGGGAGGCAGGCGGACGAGGGGGGCAGCGCGATGGGGGCGGAGGGGAAGAGGGAGGGAAAGAATATGGTATTAGAAACGGAAGGGGGAGCACGCACGTCAGCTGCTGTGGCGAACATACTGGCATGGGCAGCGAAGGCGCGGCACGATGGACCCGAGAGGCGCTTCAGCGGCGGATGGACGTGTGTGGACGTTTGGCGGGACGTGGTTAGTTAGCTACATTGACCACCTGAGGGATGGCAGGTGCCCCCCGCCCCCGCCCCCGCCCCCGCCCCCGCCCCCGCCCCCGCCCCGCCCCCGCCCCCGCCCCGCCCCCGCCCCCGCCCCCGCCCCCGCCCCCGCCCCCGCCCCGCCCCCGCCCCCGCCCCCGCCCCCCCCGCCCCCGCCCCCGCCCCGCCCCCGCCCCCGCCTCCACCCATTCAACTCTGTTCTCGCGGCTCAGGTTTCTTGCACACTGTTGCAGGTTCCTTGCACACTGTACTCACCCTTGGTTGTGGCTATCCCCTAGGAGCGCCTTCGGGACGATGTGTCGCACCACCGCCCACACGAAGGCGGCCACTCGCGCGGTCGGCGCGCAGCACGGCAGCAGCGAGCCGCCGGCTCCGGCGCCATCGGCCTGCCCGGTTGCCGCGCCGGGGCTGCCACCGCCGGCGCCGCCCTCACCACCGCTGCCGCCGGCGCCCGCGCCACCGCCACCACCACCGCCGCCGCCGCTGCCATCACCAGAGCCAGCGCCGCCGGCATCAGCGGCGCCCACACCCCTGGCAGCGTCTGCTGCTGCACCCTCCCCTGCCGCCACCACCCGTTCCGCCGGCCCTCCGACTCCGCCGCCCGACCCAGCACATGTCCATGCATCGCCCACACTCTGCGCCGGGTCTGGGGCCCCGGTAGGGCGCACCGCTGCACCCCCCGGCGCCTGAGCCCCCGGTGCCCCGTCGTCTCCACCGGGTCCACCTGCCGGCCGTGCCTCGCCCCCGCCGCAGTTGCGACGCCCCACGGGGCCATCCGCGGGGCCATCCGCGCGCGGCGGCTGCAGCTCCGTCGCTGGTGCCGGCTGTAGCGCCCGCTGTGGCGGGGACTGCAGCACCCGCCGCGGAGCAGCGGTGGGCCCGACCGTCCAGGAGGTGCGCTCTCGGCCCGGGCTGGGCGGCAGGAGCTGCGTGAGGGGTTGCGGACCGGTGGACGGCTCCCAAGGCGGAGACCCGACTGCCGCCTCCGACTGCCGCCTCTCACCCACATCCTCCTCCTGATTGTTTTGCTGGCTTTGCTGTTGGTTTTGCTGTTGGTTTTGCTGCTGGTTTTGCTGCTGGTTTTGCTGCTGGTTTTGTTCCGGCCGCCCCTGGTTCTGCGACGGCTGCTCGGTTCTCGCCTGGCGGTGGCGGTGCAGCCCCGGCGGGAGGGGGCAGTAGTGCCCCAGCAGCGGGCCGAAGGGACAGCGCCTGGCCCTGCCTGCGAGCAGTGCGAGGCGGCGGAGGACACAGCGGCCCGGGAGCAGGGGGGCAGAGGCAGGGAGGGGACGTGTCACGTGGCAGGCAGGTCTCACGTGTGCTCGTACGCTGGCAGGGCAGGATCGCGGTTCATGCAAGGGGCTAGCTAACCCGGGAAAATGGCCATACACCCGGATCCCACGTGCCGGGTCCCACGTGTCGTGTCACGGGGAGGACGCCCACAGAGACGAGGCAGGGGTGCAACCAAGGCGTGTGGCCGAAATCTCGAGAGTGCCTGCCGCCCTGCCCCCTGTGTTGAATCCGCCTTGACGAAAACTCGAAAAACGCTTGCAAGCCGATGCTACCGATCTCGGATGCATCACCCGCCCCGCAATGGGTGGAACAGGCAGGGTCGAGAGGGACACGGCAGGGACCGCCGACGCCGCGGTGCTGTATCAACCTGATTCTTCCCCGCCTCCCACCCGACGCAACACACCACTCTCCGCCCCCCCCACCCCAACCCGCCCCCAACGCGGTGAGGTCGTGGGCCCGTGCCTCACCGATCAACTGTCGCAGCAGCCGCAAAAGCCTGCCGTACCGCCGTACGTCTCTGGTCCGCAGCGGCGGCAGGTTGGGCCGCAGCTGCCCCGCCCCAACACCCAACACCCCAACGGGGCCGGCCGCGGCCCCCGCGGCTGCTGTTGCGCTGGTGGCGCCCCCAGCGGCGGCCGCTGCGCCGCCGCCGACCCGTGGGCCACTGACCCGCGGGCCACCGACCTGCGACTGAGTCGCGCCCCGGGCTGCTGGTCTGCAGCGACTCGCCCTGCCTGCAGACGTGTACGGCGTGCGCGTACGCGGTAGGTCGTCCTGCAGCGTCGCGGTTCCACTGCCGCTGCTGAACCTGACCCGAGGCCTCCCGGCGCTCTGCTGCTGGTGCTGGTGCTGCTGTTGTTGCGGCTGTTGCTGGTGCGGTTGCTGCTGTTGTTGCGGCTGCTGCTGGTGCGGTTGCTGCTGTTGTTGCGGCTGTTGCTGGTGCGGTTGCTGCTGTTGTTGCGGTTGCTGCTGGTGCGGTTGCTGCTGTTGTTGCGGTTGCTGCTGTTGCGGTTGCTGCTGTTGTTGCGGTTGCTGCTGGTGCGGTTGCTGATGATGAGTTGGTGCTGCTGGCGGGGGCGGGGGCGGTTTCAGGAAGATGTGCGCGAAGAGCAGGTGGTGCGGCCGCGGCGCCGACTGCAGCGCCCGGAGCATGTCTGGTGCGAAGGTTGCAAGAAGTCGGGGAAAAAGGGGGGCGCGGCGGTGTAGTCAGGAGGGTTGCTGTCTGAGACGTTGGCTACAAGGCGCTCATCAGGCCGGGGAGGGAGGGAGGGGTCAAGAGGCTGGCAGCGATGCAATCAGCGGCAGGGGGACAGCGAAGCGGCGCACGGCGGACGGTCCAGGGAGGGTGGGGACATAGGAAATTGGTAGACATATTCAAACTGCGCTGCTGCCAGAGCAAAAAGGGATGGGGTCATGCGCACCGAGCTCCTGCGACGGCGCAACCGAATCCCGGGCGGCAGACGCAAGGACACTCTTCACTTCCCGCGCCCCGGCCAACGTCCGAGGCACATTGCGCGCGCTGGGGCATCGGGCGCTGGAGCGTGGCGATCAGGCCGCCGCCGCAGCTGCCGCCTTTATATTTTAACCACACGCGCGCCCGGCGGTCCCCTCACGTTTGACCGGCAGCCCTGGCCGCGCAGAGAAGGTGTGGCTGTAGAAGATGCGGCTGCGCGGTATGCGCTGCTGGCTGGGCGGCACCCAGCCCGGGGGCCGCTGGATGCAGCGGCGGCGGTGAGGCGGTGGCGGCGCTTGCGGCGCGGCCTCAGACGGCGCTGCTGCTGCGGCGGCGGCGGCGGCGGATTCCCTCCTACCAGGGCAGCCGCACGGCCCCGTGGCCGCATCGCCCCTGGTCGCCGCACCGGCAGGCCTCTCGTCGTTGCCTGGTCGTTGTGGTGGATCCAAGGGCGGGTTGCCCGCCGTCGGAGGGGCAGTCGCTGCAGCGGCGGGCGCTGCTGCCGATGCCGCTGCGTCTGCTGCTGCCACAGCTGCGGCTCCGGCGGTGCCGGAGGAGGGCACCGCGCCCTGCTCTGCGCCCCGGCCCGGTCCCCCGCCGCTGGAAGCGCTGGGGAGGCGGTCCGCTGCAGGCCGACACACGGCGGCCGGCACGCCTCCGATGGTGGGTCCAACCCGATTGGCCCCCAGTGTTGCATCGGCAGTGGCAGTGCCTGCAGCTGCGGCTGCAGCTCCGGTTACCGCGCCAGCAACAGCTTCGGCGGCTTGGGCCCGTGAGCTGACGCTCTTGCCACGCCGGCGCCGCCCACCCCGCCGCCGCTGCACCGCCCTCTTTGTGATTCCTGGCGCGCCCTCCGCCTCGTCCGGCGCCATCTCCTCCACGTCGCCTGCGCCCGCACCCGCGGCAGCGGCAGCAGAGGGGCCGGCCCTCCGCCTTGCTGCCGGGTCGTCCTCGGCGGGCGGCGGCGTCGGTTGATCGATGGCTGACGTCGCGCTGAAAGGGTCCCCCGCGTCGTCCTCGGGGCCGTCGTTATCGTACAGCTCAAACAGTCGTACACCGTACTTTTTTTGGTGGGGCGGCGTGCTGGACGGCATGTCGTACGTGAAGTCCCACACCTGCCAGGGGCTCCGACACAGCACCTGGGGCAGGGAGTGCGGGTCCGGGCCAGCCAGGGTGGGACGTGGTGGACGAGAGGCCAGCCCGGGTGACGGCGACCGACAGAAGGTGCGCGACTGTCACTCCCGAGAGGGCCTGCTCATTGGTTCCACGAACTCTGTTAATCACAGAAAGTTTGAATTGAGAACTCACAAGACAGCGTTTATCGGCTGGTAAGTAATGTGATTAAATTAGAGAGGTCCGGGCGCAGCAGGCCTCAATCCGTGTCCCAACCCCGCCCTGCCGTACATGCCGTACATGCCTGTGACGCAGGCGCGTCCAAACTGTTGAGTGAGACCACGTTCCAGTCCGATCCGTCTTCGGGGTCAGCGCCGTCACCCGACAGCAGCATCGCCGCGGCCTCCACCGCCTCCGCCACAGCCGCCTCCACCGGCTCCATTTCCACATCCTGGCCTGTTGCAGCCGCCGCAGCCTCCGTGTCGCCAGCCGCCACGGCCTCAGCGCCCGGTGCCGTAGCCGCCGCTGCCGCGGCTGCTGCTGCGGCGGCGGCGGTCGCGGCTGCCGCCCGCTGTTTTGCAGCCTTACGCCGTTGCCATGCTCTGGGTCGTTTGGCCGTCGCTCCGGCTCGCGCGGCAGCGCCGTCGAGCCCTCCTCCTTCCTCACCTGCCTCTGCCCCTGCTCCTTCCTTACCTCCCGCTGGGGGTTGCTGTGTGGGTGCCGACCCCGACTCCCCCACCGCCTGCAGTGGCTGCTGCCGCTGCTGCCCGTTAATGCTGCCTCGCTGATCACCTCGTTGCTGCGGTTGCTGCCGTTCCTGCTGTTGCTGCGGTAGCTGCCGTGGCTGCTGCGGCTGCTGTGGCTGCGGTGGCTGCCGTTCGTCCGGGTTCCCCCGCTGTCTCCGCATGAGCTCCAGCACCTCCTTCAGACTGGCGCCAAGCCAGCTCTCCTCCCGTGCAGCGGCGCTCCCGTCCCTGCGTCGGTCTCTGTCCCTGGCCCTGCTCCTGGAGATCGTCACGGGCCCCCGGGGGGCCGGGGGCGGCGCTGAGGGAGCGGAGGGCGCTCGACACGGCGCCTGAGTGCCGGAAGTGCCGGCGGCACCAGCAGCAGCAGCAGCAGTAGTGGCCGCCCCCGGAGCTGCCGCCGGTGGCTTGGCGGCCGGCTTGGTCGTTGGTACGGTTGGAACAACCGCTTTCCCAACCGCCTCCTGGTAGCGCTGCCGTGAGACCTGAGGAAGGTGGTCCCCAGGGGCAGTCCTTTCACGAAAGGGGCCCGGTCGAGACAACCGCTTAATTGGACCCACCATCTGCCTTGCGCTGAGACTGATGGATATAAACGCACATCCCTGTCCGGTCGACAAGGCACGGACGACCCTAGGATAGAGGTCCTGCGCTGACCCTAGAGAGCGAGGACCCTCACCTCGTTGATAGGCCGCCCCGACACCTGCAGGTAGTTTCTGTTGCCCAGGCCCACAAAGAGCGACCCGTGGGTCAGCAGGTGCAGCATGACCTCGTCCCCCACCCGCGTCAGCAGCTGCCTCCAGGGGGGCCCCAGCAGGACCCTGTTGGCGGTGTTGGGGCACCACGCCTCCGCATGCGACATGCCGCGGACGTAGCCCAGCCCGCTGTTGGCCCGGCGCTGCAGGAACAAGGTAGTTGTACCGGTTGTGTCAGGTGCAATGGAAGATGCAGTTATCAGGTGGTGCAGTGCGCACCGAACGGACGGCCCGACAGTAGGTCATACCGTCATAGAGAGATTGATCCGGCAGGGCAGGCTGGAGGACGCGATGGGACCGGTGTGGAGAAGAAACGCCCCAATCAGCTTTAAACCCACTGCCTTCAAGACCTAGACGGACAAATTGATGGCTTCACAGACTCTGCAAAAAGGACGCCCAAGGCCCAACCACCACGTGGCACTCTAACCGCCAACCGCCATCAACCGAATTTTGCACTGATGGGTCGTACTTTGCGGAATCCATTTCGCAGGACGCTGTCGGAGCTATTTCGGACCAGGGTGTCAATGGCCCGGTCGAGGATCTACAGAGAGCCGAGGGGGAGAAGCAAGGGACACAGCAAGAGGGGTATTGGTATGCCACTCACGGGATACGGGATACAAGTAAGGCTGCAGCAGGTTGAGCTCCCCCTGAGTCATGATAAGGGCTACACCTGCCTCCACCCCTGCTGGGCAGCTGCGCACATCTCTTTTCAATACCCAAACACCTCGTGCAGGGTTACACAGATGCGCAGTGGGGCAACCAGCATCCTCGAAAACCCTGGACGGCCCGCAGGTGGCGGATTCGAACCAAAAACGCACCTCCTCCTGACTGCACGTATTGAACAGCTCCTGGGGCGCCGACAGCTGCCGGGGGGCAGGGCAGTCGCATATGAAGCAGTCTTGCAAAAGGTGCCGGAATGCAACTGTGTCAGAGCTTCGAACCAGCAGCTCGCCCAGCTTTGATTCCGCAAGCCACGAAATACGAACGATGAAGTCATGTAGGGTTGCGACATCCTTGTAAAGACGCAACAGAACGGATGGCGCTGCGTGGTGTTTGCGCACATGGCGCATCGTTTGGCACCCGGATCAATATCACATGGTTTCGGCGAATATTATTTTATAACTTGGCCTTAATTCGCTGACCCCAAGTTGCTGTAGGAAGGTGCATCGGGCCAGTTTCGGAGCAGGCGGCAGTTTTCCCTTTCCTGTCTGCTCTGGTCTGTACCTTCGCGAAACCTCATAGCCTACCCTGGAATGAGGATATCGCTTGCAATAAAATGTGCCAGAAAGAAGACGACAGCCGGTGATGGAATGCGTTGTATTGGACTTGCGGTCAAGCATTTCCGGCATACTGGAGCACCCTGATGCAAAGAAACCTTGATCAAGCACACTTCACAGAAAGGTTTTGTCAGTCCCTGCGGCCGGCGCCACCCAAGAACTGCCCCCAACAATTTCAGGCCCTGCTCTCCCGGCTTTCCGCGCAACGCGCCGACGGCAGCTCCACCGAAGCTTTGGATAAACGCGTAGTAGCCGCCCCAGTAGACCCAATCCTTCCACCCACGGCCTTTCCATGGCCCCTAAGAGGAGGCTGATTAGGGGGGGATTAAGGTTGCTGAACATGGCCATATGGCCCCTAGGAGGAGGCTGATTAGGGAGGGGGCCAGTCCTCTCGTACCCGCTCCAAGCTAGCAAAGCCCCACGAATCGGTGAGCACATGGGCCAGCATGGGCTGAGGCTCCCCGGCCCCTGGGCACCAGTAGCCCGACTCGGCCAATCAACCTGTCCTGGTGTCAGGCCCCAATGAGGTTTCGGTTTCTGGGTTGCTCGCTCAGCCCTGTTTGTCCGCTGCCCTAGCTGAGGAGTCACGGAGCATAGGCTCGCGAAAGCCTACCACCGGATTCCCTACCTGCAACGGGTCCTGCCCGCGCAAGCGAGACACACCGCCATTGCTGACATTGCTGACAGTAGCTGTGCTGAATGCCAGGCATCGCCGCGCCGTTCAGGGACGGCGACTGGTCCCTCCTCTTATCCTGTCACGTTACATGACCCGTGGCTGTCTCTATCGCTCAGAAGCAAGGCAATGAGCTCACGCTTCGGTCTTGGAGAGAAAGAGAACAACCTCGAGCTTCACTCGCGTTGCCACATAAATAGCAGTCCAAACGACCGTACGATCGCCTGCCGTACAACCACCAGTACGTCATAACCAACCAACCTGCTCGGGAACCGCAACGGGACAAAACACCAACGGTGCCTGACACTGGCGCCCGTAAACGACATGGCTGCCGTCCCCGTAGCGGTCTGGGGTTTGGGGCCCTCGACTTCTGCTACCCGGGAGGCCCCGGAGTAAGGCGGTCTGTAGCGGCTTATATGTCGGTAGAGGAATGGGGCCCTGCGGGTCAGGGGGGCGCCCCCGCCATTACCTCTTGGGAGAGCCCGGACGTGTTTGTCCGCTGGGTTTGGAGGTGTTGGCTGGGTTCCCCTGCCAACAGAAGCCCACCCAGTGAATGCGATTGCTGATCCTCCGCTTCGGCCAGATGGCGGCTGAGGCTGTCTGCCCGCAAGTTATCCGTCCCGCTAAAACTTTGCCACCCATGTGGCCGGCTGGCTGTACCCTGCTCGTAGGGTCTGGGGTCCGCTGCAACCCTTGCGGCTACTACCGTACACACACGCAGGGCATGGGGGTAGTTCACTTCTGTCCACGTCATCCCAACGACAGGTACTTTACGCCGGAGGGCTGTACTGCTCCTGCCGTGATGCGTCACCGGCTGTAACCCCAGCCTGGCGCGAATGCGCTGCGCCAAGCACGGCCTGTGTCACGACAGGGGCCCCAGGTCCGGTGAGGTCCCCCTGCGTGGTCCATCTGTCGGTCGAGGTTAACGTGCGGTAGCGGGGCGTGGTGTGGGTGACTCTACCGGGCAGTGGGTGTTGCCCATGTCCTTGGCGAAGAGCGGGTGTGGGGGGTGGGCCCGATCGCAGCGCCTGCGTGGGCCGGCTCTCGGTGTTGTCTCCAATATAACGATTTGGTTTCAGCTAGCTTCAGATGCCTCTTGAGTGTTGACTGCGTGAGTGTTAGCCACTCTGTGCGGGACGGTTGTAACCGTTTGTTGTTCCGGAGCAAACGGTTGATATGGAAGGCTGAATACTGTAATAATGAAGTGGTCTGTGTGCATATCCATAGGACAATACCCCTATTTCAAACGATAGTCTTGATAACCCTATGGAATGAATGGCAACCTACCGTGCTCTATAGGGGATTATTATTAGCCTATTGATCGCTGAATATGTTAGAATATTAGGCTGCAGGCACGTTTCCGTGCCGTTGACAAGTTCGTTTAGGAGAATCGTTTGACACCTGTGTAAATACTCTTTAAGATTATCTACCACTCATCTTCGTCGAGCCGATTTCCTTAGTGGTGGGCAGAGAGGGAGCGGAGCAAGGATGGGCGATGCGACAACCAGCTTCTCCCTTAAGTATCAAGCGCGCGTGTTAGTGGCCGTGCCCAGTGACACGATCAGCTCAAAATGGCTTGTTGGTACGACGGCTCTGCGAGAGGAGAATGAGGTACGGTTGCGACCTTCGCTGATGGCGCAAGTCCCCTGCAAGTGATCCTCAGTGCGCCCTGTCTGATCACTACAGGTGCGCTTGCTTCAGTACGATGGCGACAACGAGCAGCTCATCTGCAAGGGGGCATACTCACACCCTGCGGAGGTCTGGGACATCGCCCCATGCCCAACGCGGGAGGACCTCTTCGTGTCCGTGTGGGCCAAAGGTACTTTCGTAGTGGTCACATCGATGGCTTCACGATGTATTGCCCTGAGATAGTGTACGTGCGACGTGCCTCACCTGCCCCTTCCCGGGCCTACAGCAGGGGGCGGTGGTGTAGGGTTCCGCCCGTCCGCGTCCGGCGGCTTCAGATGTTGACGCAGACCCTCGTGTTCACCCCAACCACCGTCCCGCTTACTCTCGCGTTTGTCGCAGCGGGAAACAGCAGCGCCAGCTTATGGCGTGTGGGTGAGGGCGAGTCGAGATCACCAGCCGAGTCATCAGCGCACGGTCACGTGGCCGAGCAGCGACTGCAGCAGCAGGCGGAGCTGTCAGGCCAGAGCAGGGCCATGCGCTGGTGAGCCTCTGAGTAACTCTGGGAACCCGGGCGGTGACGGGTTCCATGTAGATGCCCGGCACGGGGTCCAGCACGATGGCGCCGGGGAACCCGGGAACCCTGTGAGGGATGTCAGGCTTGTACCCGGGGAAGCCGGTAAACGGTGGAAGGCCGTGGAGGCTGAGACGCGCTCAAAGGCTGCGTAAGCTGGGCTCCTGAAGTGATGCGCTTGGCTTGCCTGGGTCTACCCCGACGTGGTCTGCAGTTGGCGTCCAAGCCCTCTGATTTGCTCTGCCTGGGTGCTTGGCCTGGCTCTTGGACCCCCGGCGTGCATCTGACGGCGGAGGGACGGGGGGTTTGATGGGTTGCATGCTTCTGCTTGCTGCTCCTCCCAAGCCCTTGCAAGGCCCCAGTCGCCGGGGTCGCCAGGATGGTTGACTGTCTCCACCATACCGCGGCCCCGGAGTTGAGCCGGCAGACGCAAACAGCGGGACTGGCCCTGGCCGGCCGTCGGGTTGGGCCCAGGTCAAACCCACCAGCAGCCAGCAGGGTCCGCACCATCGACTCACACCCCCCCACTGACCCGCAGCCCATCTGGCTGTGTGGGCCCTATGACACCAGCCCATCTGGCTGTGAGGGCCCTATGACACCAGCCCGTCAGACATCATAGCCTACAATCGAGCGGGCGCATTCGCATGGGAAAGCAGGGAGAAAAGAAAGCGGCGGTGCCGATGCATTCGGGACTGCCGCCGTGGCAACCCCCGACCCGGTTTTCCCTCATAGCCACTGGGAGGCTCGTCGGCCCCTCCAAACTTCACCCGCCTTCCCGCGGCCGCCGCTGACACGACCCGTTTTTGGCACGATAGCATGTGTTCTTGCATTCACTGACACGCCCACCTCTCGTGGTGCTGCTGTGTGTCCACCCCACGGGCGGTCCGGCTGCCCGCTCGGCCCTGGCGGTGCAGTGCGCTGTGGAGCAGTCAGCAGACGGACACCATCGTGACCCTGGAGGAGGGATTCGTCAAGAAGTGGGCCATCACGGAGGCGGGCGCCGAGGTGAGGGTGTACCGTAGGGTGAGGGTTGTGGGTGAGGGTCTGGAGCAGACGACGGGGCGGATGCGCGAGTGACTTGGGGCTGAGACCGCGCGAGGAAGAGCAGCGAGCCTTAATTAAACGAAGGCCCATAACGAACCAGAAGGGTCGAGAGGGTTGAAAAGAAACTCCAAACCGAGCGGGTGCATGGGGCCGTGCCAGCGAGGATTCGAGGGCCTGGTATGCCTTGATGCCATCTCCTGTGGTGCAGCGGGTGCCTCCTGTGGCGAGACGGGCGTGATGCCACCCCCGGTGCCTCCTGTGGCGAGACTTGGGCCACAGACTTGGGGAAACATCAGAGGTTGCCGCTGCGCTGTCGAGGCTTTAGGGTTTATGGTCTTGGTCTGGCCATGGGGACGTCTAAGCGCGCCCCGCCCTTTTTGCCTCCAGCTTCCAAATCGTACGGCCCCCACGGGCGCCGCTTCCTGTGCTTCCCACGGTTCGATATCTTTCCTGCTTTTTATTCGTTTTGGTGTGTTATTCGTTGTGATTGATCAACTAATGTCGCGTGGCCGCTGCCTGTCCCTCTGCCCGCCCAGGCAACGGCGAGCTGCCCCGCCGGCGAGATGGTGCAGCTCTGGTCGGGGGCGCTTCATCCGCGGAACGCCTCCCTGCTGTGCACAGCGGGCAGCAACGACGTGCAGGTAACGGGGACCGCGCGAGGGGTCGGGTCGGGTCGGGTCGGGTCGGGTTGGAGGGCGCCGCGAGGAGCTCATGCGAGCCCTACGGGCTGGTGTCGGCCATTGTCAGGGTCTGAATCCCGACCCCGACACCCGTCGGGGATTGACGCCCGACCACGACCACGACCCGACCACGACGGGATCGTGACTCAGGAGGACTGTAATGATGGCCGGGGGCCGGGGCCGGGGGCGGTCTGGAGGATAGGTCCAGTGGCGCTGCAGCATGCAGGCCCCTTGAGGCGTCCATATGCGTCACCAACCGCTAATCAGTGGCCCGCCCGGCACCGCAGTATTACAAGCCCCGGTGCCCGTCCTCCCACTTTGCGCAACCGTCTCCTCCCTCCGTCCCTCCCTCCCTCTTTGTCAATAACGACAGCGGAATAGCGAAAAAACTCGCCGATTGCGTACTGGTTGTCCGGTAGGCTGACGCTCCCTCCCTCCGTCCCTCCAGACCTGGGACTTGCGGCACCTGGGCCGGCCCATGGGCGAGATCAAGATGGCCCATAAGATGCCCGTGCGGTCCATCAGCTTCGCGCCGCACAACGACACGCGCGTGGTGACGGCCGGCGACGACTGCAAGCTGCGCTTCTGGGACCTGAGGTGCGCTGTGGGGTGTGTGCACCGCACTGCACCTGCAGGCAGGACACACGACGCGCTTGTTGGCGCTCAGATCGTGAACTACCCATGGCCACTATGACCTGGCGCGGGGAACTCGCCCAAGCTCTCCCTGGCATGTGGCCCGTCCGTCCGTCCTGTCTGTCCGTCTTACCGTCCGGCGGCAGACTGCCCGACTGAACCGACCCACCCGACCCGCTGGCACGGGCCTATGCTCCCTGGAGTCCCGTGGAGCCCCCTGGCGCAATGCGGTTGCCTCACACCGTGGCCACCATGAGGGGGCAACTTTAAGAACCTTCCATCCTGACGCCGTCCTGACGGTGCCTGTGATAGGGGGAGGGGGACCATGTCCAGACCCGCCCATCCCGACGGTGACGGTGATCGCCCGCAGGAACCCGGGGCAGCCCCTCCTGGAGCTTGGGGGGCACAGACACTGGGTATGGCGGGCGGCCTACAACCCCGCCTACGACGCCCTCGTGGCCTCCTGCTCATCCGACTGCTGCGTCAACCTGTACTACACACCCAACCTGGCTTCCACGGCGGGCCCCGTGCCGGCGGCCGCGACCCCGGAGGCTGCGGGGGCGGTGGCGGGCAGTGGCGGGCCCGTGCCGGCCGTGCCCCCGCCGGTGCCCGCTCCGGGTGCCCTGCCGGCAGCGGGCGCTGCCCCGGCGGCGCCGACCATAGCCACCCACAAGGCGCCTGCAAGGTCAGCACTGGGGGCGGGGGCAGGCGGAAGGGTACAGGATAGTATTGGTTGACATACGGTATCGAAGCTGCCCTGCTGC
The DNA here is from genome assembly GCA_003117195.1 of Eudorina sp. 2006-703-Eu-15. Classification (NCBI taxonomy): domain Eukaryota; kingdom Viridiplantae; phylum Chlorophyta; class Chlorophyceae; order Chlamydomonadales; family Volvocaceae; genus Eudorina; species Eudorina sp. 2006-703-Eu-15. The sequence goes on along the minus strand of BDSI01000008.1, from coordinate 768,216 downwards.
TGCCAGAGCTGCTAATGGCTTCGGCGCGCATTCCAACGACCGGGGACGTCCTTGCTTGCGGACACACAGCCGTGTGCTCGTGCCAGTGGATGAACGTTACAGCGGACCCCGGGAAGGGATCAACGATGATGATGACGATGCTTTCCCGCGCCGCTGCTGCATCCGTCTCCGTCTCCTCAGGTCGGGCGATCTGGACGGCAAGGTCGTCACGTGGGACGAGCACGAGGACAGCGTGTACGGCATGGCGTGGAGCAACGCGGACCCCTGGCTGCTGGCCAGTCTGTCGTTCGACGGGCGCGTCACGATCAACCGGGTACCCAAGAACATCAAGTACAAGATCCTCATCTGAGGGGATGGCGTGTGATGGGTGTGGCGGCGTGTGGATGGGGCCGCTGGTGTGTAGGTGGCAGCAGGCGGCACGGACCCGATCCGTTGCCCGTCCGTCGCTGCCGAAGAAGAGGTGCATGTCCCATTCTTGCTTCGTGCTGCTGACAAGGTCGGGGCCGTCTGTGTGCCGCCGTACCTTCTTGCGGGGGAGAGTGCGCGAGTTTAGGCCCTGCCCGATTGTTCAGGACGTCTTTCCTGACCAGCAGGCGGGCCGCTCGGCTGTTGCTTCACCCTCCTGGTCGCGCGGGTGCGACGCAGCGGTTCGACGAATTGACTTCATGTACTGGTGCATGGCTCTTTGACGGCTGCGAGTACTCCAATCGGCGGCACGGATACCGTAAACACCGCACGGAGCGAGCTCGTTCGTCATCACGTCGGCATGTTGAACGTCGGCATGTTCATAACACACAGATGCAGTGATAACACACAGCGACGGCGATATCACAGCTGCGGACTGGGGCGCGGGACAGCGCCTGTCAATCAGAACGACCCACCTATCGTTCCATTCTCACGTCCCAGCCGGTGAGCTAACGGACGAAAAAGCCGGAGAGCCAAGGTCTGTCCTAGAAGGGCGGCAAGCAAAACAAGGTCTGTCGCTGTAGGTATGGCCAAAGGCGCCGCGCCGCGTGCTCGACTGTCAGGAGAGCCGTCCGAACAGCAGCCAGAGTCCCCGAAGGACCTCACCTCTGGACCATCCATCTCTCCGGGTCAGGCGCACAGCCGGTCAGTCGACGGCCTCTGTGCCTTCCTTGCCTTCCAGAGGAGGCCCACAGGGGCAGCTGCATTCCGGCCGCCACCCCTGCAGCGCGGGCACACACCGCCGCGTCCCAGGCGCGCCTGCACGCCCCTGGCATGCCACGCACGGACGGCGCCGCATCACGACCCGTGTCCCGGTGTCTTACGACCGCCGAATCTCCACCGCATCCATCGCGCACCACCGAATCACGACAGCGTTTCTCCGGGCCGTGAGGTCCAGCACGCAGGCACGTCCGCGATGTCCAGCTGGCACGCTCATGCCGCGCGCATCGGTCAAACCGCATTCATCAGCGGTGGTGCACCACTGGTGTGGTGCAGCGCTGTGCAAGGGAAGTGCCGGGACTAGGACGTCTCCCACGACCCTTGCCATGCAACACATCTCTTCGCATGGTCAGGTGCGTTGCGCCTCGCCGGGCGGCGATACACACCCCGAACGAGCGCACGAGGCGAGTCACGCAGAGCACGCGGTCATCACAGCCAAACGGAACAAACTGCAAAACGTGCACACACACACACACACACACACACAAGTCACACATACGCAAGGTCAGCATGCCGATGACGTGCACGAAAACCTGACAGGTGCCGCGCAGGTGAACAGTTCCTCAGCGCACCAGCGGCACCACTGGTCGACATGTGCCAACAGGTCATTCAGTTCGTCCGTGACAGCGCGCCGATGCACTGCGCTGCATCGCGCCTGGCGCGCCCCCCGCAGGTCGTGACGAGGCACGCGCGCGCGCCCCCCGCGCAGTCGTCTGTGAGGCGGCCCCGCTCATACCTTCCGCCGCGCTCACACCGCAGCGTGTCTACCTCGGAAGGCGTCGCCGCGCTCACACCGCCGCGTCAGGTGTCTACCTACGGCACACCGAGACCAGACGGAGGCCCTCGTCGGGAACTAGAGACGCAAATCGTGATGACGCGGGGGCCCGGCGCTCTGAGCCGCCCCGGCCGCCTCGGGGGCAGGACAGTGACGGTGATGGTGCGCTTGATGCGCGGTCGTGTGAACCTCCGGACGAGCCTCCGGACCCCCCAGTACCCTCTGCCGATCGACCGCCCGCAAGAATCGACGAGAGACGTCAATGCCACCCTTCCAAGAATTACACCATTCTACCATCCCCCAAGCAACAGCACCACCAACCCACAGCATCAGTCGCGTCGAGGGTACTTCCGCTGCACCTCCCCCGCCCTCACCCACAATGGCCCCCATCATGCCCCAAGCCATAAAAGACACGTCGATGCCATTTGCCTTTCCCCTGGTGCACAGTTTGCCCCTGGAATATGCCGAACCCCACTCCACCCTGCCTGGTCGCAAACGCCCACGCCCCCTCTGGGGGCTCCCCCGTCGTCCGGTCGTTCACCGGCGGCATGTGCGCGGCTTTGGCAGCCACGCCCAGTGCCGTACAGCCACCACCTGCGGGCCGACGCGACACGCCCATCACCCCCTGCGGGCAGGCGCTCCCGCGCAGGTGACGGTAGCCCCGCAAGGGACCCCCCACCCCGGTCCCCAGCCGCCCAGTGCCGTGCAACCACCACCGGGACACACCTACGCCGCCCTGCCGCAGCTCCTGCCCATGAACCCCTTCGGCGGTCGGGGGCCCCCGTCTCCAGTGCGCCCCTTTGCGCGGCGACCCCCGTTGGGTGGCTCCGCCGGCGCCCATCCCATGATCTCCGTTCAACACGGTGCCACCTGGTGGTGGTGTGCCACCTGGTCGGATCGGGTCGGGTCGGGTCGGATCCCCGGGGTCGGGTGGAGTCCATGTCCTAAACAAGCACGCATGCACCAGGGCCTGCAGGATGGTTTGCCCGGTTGGTGGCTTGAGTACCCAGCGTCCCTCGCGTAAGCACACACATGCACACACACACATGCACTCTCTGTGGGGCGCTGCTATGCCCGTCGCATGTCACGCACGCCTGCCTTGCCTGCCTACCAACTCTCTCTCTCTCTCTCTCTCTCTCTCTCTCTCTCTCTCTCTCTCTCTCTCTCTCTCTTTCTCTCACACACACACACACATGCACGCCTGGGCGGTTATGGGTGGGCTTCTTGTTAAACACACATGCACGCGGGCGGCTTCCTCCGCTATGCACAGCGCGGGTTGGGTGGCCCGTCAGCTGCACCACGCCTCCCTCCCAAGTCCACAAAGGCGCGATTGGACCAGCTGTCCATCCCCGGGACCCCGCGCTTTCGCACCACCCGCCCCGCCGCGCCTTCACGAACCCCCTCCCCAATGCCGCCCTCTCCCCACGCGCCTGACTACCTAGCGGCCTTGGCCGGCTTGATTGAGACCCGGGCCGCCGCCCGGGGCCCGGGGCTGCGATGGCGACTCGCTGCCCCCGAGGAGGCTATCGAGGTGCTGGACGCCCGGACTGAGGCAGTGGCAGTGGCAGTGGCAGTGGCAGAACCATTCGGGGGGCCGCCGTTGCTGGCAATGGCCGCGGCGGCGGCGGCGGTCCCGCCGTTGCTGGCGGTGGCCGCGGCGGCGGCGGCGGTCCCGCCGGTGGCAGAGGCGGCGGCCGCGGCCGCGGCCGCGGCGGCCGAAGCGCGCGGGCTCCTCATCCGGGCGGCGATGGACGGCGGCGGCGCGGGCGCGCCGTTGCTGGCGCGCCGCTGGCCTTGCGCGTTGGGGACTGCGACCTGCTGCTGCGGCACGGATACACGGCACGCGGCCAAGGCGGGGAGGGCAGGGACGGGGGGCGGGCGCTGTTCATGGGTGTCGTCCGACGAGTGCTTTCCTCCCAAGATACACGGAGCGTTCGTCAGACCGCTAAACCGGCCAACCGCATTCTTTTTGGGGACGAAATCCAGTCGGGCGGTCTGGCGGCCAGCGAAAAACAGCGGACTGATTGACTCCGTCAGCCACCGGGGATTTAGCCGGACCAGGGCATATGGTTGGGCGACCGACGGCGACCTCAAATCCCACCGAGCGACCCTTACAGCCACCCCTCTGGAAAGCTGAGTGTAGCCGCAGCTGCAGCCGCAGCTGCTGCTGCGGCTGCTGCTGCGGCGGCGGTCCCAAGCACCCAAGGGAGGCCGCGCGTGGGTAGCGGCCTGGGACCGAACCTGAGTAACCACCACCGGGGCCGGCCGCGTCGACAGGGCAGCAGGCCGGACCCGCTGCCCCCGGGCTCCGACCCATCGCACCTGACCATGTCCCATCCGGAGTTCAAAAAGTAAAACCGCCACCCAGAATCGAACCCGCGCACACACACCCGTCTGGTGGGCTTCTCATCACACACACACACACCCCGAGTGGGCCCGCACCTGGGACGACCGCATCATCTGGTTCTGACGGGCGATGTCGTCGAAGGTGGCGCCACGCGGGTTGGCCATGACCCACTGCCCGGTCTGGGCCTCCGCGCGGCGCGCCATGGCCGCCTGCGATGAAGGGGCCAAGGGGCCGGAACGAATGAGAAAAATGGGAGCTGCCGTAATTTTGGACTGCAAGGGATCTGTTTTCCGATTTGTGCCTTGTCGCCATGTGGAATCGATTCCACATCATGATTCCGCCATTCCGTCATCACGCCCTGGCCCCGCTGCACCCAGGCCCGCCGGACAACAACGCGGCCTCCTCCTCCTCCTCCCCCTGCGCCTCCTCCTGCTTCCGTAACGTCTCTGCGACGTTCTTCCTTGCACCAGCAGGCAGGCGGCCGCCGCACCGCACGCCACCGCTCCCCCTAACCGCAGCCCGGGTCCGCCCGGCTTTGTTTCTGGGTTTGGTTTCTCCTTTTAACCTCCTACCCTACCTGCAGCGCCTTGGCGGCCCGAGTGAGCGCCCCGTCGGGCTTCCCGGACACCACCCGGAGCTCCTCTGCGGCGCCGAGCAGCGCAGCACAGCACAGCATAGCCCAGCACAGCGCAAAAGGCCGAGGGAAAGGAAGAACAGGCACCGTCAGAAGGATGGAGGATGGAGGAATCGGATGGTGCGGGTTGGGAGACCCTCAGGGTTGGTTCGTTTCTTCGACAGCATCTCCTGTTCTTGCAACGGAACCCTCCGGTTCTCGAATCGTCGAATGGCATCCATGGCATGTCCAAGACTTGAAGCCCCCATATTAGTATCCCGGAGCGCCAAACAGCGCACCCTCCCGCCCCACCCTCCTCCTCCCTCTCGCAAGCCCCGCCCCGCTCACCCATCCTCTTGCCCCGCCCCTCCCGCCCCACTCCTCCTGCCCCGCCCTTCCGCCCCGCTCACCCACGATCCTGGTGCCGTCGTCCTTCTGCTCCTCCGCTACCTCGTACCGCTCCACCACGGAGGTGTCCCGGTCGTCGGGCTCCAGCTCGTTGTACTCCGGCGGGCTGAACTCGTCCACCACCACCACGTCTGGTCCGGCACCGCGAGGGCCCTCCACCACCTGCCAGGGCATGGCCGGCTTGGCGGCACTGGGGCCCTCGTGGGCCTGAGGTTGGGTGAGGTTAGGGGAGGTGAGGGTAATGGTAAGGTGAGGGGAGGGGAAGGGAGGCGAGGTTCGGAGAGGTTCGGTGAGGTTCGGTGGCAAGGGAGGGTGTCAAGGAGTCCAACCCAAAGACATGGGAGGGTGGCTCGGTCGGTGGCTCGGGGCCCCAGGGTCCGCCAGAAATCCATCACGACCACGTGCCAGGCCTGGACCACCTCGAGGCCCCATCACCTCATCCCGCCCCTCCCACCCGGCCGCCAAGACCTCGCCTGGCCCTACTGCGTGCCTGGGCCCACGCGGTTATTGGTTATCGGTTGGCCTGTCCCTCCCTCCCTCCCTCCCTGGCCTCACCGCAAGATCCGCCATGAGGGTCTCCACCTCCTCCCGGCCCGGCTTCACCAGACCCATCGGCACCATGTCCAGCATCAGAGGGTGCAGCTCCCGGGGCAGCGACCCTGACGGGGGGAAGCGGGCCGGGGGAAAGCGGGCCGGGGGGACGGGAGAGTTTGTTCGCGGATTCGTCAAGAAGGGGGCAGAGCAGGCCCGGCCCGGCCCGGCCGTCAGAGGAGCTTTTGATGACCTGTATGTGCCGCAGGCGACAAGCACCGTGTAATAACAACGAATGGCACAATACCTGCCGGATTAAACCTGCCGGATCCAGGACCACGGAATACGTGAGAGGGGTGGGGCGGTGTTAAAAATGAAACACCAAGCCACAACAGGTGGCGGGCGGGAGCGGCTCACCCAGCGATTCCCGTTTCAGGATGTTGCCCACAGACACGGACCGCGGCACGGCATGACGCGATACCCACGGGTGCCGCATCTGCTCGTCCAACGGCGCCCGCAACGCGCAATCCAAGCCCAGGCCGCGCCGGAACCAGTCTCCCGCCTCGTCGCTGAGCCACAGCGGCATCGTGTCCGCGCCGCCCTTGGTGCTGCTGCTGCTTCTCCGCGACGATGAACCGCTGGGGCCGCCGCCGCCGCCGCCGCTGGCCTTACCCCCGGCCGCCAACCCGTCGCCATTCGTCGCGGACGCGCCGCCGCCGGCGCCGCCACCCGCGACGCCGGAGGGAGGCAGCAGCAGCATGCCCCCCTGCCGCGGCGTCGCCAACGACATCAGCAGGCTGGTGCGCGCGGGGGCTCCGTTGCTGGGTGCGGAGTTGAGCGGCGGCAGCTGCGGCACGGTCGCGTCCGGCGCGTCCGACGCCGGCCGGATCCGCGACTTGCGGCCGGCGGGCTTCTCCGGCGGCGGCGAGCCGATCAGGACGGTGTGCACCAGCGCCGCGGCGGACCAGGAGAGCCACTGCCAGCGGGTGTGTGGGGTGGTGGGTGGTGCTCGTAAGCAGGCAGCGCAGGAGTGCGTGGCAGGCATGGGGCAACGATGGTGTGCGTGCGGGTTTGTGGCTGGTTGTGTGGAGTGGGGCGTGGGTGTGGGGTATGGATTGGGGAACCGATACGTGGCACAGGAGTGGGTGTGGGGTAGGGGTGCAGGACATGGGTAGGCATTTTGGTGTGGGTGTGTTCGGGGCTGCTTGGGTGGCTGCATGGGTGGCTGGGTGCGTGGGTGCGTAAAGTAAAGCGACAACAGCCCAGACGTGAGTGCGTGCATGGGTGGGCGGGTGGGCACTGGGCAGGAAGCTGGGAACCGGGCCCAGGGGTCGGTCCGATGTAGCCTACTCTGAACGCCCTAGAGAACGCAACCGCATCTCGCTACTCGACGCTGATGTGTGGCGGGGAACCCCGCCCGACCCAAATCAAAATCGACTAAATCTCTAATTGTGTGGTGTTTTTCGCAGTGGTGTTTTTCGCAGCGGTCCAGGGGTCCACTCAGCAGCCGCTCACCCGCTTGGCCTGCCCCTCGTCCGCGGCCGCCTGGTCGCCAGCCGCCGACGGGTTCGCCCTCAGGTACGGCGCTGCGTACGGCAGCGCCGCTGGCAGCAGCGCCTCGGGGGGGCTGTGCGCCCGCCGGTGGCACATCAGCGGCACTGCGGGCCAGGGACGGGCCGGTCCACATCGAGGAGCCGCCGGGGGGGGGGGAGAGGGGCCAAGAGAGGGCAAGTGAGCACTCTTACGGAGTACGGCCCCCACCTCCCGCCACTCTTCTCCCTGCCGGGTTTCCGAGTTTCTTTTCATATCTTTAGTTTAAAATTCTTCCCTGGCCGGCCTGTGTTCACTTTGACTCACCCACCTACCAACCCACCCGTCCATTCCGCGCCGTTCAAATGTGTAATCTCGTAATCTCCCTCGCCCGCCCACCCCCGACGCTTCCACCCACCCATGAAGAGCGCCTGTCCGGGCCCCGGCGCCTCCGGGCTGTCCATCCAAACGTCCAATCCGCACACGTAGGGCGGCCGCAGCCCCATGGAGCCCAGCACCGTCACGAGTTCCGACAGCGGCTGCAGCAGCCCCCGCACCACCCCACGTTCGCTGACGGGCGGCCCGCTGCCGCAGCCGCCGCCGACCCCGACCCCGCCTAAGCTGCTGGTCGGGGAGCCGGCCGAGGAGGAGGAAGGCGGGCAACCGGCGTCCAAGGGGTGCTGCCCGGGAGGAGAAGAAGGCGCGGCGCGAACGGAACATTGCCACATGGACGGAGGAGGAAAGGGTTAGGACTTTAGAGATTTGGGTCGCGGGGACTTTGAACTTTAGAGATTTGGGTCGCGGAGACTTTGAACTTTAGAAATTTGGGTCGCGGGGATCATGTGGCGGACCCGACCTGGTGTGGACAGAGAACCGGCGGTGGCTGCGCGCGGAAAGAGAGGCGCCCCGGACGTTGGAGGGGAAGCCTCGGGCGCATCGCCTCGCTCTGGGGGAGAACGGTCATGTGGTCATGTGCATCGGCAGACCCGGACGGCCTGTCCTGGCGTTGAGTCCCGGCGTTGAGGTAAGGCGTCGAGGTACGGCATGCCGAACGAGCGTTACGGTACGGCATCGCCCGCCCCAGGCACTGTCACCCAGTCCAGCTCAGCTGGCCCAAGTGCCAACCAGCCTATCCGTCCTCGTCGAACTCGTCCTTGCCACACGCACACCCCAGCTGGTCACCCTACTCGATTCCGAAACCAACGAGGCCTACAGCGTCATCGACTCATCCTCGCTGGTGCTGTGCCGTATTCCCGTCGGACCGTTGCCCTGGCAGCAGCGCAGGCTGCAGCATGTCTACCCATGTCCCATAGACCCCTCCCCACCCCTACCCATGTCCTGTATACCCCTCCCCACCCCTGCCCATATCCCATATACCCCTCCCCACCCCCACCTGCGCGGGCCCGCCCGGATACACCATCACGATGCGGTCCGCGGTGCCGCCGCCGCCGGCACCCTCCCCTGCCGCCGCAGCGGCTCCTCCCGGTGCTGCGGCCGCTGCGCCGCCTGCTGTTGCCACGTCCCGAAACACCGCGTACAGCGGCAGAAAGGCCGGGTGGGAGGTCAGGCTGTGGGCGGCCGCCAGTGCCATCGCCATGCAACCCGAGAGGTTGCCCACTGCGTGGAGGAATGTGGGAGAGAGGGAGGGAGGGTGTGGTGGTGGGGACCTGGGGAGGATGAGAGGAGGGGTCGCAGGGGAGGGCGGAACGTCTCGGCCCCGGACCGTTGGCGAATCGTCTTCGGACCCGGACGGCACCCGGACCCGCCACTCTGCCCTCACCCTGCGCCCCCGCGACCCATGTCCTATGGGTCGGTCCTTTCCTCGAGTGACCCAGATCGCGCCACCCACCGGCGGCACCCGCTACACCCCCGGATCTGGTCCCTGCGCTGCTGGGGCCCCGTGTGGTGATGGCGCCACAGGGCAACGGGCGGACGCGGGTCCCAGCACCGGTCCCTCACCTTCCGTGTACGTCTGCAGGACCACCTGGGGGTGGAGGAAGGGAGGGCGGCGACGCGCGGGGCCGGGCAGGGGACGAGGGCGAGGGGAGGGCGCGAGTCGATCGGAGGAACCATGTACGAGGGCGAATGGGTGTTTGCTGATGTGTATGAAGGGTTGTCGATGAACGCGCAGCGGACGCAGCGGACGCAGCGCACTGGGAGGCGTGCAAGGCAGGCCGGGCGGCCCGTATTGGGCCGTGCAGCTACAGCTGCAGCTGCAGCGCAGCGGCCTCAGCGGCGATGCAGCCCGTGGAGGGCCCTCCCCGGTCGGTACCACTGACGGGCCGGCTGGGTGCTAGGGGTGAAACCGGGGTAACATGCCCAGAACGAATCCGGGCACCCGGACCTGATAGTGCGGTCTCAGGACCGTACTAATCGCAGTGGGAGGGGGTACTACACGTCATGAGGCACAGAGCTGATATACCCCCGGGGATCACGGCGCCTTCAGCTCGTTGTAATACACCGGATCGCAGTGCCTCACTTTGAGGGGGCAATAACCGTAAAGTTGGGCAGGGGGAGGGGCGGGGCGGGGCTCTCCCTACCTGCTCGGAGGACCACTTGCAGCGGGCTGCGGAGATGGACCAGTTCGGACCTTCGCCATAAGTGTGGGTCACCTCGAAGTCCGCGAGGGTGTACCTCTCCCGGAATACGCCGGGCGGGCACCGCAGGGTAGCCGCCTGCATGGACCCCGTTTGCTGTGCGACGCTCATGTCAGCCGGCCGAGTATTTCCCGTGAACGAATTCCCTTATGATGTCCCCTGAAGCTAGTCAAATTAAAGGCTTGTAGCCCAGGCAGGCCTCGCGAAGGCCAGGTCCGCCTTAGAGCGGGACAGCCGCGGCTGACGGTGTTGGTCCAGGGCAAACCAGTTTGACACATGCCATAGTTCTTAAACAATCTCCTGATTCAAGCACAAGTTATCGCCCGGCGTATCCAGTTCGGGTGTCGCCTTCCGTTGAACTCCAAACGTCGCAACGCGGATGCAAGAGTGATACTGTCGGATCTATGCGACGCAGCATTATGACTTCAAGGGAGTTGTCTAATGAGGTCAGTCAGCAGCGACGAGCAACCTGTAGGACAAAGACTGTTTTATCATTTCTGTGAATTTGCATGCGTCAGTTTTATCATTAAAGCAGAGAAAGACAGCGGTATAGGATGGCTGCAACGTCAATGCAAAACGTTGTCATGCAGAGGACAGGTGCACGGCAATGAGCAACGAAAACTTTTCGTCTATCGTTGTATGTCGAGTGTGTTTCTAGTTTTGAATATTACGTGAATGGTCAAATATCACCCTTTAAAAACCAGTCCTTTGTTTTTCACGCAACAGTTTATGATCCTCTTCGGGGTGGACCTGCTGCCTGGGTTGCGGACTCTTTGCTGACAGGATCGGCATTCATTTCATAAGCTGTTTGAGTTATCACGGTACTAGTTGCGTTGGGTGCGGGAGGGGTTACTGAGGGGCGTGAGGTGTCTCTTACCTGCCACGCGCCCCAAACAGGCAGTCAGGAATCTCTCTACAGCATAGGTTGGTGATCTGCCAGGACAACGGGTTGAGCAATGCCGTTGCCACAGCCCGCGAGCCTGCGCGACCGCACGCCCGAATTCCTTGCAATCGCGGAGCGCCTTCAACGTCAACCTGGGTTTGCTCCGACCAGCTCAAACAGTGCGACCAGTAATGGAACCGGGCACGGGACCCCGTCTGGCTCGTCGGGCAGCAAGACTAACCAGGGCAGTGAGTTTGCTCGTCGGGCAGCGGAGATCGGGCATGGAATCCATCGCACATCATTGAAACTTCAAAAATTGGCTCAGCTAGCGAAGCGAACATCAGCCTTCGACGATCCAGCGCAGGAAGTGGACGAGCTGACGGGCATCATCAAGCAGGACATCCAGGGCCTGAACAACGCGATCGCGGATCTGCAGCGGGTGTCATCCCGGAGCAAAGGGGATGACCGAGCAAACAAGCAGGTGTCTGACCACAGCCACACTGTGGTCGACAACCTGCGCACCCGTCTGAAGGACACCACCGCCACCTTCCGCGACGTTCTCACCGCCCGCACCGACTCATTAAAACACCACCGCGAGCGCCGCCAACTTTTCACCTCCAACACGGATCCAGAGGCCGGGCTGCCGCTGCTCGCACGCCACCGTGCCGCCGCCGCGGCGTCCTCCGCCGCCGCCGCCGCGGCAGCGAACCCAACCTCACCGCACGGGCCCGGGAGCACAGCAGCGCTTCCAGCCGCGGCCCCGACCCCCAGCTTCCTCGCCTCCACACCTGCCAGCCAGCAGCAGCAACAGCAGATGCAGCTCCTGGCGCCGCAGGACACGTACCTGACCAGCCGCGCGGAGGCGCTGCGCAACGTGGAGAACACAATCGTCGAGCTGGGCACCATCTTCAACAAACTGAGCGAGCTTGTGGCGGAGCAGGGCGAGCTGGCCATTCGCATCGATGAGAACGTTGACGACACGCTGTCTAATGTGAACGCGGCGCAGGCGCAGCTGCTCAAGTACCTGAACGGGCTGCAGAGCAACCGCTGGTTGGTGCTCAAGGTGCTGGGCGTGCTGCTTGTGTTCCTGGTGCTGTTTGTGATGTTCATCGCGTAGTGATGTTGCTGGTGCTGGGCGTGGTGACGCGATGTTGCTGGTGCTGGGCGTGGTGGTCATTGCGTAGTGGAGAGTGATAGGGGCTGGGAAGATGAGCGCTCTCAAGGGTGATGAGACGTGATAGGAAGGTGAGGCGTTGATAGCAAATCAGGGGAGCGGGCAGAGCACGTCAAAAACGGGAACGGACGCCGACGGGCTTGCATGGCAGTAAAAAGCTGCGCAGCTCGGCAGTGTCCCGTGGGCCCCGATGTAAGGGACTGGCTTGGGACAACAAGCGACGGGTGTGTCGACAGTCAGGCTGATGTCAGGGCGCGCCGCATCTGTTCACATGATGTCCCTCAGCCGCAATCCTCAGGGCCAGGGCCAACCTGCATGTCGATGGCGGCGTCAGAGGCGTAGGCATCGCTATCGCGCCAGGAATGCACATTGTGCGGGAGGCCGCGTCTGGGCTGAGCGACGCTAAGCTGGCTGTGGGGGCGTACAGGCGCCCTGCTGCTGCTGCTGCTGCTGCACGAGGCAATCCCCGTGCCCTGGGGCCGTTTCAGCCCCATGCGGTGTAGTGCCGAGCGGGTCAGTCCCAGGAGGACGGGCTTGGCGGACGGCCCACGGAACCGCGGGCGGTCAGGTGGTTTGCTCATATGGTTGGCATCACGTGTTGGGGCCGCACGGATCAGCACGGGGGAGACAACGGACTGGCGAAGGGGTCTTCCCCTGATTGCGAGCTGAGCTGTGCTGCGCTGGCCCCAGCGGCTCAGCCTTATGCTGCCCTGGGCCTGGCGCGCCGCTGGGGCCTGTAGGGACGTCGCCCGCCGGGGTCACCTTGTGCCGTTAGTAGTTGGTGCGCAAGAATAATGGAAGGGACGGGTTCAGGGACAGCGGGGTTCGGCCAGAAGGCTACTACACTGGGGGGCAGGCGAGCGTTGCAGGAGACTGCGCGGCGGACGGTGCTCTGCCGGGTGCGCATATCCACCAGGTTGCGGAACGATGCGACCGGCGGAGGTTTGGGCTTGCTGCTGAGCTGCCGGTTCTGAGGACTTGTTTATGGCCCAATGCAGCAGGCGCGGCGAATGGCCGCATGGCCTCTGTGCGTGTATGCCGTGGGTTCCAGCGAAAGCAAGCTCAGAACGAACTGCGTGTGCGTGTGGGGGGGGGCAGGGAGGGAAGGGGTGGGGCGCATGAGTGCATGGGCGCATTCGCATGCGTGGCGGACCAGTCACGTGCAAACCGCGCGGCTCGTGGTGGTTTGTTGGTGGTTGGGTATGTGGGTAGGGGGTCCGTATTCATGTCATATGTTTGTTGCTGGTGTTCGGGTGAGTTCGGGTGCAGAGACCACCCGGGCCCAGCGTACCGCTCGTCCTGCAGGTCTTGGTCGCGCCTGTTCGGTCTAGGCGTGTTTAGGAACTGGTTGCGGCGTCCGGTGCAATGACTTCCTGTCGTGTGTCCGTCCGTCCATGGGTCGGTCGGTCTGCGGTATTGCTCCGTCGCGCTTTCGTCGGGAGCAGTGGGCCGAGCCCCATACGCCGGCCGGTGCTTGGGCGGCAGCGATAGGCCGTGGGCGACACTGACCTGATGTGCCCTGAGCCAGAGCCGGTGCCGTCGTCAGGACTGACGAAACGGCTCGACGTGGGTTGAAGCGAAGGGGTGTCACGGTATGTCACACAGCGCCGTCCACACGCCTCCGCCCACGTGCGTCGTGGGACCGCTGCCAAGCGGAGGAGCGGCTCCACCCCTGCCACCTTCTAGGAAAAGTGGTGCCGCCCCTCCCCTGCCCCTCCTGGAGATGGTGCGGCAGAGGGCGTCAGTGCGTTCAGTGCGTTCAAGGGACTTTTGCGGTGGCTCTGATCGGCTGCGGGTCGCGCGACGCTGCAGCTGCTCGGCGGCGGCACAGTGGTGTTGGTGGCGCTGCTGCGCAGTGCTCTGGTCTGCATGCGGGCGTGCGCTCATAGGGGGCCCATGTGGCAGACTTCGGGGCGGAGCCATGCAAGGCTGGATCTCGGAGCTCGGCGTCCACGACCGCGCAGCCGGCATGGCCGCGTGCATGTAGGCCCTACCCTCATGCAGGCCTGTCGATCGCTTGGAATCGTCCGGGTGGGGGCCACGGAGGGGTGCCTTGGTTAGTTTCTGGGTTTGGTACTCTCTCCGTTTTGTTGCCCGCCGGGGTGGCCACACTGCCGCGCTGAAGCGGCAGGGGGTAGTAGACGCAGCGAGAGGCAGGGCATTGCACGCGAGACTCGGGACATGTGTTGAAGAGGTGTAGCGCGGCTGCGTGTGGCGACATGCGGTCTGTTTCGCGGTCTCGCTTTCCGAAAGCCAAAGAAACGCCTGCGCGGTGGAATGCTCTCAAGCGAAGCAAAGTCACCGAGCGCGGGTGCAGAGGAAACGCTTTAACAGTCGGCTTTTGCCCTGCAGCGCGCTGGACGCCATCCGGCTAAGGCGCGGGCGCCTGGCGCGCACAAGGCGATTACAGAGGGCGATCACAAGGCGACTGGTTGCGATTCAGCGCTGCATTACAGCCACGGCTATGTTTCTCTTCTCACGTTGCGCAGCGTTGCAAGTTTTGAACAGGTGTGATTGCTGCCCCGAGGGCAAGCTGCAACGTGTGGACCCTGAACGTGCCTCTAATCCTACTGCGAGGTCGTGCTATTCAGAAGCATCCATGCGCACGAGCCGGTGGCCCCTGAACGTGCCGGCAGGTCCCCTGCCCCTCCGAAGCCCGTCCCGGCCCGCCCCCTCCCGTCATTTGTGGCCGATGTGGAGATGTTGGTGACTCATCCGGCATGTGGCCGTACTTAGTCTGTCCTACAAACTGCGCCCGCGGGAACGCGGGAACGCCCCAGGGTGTCGAATCTGCATCGGCCTCCGCGCCTCCCCTCCTACCCCACGCCACGCTTCCAGCAGCCGCAGCACCCAACCAAGCTTTCGACCGCCACTCAGTTCAGTCAGTGATCGCAATTGAGCCAAGGCGGGGAGACAGCCGCGCGGCCGTGTCATGTCATGTCAGCCTGCCTCCACGTCCTCACAACGTTGCGGACTACAGCCCCATACACGACAGACACCGCGAGCCGATACGCGTGCCCTCCGTCTCCTCAGTTCCATTGCCGCGCACCCAAACAGACCGCCACACCCCGCGGCCCTGGCACCCACTACAAGTACCGTAACTGCCCAACTGCTGCTCGTCGTACACGCACTCGTAACACATTCATCCCCTTCCCCTCAAACCGACATCGCCGGCCTCCCCGCTCAGCTACACACGCACGCGCACTCGTCCGCGCGCTTCTTCTCCTTCTCCCGGGCCCCGGCCCCCCTTGGTCTTGGTCGGAAAAATCAAACAACGCCGTTGGGCGGCGGCGCCACCTCTGTGGCCGACAAGCGCACGGCACGGGCACGCCGCGCGTGCGCGTGGATGCAAGTCGTACCATGCCGTACTCATGCGTCCCGGCACACCCCAGCGCCCAGACACCCGCCGCTGCGACAGCCGGACAGCCGGCCGGCGATTTCCATTGCGCGCCGGACGTGACAGAGGGTGTCGATGCGTTGGGGCCACCCACACGACCATCTACACAATGCCGTGTCACGGCGAGGTAAAAAGGCATTGCCGTGCCCCAAGACACACCCCCAAGAGAAAGGGAAAGAGAGTCACCTCCCCGGCCTCGTAAAAGTCGCCCGACTCGAACCACATCCTTCCTTGCTCGCTCCTCCTGAAACACACACGCACGCCTTGAAGGAAGCTCACGACCCCTCTCCGCACCCCTCATTCCCGGCGTGCACATGTACGACCAACACGCGCCCACATTGTCGTCGTACGGCAGCACGGCAGAACGCCCCGTGCCCCCTTTCGTCAATAAAGACAGCGAAATCGCGAAAAAACACCGATTGTTTAGTACTTGTCCGCCCCGTGTCCTCGCCCCCTTCCGCAGTCGTCGGCACATGCCATGTGCTCTCCGTCACAGCCCCCATCCGGCCGTCATCCGTCGCCGGGCGGAACCCACCTCGAGACTCACTTCACTACACCCACGCAATGCTCAGGTCGGCGGGCTGGCGCGCGTGGTGAGCGGCCGCAGGCGCGTTCTTACACAAACACGACCTGAGGACGTCCGCCGGCAGGAGCCGTAACGACAGCGCAGCTGGGCGCCGGCGGAAGCCCTGGGCCGCCGGGGTGTCTCAGCGCTCCGGCCGCAGCCATAGCAGT
Organism: Eudorina sp. 2006-703-Eu-15; assembly: GCA_003117195.1. NCBI lineage: Eukaryota > Viridiplantae > Chlorophyta > Chlorophyceae > Chlamydomonadales > Volvocaceae > Eudorina > Eudorina sp. 2006-703-Eu-15. Next base: position 752,041 of record BDSI01000008.1, on the reverse strand, counting down.
CTTTAGTCCGACCCTCTCCACCAACGCTCTCCACCGGTCAGGTACCGGCATCAGCACCACCGCCCCAAGGCCATCACCCTTCGCAGACCATCACCCTTCGCAAGCCATCACCCTTCGCAGGCCCGACCGCCAGCAGCAGCAGCAGCAGCCACCCGGGCACAGGCGTTGCGGGGCCGACCGACGGATGAACTCCGCCAGTCACAGGGGCATTTCCGTACGGATGCCGCAGTACGGATGCGCACTGGCCCCACACCGTCGCGCGATGGGTTTCGGGGGCGCGTGGGGCGGGGGCCACGCGAAAACACCCACGACCGCCTTTTTTTCCTTTTTCATCTTTCGGCGGCGGCAAATGTCATGTCCCCACCCCCACTCAACGTCATCCCCAGGCTTCACACCCCCCCCCCCCAACCCCAACCCCGCCCGGCTCAACGTCCCCCGGGGCTGGGCGACATGGGGCATACGGGCGCGCTTGTGTCGACACCATTATCTGATGAATGAGCGCCATCTGTTTTCCAGCATACCTTTCTTAAAAGTGCGGCATAAATGTTATCCTCCTGCCTAGCTGCAGTTTGACAGCTCCGGTGTTGACAGCTGCACATCACGACCATGCACAGCGCACCACAAGCAAGTCGTACCAGATACGGTACGACACACATACGTACACACGCGCGCGCGCTGAATTTAGATGCCGTACGCATGCACATCGCATGCGCTGCGCCCCGCAAATCGGCATTCACATCCTCCGCGCCTCCCCCTCCCCCCGTATTTCGCACGCAAAAACACATACACATACACGCACACATACACATACACATACCCCCCCACGCACGCACGCGCATGTTTTGGTGTCAATAGGTAGCAAGCACGCACGCGCTGCGTGCGAGAGTTAGTTAGGTTAGTTGGGTTAGCTGGGTATATCAAAGAAGATGCAAGTAAAGGACAAACGTGGTCTGCCCCTGTTGTGCGCATGGGGTTGCTGCCGCAGCGCCTTCCGCGCGCCACATTACGAGCCGACCTAAACACACACACACACACACACACACACACACACACACACACACACACACACACACACACACACACACACACACACACACAGACGTGCTGTGCATCGGTGTGAGGTCGGCGTCTAATGCGCTGCCCTGCGAGATCGCCAAGTGCTGTCCGTCACCCGGCGGCGAACGAGGGCGCTCGGGCTTTAGGGTTTACGAGGTCGGCGTGGCCCCCAAGGCGCTGCCGTGCCGCCGCGTGGCACAGCGAGGAGCCAGATCCGAAAGTGAAAAGGAGAAGCCAAGGGAGAAAGAGTCGCATGGGAAGGAAAGTACGGTAGGGAACGCAATGCCGTACATACGACTCCACTTGGGATCCACGGCTCGGAATGTACCACGTCCACCCCCGGAACTTGACTCTCAACACTCAACACTTTCCTACGCGCAATTTCGCTCTAGGTTTAGGTGTCAACCGTCAACCATCGCCGTACCACACCGTTCTGTTGATGTTTTCAGGAGAGGGGAAAGACGGGAGCCCCTCCTGCAGCACCGCCGGCGCCCCCACACGCCCACAGCCACCTGCACGACCACTGCGGCAGTCACCACCACGTGGCAGTAGGGAGTCGAAGCCCCCGTCTCCCGTGTCGAAGCTGCCACACTCATCCATCCCCTCACCCCCGCAAACCCCATACCCCACACACCCCTGCCCATGCCCCTACACATCCGCCCCTGCCACCCCTGCCTTCGCCCAAAGCGCCCAACCCCCCCTTCCCCCGTTGCATCTTCTCAGCCTGGATTACATTTGCTATGCACCGCTGCCCGTAGTCCCTGTCCTTGCCTCTGTTTCGACAACAGACCTCCCTTGTGCTGACTCACCCTGTACATGTACGACATGTACGACATGTATGAGCATTAGTACCAGTACGGCGGCGGCGGCTCCCAACCCGGGGGCGGCAGGTAGACGTAGTCATCGGGGGGCGGGGGAGGCGGTTTGGCCTTGGGAGGCGGGGGAGGCCGTTGGGGCGACATCGGCCGCCGCGGCGACGGAATCGGCGGCGGCGGTGACGGCGAGGGCGGCGACGGCGGGCTGCGGACCAGCGGCGGCGAGGGCGGCCTCCGGAGCGGCGGCGGCGGCGAGCTGCGCAGTGTACAGCAGTGTACGGCAGGTCCGCGATGGGTTGGGGACTTGGGGTGACGCGGAGTTGAGGAGGGTGGGGGGGTCCGCCGAGATGTAACCCGCGATGAAACGGTTGCATCGCAATCATAAACTTCTAGGGAGTGATTTTCATCGCACCCGGATTATTCGCAGAACCCAAGCTCCGCTGTGCGCTGTGTGGATGGAACATCCCTACACACAAGTGACCCGACAGGTGACGCCCGCGACAGCCCGAGACCGATGTCGTACTGAGCCCTTGGGCAGGAGTGGTGATGTTGTGCCCGTCTAAACCCCCGACCCCGGGATGGCAGTGTCGCACGGACGGTCGCATACCCTCCCCAAACCCGTGCCCCTCCCCGGTGCCCTCCCCAGGAGCCCTCCCCAGGAGCCCTCCCCAGGAGCCCTCCCCGGTGCCCTCCCCAGGAGCCCTCCCCGGTGCCCTCCCCAGGAGCCCTCCCCAGGAGCCCTCCCCGGTGCCCTCCCCAGGAGCCCTCCCCGGTGCCCTCCCCAGGAGCCCTCCCCGGTGCCCTCCCCAGGAGCCCTCCCCAGGAGCCCTCCCCAGGAGCCCTCCCCGGTGCCCTCCCCAGGAGCCCTCCCCGGTGCCCTCCCCGCAGGCGCCGCTCCCCGGGGGCCTTCGGTACCCCCGTGTGTTTAGAGAACAGACCCGCCCGACCCTGTGTCGTACTCACGGGAGTCCGCTATCGCCGCACTCGGAGGAGGTGGAGGTGTACCTGCACACCCTGACGGTGATGCGAGTGCCGGCCAGCGCTGCGGTGGGTTGGTGGCGGGTTTAGGCACGGGGAGGGGAGGGGTGAGGGGGCGGGAGTGGGAGCGGGAGTGCGAGGGAAAGGTCGGGAACGTCAGAGATGCTGAGGGGGACAGGTGCGGGGGGCCGCGAGGGCTGCGGTGGGTTGGAGAGGGAGGCGGAGGTATGGATGGAAGCGTTATTGTTGGTGGTTTGTGCGTGGGGTGGGCTGGGGGTGGGGTTCGGGGCGACATTTTTTGCAGGTTCGATGTCTTGATCGATGTAAGGGGAGGTCGGGGACTCGGTGTGGACCCCTCCCCTGCACCTGGGCTGGATTGGGCGAGTTCTTTATTTAAACACACATGTACTACACCTTCTAGAGCAGCGCTGGGTTCCTGCCCTGTCAACGCAAGCCGGATCAGGCCCCCGGGACGTGCGGCCCCCAGCGAGCGCAACTTGATCCCCTCCCCCACGTTGATGCCAGTCAAGGTAGCCCCGCCCCCTCTCGGTCACCAGCTTCCCGTACCTTCCGTCCGTATGTACAGCCTGTAGGACGACAGATCCCTGCTGCTGAAGGGGGTCATCGTGCCCACCAGGTTGTACTGCGGGTCCCCGGCGGCGCCCACCATAGTGTCGAAGGTACGGTCCCCCTCGTGGATGCTCAGCTGTACGGCGGGAAAGGGGAGGCACTGATGGGTGGTGAGTGGCGACCGAGAGTAAAAACGGACCCGGTCACGCGCAGCCACTCCCGGTGGGTGTACCGTACATCAAGGTGAAGATTATGAGATTGCGGATCCGGCGGTTAAGCGGGTTCCAAAGCCCGTCCCCCGATTTCCCAGCCGGCTGCCCTGCTGCCCCCGCTGCCCCCACTGCCCCCACTGGCCCCACTGGCCCCGCTGCCCCGCTTCCCCCACTGGCCCTGCTGCCCCGCTGCCCCGCTGCCCCGCTGCCCCGCTGCCCCGCTGCCCCGCTGCCCCGCTGCCCCGCTGCCCCGCTGCCCCGCTGCCCCCACTGCCCCGACCCTCACCTTCATATCGAACTCCGGCAGCAGGTCCCCGTCGCCCCCGGAGTCCATCCTCAGCGCTAAGTACACGTTCCTGTGGGGACGGTACGGGGGCGGGCCAGGGCGGCGAGGGGGGGCGGAGCGGGGCCGGTCAGGATTGGGACGTAATGGTCTCCGAAACCGCGGGATCCGGGGGCCCCGCCCTGGAGCCCTGGAGCCCTAGCGCGCTGCCCCCCTGGACCTGACCCACCCGACCCACCGACCCGGACCTGCGTTTCGCGATCTAGCACCGGCATGCCCGGTCAATCAATGGCCTTGAGTTACACACTGTCAACGGAGTCGCGGGGGGGTTCTGGAGGGCCGGGAGCGTAGCCGTGCCCGTGCCCGTGCACGTGTCCGTGCCCGTGCCAGCTGCTGCCGCCAAATGTATCCGGTGAACCCGTCCCTCCGTAAAACCCTGGGTGAACCCGGCTTTCTGTAAAACCCTTGGGTGAAACCGGCTTTCCGTAAAACCCTGGGTGAACCCGGCCCTCCGTTCCCACGCCGGTTGCCAACCCGACCGCACTCGGTATCCGGTAATCTCTCAATAGTACGGCATCGTGGTTTCTCACTCACTTGCGGTACGACGAGGGCCCCAGCCAATCGGTCTGGATCTTGACGTACACCCTGTCAGGTCCCAGGAAGGTGGCGGGCAGGCTGTAGGACCTAACCACACGAGCGGGCAGGGAGCTCGCGTTGAGCAGGTCGGCGGGGGAGGCCCAGCCCAGGCGCCACAGCTCGGGGGCGCTGGGGCAGCTGTCTCCGAAACCCATGCAGGTGGAGCCGTCCCCCTGCTCCACTCCGCTGCGCCAGCTGCCGTACAAACCGAAGTTGTTGAGGGTTCCCCGGAGGAACGTGCCCTTGTCGAAGAAACCCTGCGGGGCGGAGGCAGCGGATGTGGGGCGTGGGGATGTGCGGGGGGCCGGGGGACAGCGACGAGGGCGGGGACCGGGGTGAGCTTTTGGGAGGTTCCGTCGGAGGAGGGACGCGGGTGCGTATTGACGAGAACCCCCTCATCCCCGACCCACACCTGTGTGTTTAGGTAAGAGACCCGCCCGACCCAAACCAAGCACACAACCTGTGTGTCTAGGATTGCAACCTGTGTGTGAGACACGTCTTAAGGGGGCGTCTGGGTACGGTCCCTCGCCATCTAGGCCATGTGCCTCCCTCACGTCCGTGTGCAGACCCCACCCGGCCCGACCCCACCCCACCCGACCCGACCCGGCCCTGCCCTCCCCTCCCCCACCCAATTGCCCCCTCTCGGCGTCCCGGGCCGCAGCCACCACCTTGGAGTCCGGTTGGAACCAGGTCTGAGTGCCGGGCAGCTCCGCCAGCGACGACCATCCGCAGGTGGCTGCCATACCCAGCGGCAGCACGAACGAAAAGTGCGTGAAGTTGGTGTAGCCGGCTGCGGGGCGCAAGCGGGGGGAGGGGGAAGGGAGGGAGGAGCGGCGATGAGCCCCGTGGTGAGGACCAAGCCTGGAATGCCAGGAGAGTGGTGAGTTGGAAGCAACCGGGCTGGCGGCATGTTACAGTACAGTACGGTAAAGTACGGTAAAGTACAGTACGGCAAAGTACAGTACGGCACCTGAGGACAGGTATCGCCGTGCCGCCGTGGCGATGGCGTCCTCGTCGCAGCGGTTGATTGCGGAGCTGCAGTACAGGGGGGTGCTGACCACCTGCGGTTGTGGGGGTTGTGTGTATATACAACATGAGGGGAAAAGGTGACGGGGTGGATGGGGTGCGGAGGGCCATGCGGGTGGTTCCGAGGTTTTGATAGCAACCATACACACACACGGGCAAGGAAGTGGCCCTCTGTATCTTGAGGCCAGTCTCCAGGCATCATTGACACCCGCATTGGCACTCCGTGCCAGCTTCTGACATAATTGACGCCCAGCGTTGCCAGCTCAGTGCGGCACATGCAGCGGCACATGCCAACACACACCCTCAGTGCATTTTCGCGCCGCGAAACGTGCGCAGGCAGCGCCTGCATGGTGTTGTCTGTCCACCGCCCGCCCTCGACGCCCCGAAGGAAGCGGACCCCCCCCCCCCCTTACGCCAACAAAGGCAGCGACACCGCAAGCGGGCCCCGAAGCGAGCCAGCCCTCCCCATGGACCCGACCACTGACTGCCCCGTGACCGTTCACACCGTAAGGCTCTTGGTGTCGTACACCATCTTGCCGTAGCTACAGCTCTGCAGGAAACTGATGTAGCCGTCGGACGTATTGAAGGTGGTCTGCACCAGGGATACCTGAGCAGCGACGTGGGGGGCACATGCGGTGTCCGTCTGGTTACTCTCCCGGCTGCTTTCCTCTGTCTGCAACGGTCTGTGTCGGGGATGGACCCAGCTTGTCTTAGCGGCTCTGGCGGCTCAGATGACCTCAGGTGAACACATCCGGGACGTCACCCTTCTCCCCGACTCGTCACTAGCACCACGACCACCACCGCCGCCGCCATCGCGACCACCTACTGCCACCAACATGGACGTTTACGCAGTGTGTGGTGAGGAAGCTTTGGCTGCCACCGATGACCCGTGGGGTCCGCTGTAACTCCAGCAATAGACAGGGTCACCGATCGAGGGACTCCCCATGGGCCCGCAGCCGTCATAGGAGGGGTGCTGCTTCCCAACACAGCAGGACAGCCGTCCCCAACACGGCGCGTTCAACTGCCTGCACGAGTGCACGTGTCGCTGCTTGGGGCCGCCGGGCTGTCAGGCGTACCTACGGCACTTGCTTGCTGCGCGGACCTGACGGAAACCCCTAGAGGTTTCCCCACCCCACATCCCTCTCACGATACCTACCCACGCGCCGGGTTGGCGACATTTTGTACCGCTACCCGGACACCACGCCCGCCAACCCGCCTCCACCCGACCGACCCCAGGCAAAACCCGGTCCAGCCCATTCTTCGATCCTACGCAATCCTACCCGATCCAACGCGACTCGAATCTGCCCGATACGAAGCGGAGTTGATTCGAACCAGGCCGGTCCCTATCGGCCCTGCCCGGGGCCCCCTTCAAGTTTGTCCCCCTGCCCACCAGCCCCGCCCGTCCCAGCCGCAATGCCTCACCGGGGCGCCGGCCCGTGCCCCGCACGCCCCCGTGGCGGAGAAGGAGACCACCGCCACCATCAGCCGCAGCACCTGGCCCGCTGCCACCAACGGTGGCGCGGCCACACTGAGGCGCGTGTCCGAGATCTGGACGCATCTCGTGGGGTCGTCGGCGGCTAACGTGCATTTCTGTAGGCCGCGGAGCAGGAGGCGGAGAACGAGGGCGAGCAGGAGGCGGAGGGGGAGCAGGAAGAGGAGGAAGGGGAGGAGGGCGGGGGTCAGGAGAGGCGCAGCCAGGAGGGAGGTTGAGTGGGGTTGGGTTGCTTTGCGTGGGCTTTGGAATCCGAGGGCCCCGGCATGACGATGCGACTCGCGGGCCGGTCGCGACCCGCGCGGATGCAGCAGCCCTGCAGCGGACATGACATGCGGAGCGGGAAGGGGTCTGCGAGGCCGAAACCTTGCCCAGGGAGTCCCGCCGGGGCGTCCGGAGCCCCATAATAACGGCCAACCGCCAACCGTCAACAGTCACCTGGGGCTGGGGAGCCGCTTGGATGCGCCTCACCGTTTCCTCCGGCTGCCGTACCAATGAATTGAACGAGAGGCCGGCAGGCTCCTCAGGCGGTTACGGACAACGGCCAACCGCCAGCAGTCCAACCCCCAACTGACAATCAGCTCACCAGGATTACAACCGTCTGTGGTGGCACCAAGTTCCCCGCGACATCCTTGGGCTGGCCTGGCAGTTTGTAGAAGGCCAGGGAGGTGGACGACAGGGACCAGAGCGACTTCCCCGGCGCGTACTTGTACACCACGCGTCCCTGGGGATCGGCGGTACGGGCCGTACAGGGGCAGCACGGGTCGACCAAAGGCATTACGAGCGGCGCGGCAGCCGGTCATGAAGGTGTCTGCTGGTCGAGCGGAGTATGGATGGCGGTAGGGCCGGACAGGGCGGGCGGGCGGCCAGGCAGGGGTAGCCCGCGGCAGGTGCGTTTGCCGCCCTGCACCCGGCCACAACCTCCCTTTGCCGCCCCGTTCCAGCAGTCGCGTGTTCGGTCGCCCGCGCCTCCGCCGCTACCTCCGCCGCCTTCCCTCGCCCATCCCCAACCCACAGAATCAAATGTCCGATGCGCCTTTTGGCGCGTGGGGGTGGGTTTCCGGTCATCGCCCTGTACGATTCGTTGGCAATGACGGGGCGTGTCACCAGTGCTCTCCGGGTCCGTCCGCAATCAGCCGGTGACGTCACCCATCCAACCGGGTCCGTCCGCAATCAGCCGGTGACGTCACCCATCCAACCGGGTACTGACAGCGCGCAGGCGGTGGAACGTCCGCGGGAGTCCGCTCAGCGAGTCAGAGACGGCTCCGTTTCATTCACCGTACCCTGATGGTCAGCGTGGTAGGCGGCGGTGGGGGCAACCTCCGGGGGCTGGCCGGCGTTGGGGACTTGACCGGTCGAGGGCTTCCTACAGGAACCCCGCCGTGAACGGGACCTGCAAGGGGGCAGAAGCGGAGATGGGCGATCGGTGGGATTCCGTCGGTCGCGCCGCGCTTGGGCCTATCGTTCGAAGCACCATCCCGGCATGCGGAGGACGATGCGAGTTCGTACATCACGCAAGCAGGATTACGAGCGCTGGTTAATATATCAACCGTGTAGGAAATTGAAGTGCAAAGCGACGCAAGTCAGGCAGTCTTGAAGCCCTTACCGGCGAAGCACGCGGATGCAAGCGTCAGCGCCAACAGCGCCATCCCACGAGCTGCCGGTGCACGGCAGCCGCCGGCGCGCATTAGCCCGCCAGCCATAACGTAGCAGCAACACGGAGTTATTTCCTTGACGTCAAAGCTGGGCAGCAAGTTCGATCAGGTCAGGCAGCCACGGGCACGACGAGGTCAGTGAAGCGAGCAAGCGACAGCTCTCCGACTGCAGATGCTGCACGGCAGCATGATAATGATAATAACGCATATAGTGTTGGTTCTACAATACATTACGGTCAGTATCCGCTCGGCCAATGACCAAAGCTCGTGCACATGCGACCCAGGCGCCAAGCGTTTTGTCAGAGCGCTTGTAAGTATATGGATAATGATGTACAAATAATTAATCGAAGACAGAAACCTAGGTAGTAAAAGCTCCATGTAATTGCGCACGGTGAGCGTTTGTCAGCAACTAAAAAGGCAATTCCAAGTTACTCACTTATGCCATTAATTTAGCTGAGAGGAACCTTTGTAAGGAGCGACATGATGCGATGGGTTACCTGCAGAACAGAGGCCTTCCTCATCGTCGACGTACGACGGCCTACCAAGGAAATCACGAACCTCTAGGGGGAGCTTTGTGCGACAATTGCATAGCCGGGGCCTAATAAATGTTTCTTTTAGAGTATACCGTAAGGTTATAAATATGGGTAACGCAGGCTGCCCGATGCGATTCCTCCTGAAACAAGGGAGGACGCGTCTAATTCCAATGAGGAAATCAGTATCATCTTGTATCATATGATTAACCAAGTTGGTAAATTGATTCCAACCATTGACCGTGTGTGGTGGGCGACTGCAACGGCCAGAAGGTACGTGCGTACGGCGGTCTGGCTAGCCAGCTGAAAAGCTTGACTACTAAGCATTGCAGCTTATAACATAGCTTGGCTCAATGAATGTTTAATTTTTACTTCTCTGGTGACGTTACATTGCGTCGGAATCTGTTCGGTATCTGCGCGTGTACAGGAGCTTGAATGGCCCGCAGTAACAAATCAGACATAATTGCAATGTTGTTCTGAGAAACATATATTTACGCAGAAGCCAGAAACGCTGTTGAAACGAGTTGAATGCCGGGAAGGAGTGAGTGGGGGCGGCAAGTACCGTACAAGGCGTTCCAGGGTCTTGAACGTGGGCAGCAACGGCAATGCCTCTCTAGACTGGAACCGTCGACAGTCATGCGCGACGTTGCAGCTGTCCTGTCGCCTTGCCTTCCGCGTCTTGCGTTTCTTTTGCAGAACGGGCATGTTCGTGGCGCACGGGCCTGTCGAGAGCGTACCTCACTCGGTCAAAGCCAGGCGGCTCGAAGTCTACCCTACGGCCCGCTGCGGCCCTACTCTATATCTCTATGACGTTTTCTGCCCCGCATAACCCTCAAATGAGAAGCGGGTGCCCTCCCCCGGGCCCGCTGTGTCGGAACACCCCTCGTATTGTTGTCGCGCATGCCGTTATACCTGCCTGTGCAGCGCGACGGGGGGCCTAGCTGCCATGCGACTATCGCAAGACTGGAGACTGCGCGGCGCGGCGCGCACACCCATGAGCACCTGGCGCCACGAACCTTTATTCGCCACAAAACGTTATTGGGGCGCCTTTATTCGCCACGAAAAGTTGTTGGGGCGCTTTGAACAAGCGCAGCCGACGTGACCAACGGCCGGCTCTTCCCGCAGAAAAGCGACCCGGACGTCCACCCATACACAGTCCTGGCGGTTTGGCGGACACCCCGAAATCTCGCCGACTCAGCAGGCCAGGCCCACCATCGCTTGCTGGTTGGTTCGCAGATGCGGAGAAGGTTCCTCATGCCGCGGCACCAAATTCCACACCGAGATTTCGACCTCAGCAGCCCCCAACTGCACATCGGACTCCCCCGCCACAAAAAACGTCCAATACAGCCACGCGATCCCACGAGCATTCCGTTAACAATGCGGGCCAAGTAATATACGGCAGATTGCTTATGTGTCAATCACGCTTGGCTGCGCGAATGAAGGTGCCGCGCCAGCCAACCAGGCGCACCCACGCCGCGAAGATCCGGACGCCGTCCGGGGACCTTGCCCCGCCACACACACGGTCGCAAACAGTGCACACATGGGACGGACCTGTACTCCCACGTGGAGCCATCCCACGCCGCCAATCATGACGTTGATGCGTGCGGCGCGCTCGAGAGGCGCAGACATTTCTTTTTTATCCACACGACACGCACACCCACCACCCCACCACGCAGAGTTCATTTCTTGTAGATAATGACAGCCCGTATTCGGTGCACACGCGCACCGGCTGCTGCAGGACACGGACAACGATACACAGCCAGCCACACGCGTCAAGCACACCGCCCCAATGCGGGTGGCCGCGTTGACGCGCCTGCCCGGTTCCGCGCCGAGGGTAGAAGACACCCTTTCCCTACCACCTCCTCCACTGCAAGGCGCGGTCAAACGCCGCTGCTCGCGGCGGTTGGCGCCGGCTGCGGCCTCCGCCTCCTTGCCCCCGGCCACCTCCGTCCAGTGCGCATGGCACGGCTCGCCAGAGCTCGGTCACTGGAAACATCACGCTGCTTGGCAATCCTGGTGTCGTACTAGGCCGAACGGTGGTAAAACTCGGCAGCCGCGTCTGCATGTTCGCACCGCCCTTGGACAGCAGGCAGTGGGATCGGAGTCTGACGGGTCCCCCACGCACCGCGCCGTTGAAACTACGTTCACCGTCCTCCTCCTCCTCTGCCGCCCGCCTGCATCACGGCATGACGACATGCCACACGACTGGCGGCGCGTCCCCATGCGGCGACCCACCTTGTTGGACAGACAGACAGACAGACAAAAAGACAGAAAATCACACAAAACTTTTCTTATGGACGCAGGGTTTCCAACAGACAGACAGACAGACAGACAGACAGACAGGCAGGCAAACAGTGAGTTGTTTGCTGGCACATGCGGACAGTTTTTTTGCTTGGCAAACTTACGCCCGTTTGCCACTTAACCAAAACAACACCCAGTGCCACCACAACCACCACCAAACAAATCTCTCCCGAGCCCAGCACAGCACAGTTTTATCCTTTTAAATAGGTCTCGCCGAAACAAACTCCCGACACAGAACAGCGTGAAGAGAAATCCAACAGTGTCACATCGGTCAGCGTCGAGCCATCAGTGCCACGGCTGGGCTCTTAAATTCGTTCGACAGGCATGAGCGTTGACCGCCCCAGCCGACCCAGATACCGTAGATAGATACAAACACGAACGCCTCGGTCTCATTCCAGCTTTACTCACACCAAACAAGGACCCTCCCACCATGTGGCCCGCTGCCTCTCCGACTGCCACGCCGCGCCACGCCTCTGGGTGTGCGACAATGCAACACCCAACCAGCCCCCATCGCCCCTCGTTACGTTCCCCACCCCGGCATTCATTCTCCATCTTGCATCTCACGATCTTACATACCCGCCTATGTGGCTTGCCAGAGACTTCTTTTGAGGTGTTTGGTTCAATGCCCCTTGAAGCCCGCAGCCAACTGCCGCCTTGCTCGCCCGTCCTCAAACGGCAACAGCGCCGCGGCCCTGTGCCGAGCCGCCACCACAAACCGACCGACATCCCGCGGGTTGCCGTGAACGGTGGCCGCGGTCGTTGTGTCCGCGAGCGCAGCATCCACCGCACGAGGCAGGTTGGAGAGTTTGCTGCGGCAGCTCGGACATGGCGCACCGGCCGTGCGCCCCTTCATGACCCGGCGGCCGCAGTACGTAGCAAGCCGCACACACACACACACACACACACACACACACACACACACACACACACACACACACACCCGGTCAGAGAGGCGCCTTACTCCACGTATGTGGGTAAGCCCACATGCATGTGCCGGTCAGCGCATGACCGCTGGTGCGTTGCGTTAGATGATGTTTCCCCGGGTGCAACCGCAACCGCAACCCTATCTCAACCGCAAGCTCCAGTGCGCCTCCAGCACGCACCCCCCGCCGGCACACATGCGACACGCCCGCGGCCCAGCCCATGCCAGCCGCGCGACCAGCCATGCCACCGCCATGCCATGACGCCGGCCCACGCGCCCACGAAACCCGGCTGCAGGCAGCCCACCGGGCAGACAGTCTAGGGAGCGCGCTCACAGGCGAACGCCCTTCAAATGAGTCATAATAAACATCGCACTCGGCCGTAGACGTGCTGTTTTCAACCTCAGCCATCATGAGCGTCCAGACGCACACGCCGGGGCGCGACGCGCCCAAGGAAGGTGACACGGCGAGTTCGCAGTGTGTGCTGCACTGAGGCTCGGCGCGTCCCTTGCCCCACTGCCGCAACGCACCGCCATGGATGGATCCGCCAAGGAGGACGCCGCTCTGCGCAACGCAGACTCCGCCACTGCCCCACTGGCCGCGGCGCAACGAGGTCGTTGGGGGCCCCCGCGCTCTTCCCGCGCTGCGGTGCAGGGCGCCCGCTGCTCGCCTCGCGGATGCCAAAGTGCCTTGCGGCCTGGGCCCTGCCCAGTTCCTCCCCAGACACGCAGCGCACGGGGCGGTGGTGAGGCCGCACCTGTCTCGACCAACACGAGCCAGGATCCAACACCCAGGCCGACAGGCCTCAAGAACCGACCAAGTCGTGATACACACACGGGTAATGCAGCCGTGTCGAATATGTCCCGATCACGGGCGACCCCACAGACAAGATCAGAGCCGGATGTCTGTCTGCCTGGTCGTGGGCCGCAGGGACACCTGACGTCCAACCTAACTCACAAAGCGCAACCACCATACCTTCCATAAAACTGTGTCACCGGTAACTTTTCACCGTGTCGAACAAACACGGCGCTGCAGCTCCTGGCAATCATGGGCGGCTAAAGCATAGCGTTAAAAGAGCGAAAAAATGACACCGCGCTGTTTTGTTGCCGGGCCGCAGCGCCCACATGCGTCTCGCACAGCACAGAGGCCACTCCTCCTCCTGATCGCCAGGACAGGCACAAAAACCAAAACGATGAATTATTCCAGGCCCCGGAAGCACTCACACCACCACCACCACCATCGCCACCACCACCACCACCCCCTCCAAGACTGCCACCACCACCATCGCCACCACCACCACCACCACCACCACGACTGCCACGCGACCGGACGCGCTGCCGGCCTACCGGCTGCTGCTCGATTTCCACGGCCACGAGCTTACCCCGGCCCTGGGCCAACGCCCGACTGGCCTGATCCCGCGCCAGGCTCGATGCGGGCGATCTTAATTCCTCCGCACACAGGTCCACACGCCCTCGCTCGCGCGCGCGCCGCTACAATACACCCCGGCGCTGCCTCTCCTCTCCGCAGGGGTATCAAGCAGGCCTCCTCTCCGCCGGGGTTTTAAGCAAAGGCCCCACACCCCCCCTTCTTCTCAAGTCTTCTATCTCGTGTGGATCCCCTTTGGCTCGCAAAGCGCCTCTCCGTGCCCAAGTGAAGACCGGCAAGGTCGCAGCCCCACCGCCGCAACCCCCACAGACGCCCCATGGGCCCGCCTCTGTACACCACCACTACGCGAGCAGCTCCATCTCGATCGACACGTGGGTCAGGCGGGCGCCGCCGGGCGTGGGCGCCGCCGGGCGTGGGCGCCGCCGGGCGTGGGCGCCGCCGGGCGTGGGCGCCGCCGGGCGTGGGCGCCGCCGGGCGTGGGCGCCGCCGGGCGTGGGCGCCTGCAGGCCGACACGAGACGGGGCGCATCTAGATCGGCCGCCCCTCTGAGCTACACAAAAGAATCAAGTGACCTGGAAGCGCCAGCCAGCCAGCCAGCAAGCAAGCGCGTAGGGAACTCGGCAGCAGGGCACTCGGCAACTGCAAATGCGCACTCCCGTTCCCAGCCACGGGGCCACCGGGCACACATAAACGCACATCAACACGCACATACGATACGAGGGACATCAACGATCTCACGGCTCGATTCTGGCATATGTACAGATGCTCGGACGATCGCGCCCACACCCGCACATAAACGCGCGCGCGCGTGTGTGCACATGGCCGACAGGTCCCCAACCAAGTGTGAAGAGGACGAACCCCCGCACCACAGAGGCACATTGTCCAGCAAGCATGCCGACAAGACAAGAAGGCGCACCCACACCCGCACACGCGACAAAACATTGACCCGACCCGCCGCGCAATAATTAGTAGATGGCGGGCGGTGCGGTAGAGATGCGCCCACCCACTGCCTCCATCCATCCATTATCCATCCATCCCCGCCTCTTCCTCGGTCTCACAACGTCGGGTGCAACATCGACCCAACCCGCCGCGCAATAATTAGTAGATGGCGGGCGGTGCGGTAGAGATGCGCCCACCCACTGCCTCCATCCATCCATTATCCATCCATCCCCGCCCCTTCCTCGGTCTCACAACGTCGGGTGCAGCGCGGCAGCCGGAACCCACCCACCCACCCATGCGTCCTCCCGCCCACACATTCGCTGCACTTTGGAAACCGGTCAACCACCCATCCGCCTTCCCACACTGCCCACCTTCGCCTCCCCCCGTGTGGACACCGGCTGCGCGAAAGAGCAGCAACCCCGCCAGGCAGCGCCGCCCCTACAGCAGCGAAGGGCCTCATACAATACAGCTACGCGACGCCATGTGATGTTGCTTTGGCGACGCAGAAGAAGAAGAAGCCGAGCCTGGACGGATGGGCGCCACGCCTTCGGATGATTGCGCCGCTGCCGCTGGCCGCGCGGCGGGGGGTCCCCCTAAGAAATCAACTCGCAGCGCCAACACAAGCACCTCCATGCGCCTGATGCTGCTGAATGGCTGATGCTGTTGGAATGGCTGATGCTGCTGGACGGCTGTTACGAGGCGGGTACGCCTCGTAATGGCTGGGGGGCATCCGCTTCCTTGTTGAGCAGATAAGAGCCACGCCATGTGTCACATCTGCGGATACGGCACATGCCAAACGAAGCAGGCAATCTCATCAACAAGTTCTTTGATAACACGGCACGCCGTATCCATGGCCGCTGACTGGGCCATTTCCAACGGGTCATGGTCACGTGGAGGGGGCGGGGGGGGTTATAGGAAATTGGTAGGCATTTTTACACTGCGCTGCTGCCAGAGCAGGAGTGGAGGCGGAGGGGGCATCTCACGGTGCACCTCACAGCTGGAGGTCGCACCCAACCGCATAATCAATCGCCCCATCGTCCAGCGCGAACACGTGGATGGCAACCACTCGGCGACCACGCGGCGAGAGGACCACGCACCCGGTTTCGGCACCCGGCTGCGGCGTTCCGCCGACTACCTACCGACCACCTAATACTGTGTGTGAGCGTTCCGTCAGTCGACGGCCTATTAATTAAGCACCGCACGCGCGGCCCGCGGGTCCTGCATGTCGGCGTGCGGCAGGCCCGTTGTTGCCGCAATCGCAATCGCATGCACAACGTTGACTTCTCTAGCAATGACGTAGGAATAGCAGAGAAGGCAGGTTCTAGTGACGAGTGGAATGGTTGTTCGTTGTTCGGTTACGTACGGCGGTACGGCCGATTGCGGCGCGGATGGCGCCGTGGCAGTTTGTGCAGCGGCGGCCGAGACTGAGCTCGGTATCTGCCGTTGTTGCTAATTCAATTATGTTAATGCCCTTCTGCTAGGGCATACTCCCCGCCCTCCCGACCCGGGTGGCAGCCGGTGAACGGATGCGGACGTGGGATGTTGGGGTTGCAACGGAGCCGGTTTGGACGATTCAGCAACAACCGGCTACGGGTCCAGCGTCGAACAAAATGCTAACGTGTGTTGCCCTGCAGGTTGTGTTGTTTGGGACTGGTGTTTGCACTTCACGCGTGTCTTGGTACGAATGTAACCAAGGAACTAGAAGACACACATTGCGGCTCATCGCGATGCCCAAGGGTTTCTCAGGCACAGAGGCTCAGGTACCTCTCAGGCACAGAGGCTCAGGTACCTCTCAGGCTCTCAGGCACAGAGGCTCAGGTACCTGTGTTAGGTAGCATATAACGAAGTGCATCCTGTGTTCTGGGAGCGCCCAGCCTACCAAAGGCCAGGCATGTCGTATGTGGGGCGGAGGCGCGCCGAGTGGGAGGGCGGCGCGACTACGCGCCCCGTACTCCCGGCTTGACGCCCATGCCCTCTTCGGGCTTTTTGGGACACGCCGCACAATGTGCGGGACATTTCGGTTGAAACAATGTGCAGTGACGATTCCGGGTTCGGGTCTCTTCACACACACAACCGACTCATGCGCACACAATGTACGCATGTCATACGCACACAAAAGCGACGCACCTGCTCGTCCAGATCGCTGACGTCATTCGTGTCGTCATCGGTCTGCAGCTGATCGCCGTCCTCATCGTCGTCACCGGTCACGTCAATGTCCACGTCGTCGGCAAGCCGGGCCAGCCGTGACATGGCACCGTAGCCACCCCGCGGCGCCTCTTCGAACGAATCGCCGCTGCCGCCGCCGGCTGAGCCGCGAGCGGCCCGTGCGCCGGCCGGCACATACCTCAGGCCCGCGGCCGCACCAGGCCCTGCCGCCGCGGCGGCGGCCTCCTGCATCGCCTGATCCGACTCCAGCGCGCCTCGGCCGCCGTAATTGTGGGCGCCCTGCTGGGTCGCCTGCATCTGCTGCACCACCGCCATGGGGTCGCCCCCCGTCAGGTAGGCCCCCGGCGTGGCCACGGCCTGCAGCTGCACCGCTGCCGCGGCAGCCGCCATCTGCTCGTCCAGGTTGCGGACGTAGCCGAGGATGGTGCTCGCCGCGGCGGCGGCGCCGGTGCCGGCGGTCTGGATGTGCTTCAGCCAGGCGTCCAACACGTCGTTTTGCTCCTGCAGGATCGCGAGAGGATAGCGGGCGGCATGGGGCGGGTTGGCCAGTGACGTCCAGGCACGGCGCGGCACGGCACAGCACGGCCACACAGGCATGGCAACACGTCGTTCAGCTGGCGACAACGACGACACGCAGGCCGTTGTGGACCTGGGCTTGAAGCGCAAGGCTGGGAAGACGACGGACACCGGGTAACTGGACCCAGCCCGAAGGCCCGAGGCAAGCGCATGTGTGCGGAGTGCTACCATGGCGGGCTTGCCACGCCGCCGAAAGCCCGAGTCATCGTGGCCTGGAGGCCTCTGCAGGCGACTGACGGACTTGTTGATTGCGCCGTAAAAATCGCCGGCCGCATGCAGATCAATGAACTGACCAAATGAGTACTGTACACTGACGCGCACCTGCAGAAACGTTGACCAGCCCGACTGCCTCTCGACCTCCCCTCCACAAAGCAGGACTGCTCCGTACGTACCGTCCACCAGCTCTCCATTCCCCTCACTCTAATTCATCAACACGTGCTGGGTGTAACCGGGCTCGTCTTCCGTATCATCCTCCCGAACATACAACCCTCCCGAACAGACCACGCGGCCCCCAGCACAGCCAGGGTTCTGCCAGGTGCCAGCCGCGCTTCTCACCACGAGCATCTTGGTGGCCTGCTCCAGTCGCTGCAGCTGGCACAGCATGTTGCCGTTGACCGATTCCTGCGCAGTCACCCGCCGGGACAGGTCGCACGAGTCCTTCTCCCGCCGCAGCCGGCACCGCCGCGCGCTCTCTCGGTTGCTCTCCTTGCGCCTCTCCCTGCGCTCCGCCAGCGTTCGACGGCGGGCCTCCCCGACGTCCACCGGCGCGGACGTCGAGGTGCAAGCCGCGGTCGCCGCCGCGGCGGTCCCCGCGAGGCTCTTGGACAGCGGAGGCGGCGGGCAGGACGACGCCGGCTGCGGGCAGCCCAGCATGGCGTGCGGCAGCGGCAGCGACGGCAGCTGCAGCGGCATGCCGGCGAAGTGCAGCAGCTGCGCGGCCGGCAGGCCCGGCAGGGCTGACATAGCAGCCGACGTCCTCAGGGGGGATGACCTGGCCTGAGCGACCGACCGCACCTCCGCGTCCCGAACGGTCGGCGAGCTTGACCCCCGAGGGGGCTTACACAACGGCGGCTGATCCTGCTGGCCCTGTTGCTGCTGGCCCTGTTGCTGTTGTTGTTGCTGCTGCTGGATGCCTAGGATCAGCAGGGCCGCGGACGTGGGCGGAGGACCGGAGCCCATCGCCTGGCCGGAGGGTGCTGAGCTTGGCTCCCGCGTGAGCGAGGGCGACGAGGTCTCCTCTGTGTAGGGGTCATTGTCGGCCGCGGACGGGGCTGAGATGGAGCCGCCGAGGGAGTCCCGCCTGGGGACCGACAGCGCAGCCGAGGGAGACGTCCGCGAGGCTTTACGCGCGTCGGCGTCAACCGTCCGCGTGGTATCCGGATGTCGATCTGCAGGCGGACTCTGCGACTGCAGCTGCTGCTGCTGCTGTCGCGTTTGTTGTTGCTGCTGCAGCTGCTGCTGCTGATCTGGAACGGACACCTGCGGCGCCGGTTGAACCGCCAACGTTTGCGATTGCTGGTGCTGCAGGAGTGACGCCGGCTGCTGCTGCTGCTGATGTGACGGCGCCGGCAAAGCCTGGTTTTGTTGCTGTTGTTGTTGTTGCTGTTGTTGTTGCTGCTGCTGCTGTTGTTGCTGTTGTTGTTGCTGCTGCTGCTGCTGTTGCTGCTGCTGCTGTTGCTGCTGCTGCTGTTGCTGGAGCAGCTGCAGATGCTGCAGCCTCGGGTCCGTAACCCCAGCTCCGCCGTCCGGCGTGTAACCCGAAGCCACCGACTGTGCTGCGAACGCGGGGCGCGGAGCCAACTGCCCTGACAGCACCATCGGCGACGCGCCAGCCGTGTGGTAGGGCAGCTGGCCCAAGGTCGCCCTTGTCGCGGCCGTGAGCGGCTCGCACGGAGTGTATCCTGTGGACGCCGCCAGCGGCGGCAGCAACGCCGCCAAAAGGCCGGGGCCGTAGCATGCAGCCGCGGATGCCGGAGCGCCACCGGGTAGCTGCACCGCGTGCGCTTGCTGCGGCTGCGGTGGCTGTTGCTGCTGTTGTTGCTGCTGCTGCTGCTGTTGCTGGGATTGTAACAGCTGCGGCATCATCCCGCAGGCCGCCAACGCCCGCAGCCCCGCGGGCAGCTGCAGCAAATGCAACGCGGTGGCCGCAGCAGCCGCCAGGGCTGGGTCGCTCAAGGACTCGAGCGTCACCACTGGCTGCATGGGTTGCTGTTGTTGTTGTTGTTGTTGCTGCTGCTGCTGAAGTTTCTGCTGTTGCTGCTGTTGTTGCTGCTGTTGCTGTTGCTGCTGCTGCTGCAAGAGCTGCAGGACATGCGGCGGCGCAGGCGCCGCGGAAAGAGGAAAACCATGCCCTACCGTGCCTGCCCCTGCTCCCAAAGACGCGGCCGTCGCCACGCCAAGGGATGCCAACGTCTGTCCCTGCACGCCATAACTCGGTTGCTGTTGCTGTTGTTGTTGCTGCTGTTGTTGCTGCTGTTGTTGCTGCTGCTGTTGCTGTATGTACGCCGCCTGCATTTGCAGGGCCGCTGTTGCGGCGTGCTGTTGTTGTTGCTGCTGCTGTTGCGCATACGGCAGCTGGAAGTCCCTGCCGTACGGCGGCGGCATCTGCGAGAGGAGGCACGGTGCAAATTAGCTAGGAAGGCTTCTAGTTTATCACAGCGCGCCAATGGCCTTGGGAATGCGCCCAACTATCATGTTTCCGTCACCCTTCGGGAGCCCTGCAGGACTCAACGTCCATCGTCAACAGGCCGAAATTACAGCGCCGTGGGCTCCCCTGAAACAGGCTGCGCGCGTTTATAGTAATCAAGGACACTTGCTGTTCAAGGACACACCCTGACCCAACCCGTCTTGGCCCCAACACCAGGGTGACAAACCTGCAGCTGTGCACCGCCCTGAGCCCCTCCGCTGGCCGCCACCATGGCCAGGTGCTTCCATACATCCACAGCAGCAGCAGCGCCGTATCCGTTGGGCGCCAGCGTCGGCGGGTATCCTGACGCAGAACGGCACGAGGACTAAATCAACCGAACCAAGAAACAAACCTGGGGAGGGGTCCGTATTCTTGTAAGCACGTCCCGCGGAGGGTGTGGTTGCATACACCCGGCACAGGCTGGGGTCTTTCACTTAACACGCCGCGCAGCGTCGGCAGAAGCGGTGCGATAGGTAGGTAAAGAACTCGCTCGGCCGCTTTCCCTCGCTGGTGGTCAAAAGACGTGCGCAGATTGTAATGACGACGGCCCGTAGCATTGTGCATGAATGCTGCTGCAGCACGACCCGCTAGATCAATGGTATCCATTCGTGCAGTGTTCGACGAGACGCTTCGTACGGCTGCTTCAAACAGCGAGCACGGGTCGGAACCCGATGGCATCCATGCGGTTAAATGTTATCTTCGGGCCAGGCAATCCCCAAGTGCTCATTTGGACCAGTGTTGATTGCAATGGCCAAACGCTGTGCTTGCTTCGTTACTGTCACACCTGGTATTGCTGTCGCAGGATTTCCCAGTGACCCCGGCGCGCACTCCTGCTGTTGCTGCTGCTGCTGCAGCGCCGAAGTCGGCAGCCCCAAGTAGGACTGCTGGCCAGCGGTATGGGGTGCTGCGGCGGCAGCGGCAGTGTAAGCTGTCGCGCAGGGCGAAGGGCGACGCCAAAAGGTCAGTCTGCGCTCTTGTGAAGGAATCGGAAGACGTATTTCAGCGAGGATGAGGAATGGAGCCGCGCTGCAGACGTACATTCAGTTCAGGGCTAAAGGTAATCCCACGGAGCACCGGTAATGGCGGATCCACCACGCCCACACCCAGCATGCCGTGCTGCGCAGCAATGCCTACGCCGTTTTCCTGTGCCTGCCTTACCGTTGTCAGTGCAACTGGACGCATTGTCCGGGCCCCAGAGCTGTCCTGGAGAGGACAGAAGCTGCTGCATTTCGCTGGCTGCGTTGCTTGAAGTGCTGACTATCGACGATTGCACCGCAGTCAGCAGCGGCGTCGTCAGCGCCGCGGTGAACGGCGAGGTGAAGTTAAAGTCAGGTAGCGTGTAGGCCTGGGGCTGCACTACGGCTGCAGAGGCCGCATCAGCTCCAACAGATGGATATGCCCCCGGTGTGACACCGGTGTACCCGGCGGGAAGGAATAAGTGCGGCTGGAAATGTGGAAGGAAGAGATGTTTGTCAGCGACGAACCAGCTTACTACACACGAACCGTTTAGGACGCTTACCGCATTCGAGCCATCAACATAATTAGCACTATGATAGCCATATGGATATGTCGGTCCCTGCAATTCGTCGGACAAAAATGTTGTAAGGAGACGAACAGCATGCAGGCGTGTTGCCACGCCTTATCAACTAGGCGAGGGCCCTACCGCCGCTGCGCGTGGTACGAGGTGAGCATGACTTAGATACGTTGTCCCAGAACCAAGCGCCTCCGCATGATACGCGGCCTGGCGGGTCGTCAGTGGCGGGACGGCGGGACGTCAAGGCCTTGCTTTGCGAGCAGATGCTGTTTACACATGGTCAGCCCTTCCAATGGAGTATTGTGCTTGTACTATTCCTATATAAATACCTGCATTTGGGTGGCCGCGCAGCGGGACAAGTGTGATAGACTCCCGGACAGTCAGCTCGCTGCGGCGACCGCCGGACCAGTACGTGGTGACCAAAGTAAAAGGTTAAGAGTGAATTGTGGGTTGCGGGCCGGCGAAAGTCTAGCCTTACGGGTACCCGAATCTTTCGCAAATGTGCTCGTCCCGTTCAAGATGGTGAAACCTACAAGAAGGTATTTGATAAACATAGGATATGCCTGAATGATGGGAGTTTGTTGCTGAGGTTTGCGTTAACAGGAAATAGCCCAAAATTCATTGCCAATTTGCCGTACGAGGGGATTTGCTTTGGACTTTTGCGAGTTCAACCGGCCGAGTCCATTTGCTATGCTGAGGTTCTAGAGACGAGAGGTGCCGAAAAAGTAGCCTGTTTGAAGGATTCATGTCAGTCCTTGACACCTTGCGTAACATCACAACGTATAGGCACCCGAAATGGGGTTTGCTTTGCCAAACAAACTTTTGGTAGGCGGAAGTACTCGAACTGCATTTGGCAAGTGCACCGGCAGTGTTCTTCCACGGCATGCTAGATTCCAGCGTCGTCGAGTTAGTCTGTTTGTACGTGCTTCAACTGCTGCTAGTGCGACACTGCCAACAGCGCCACAGCATGATCGTGTCGCAACGGCGGTAGATTTCCTGCGAGGCCTTCCGCAAGCATGGACTGATTGGTGGACGGTTGAGAGTCCAATTAAAAAGCAGGCGGATGGACCAGTCAAACTGGGCCCTGTTGTGGCGAAGCTCTGGAGCTTGTGCAAACCGGATATTCCGCTGCTTCTCCTGGCATCGGGCTTCATGGTTAGCACAAACTTAAAGAGAACGTCCTGCCGCATGTGCTTCGTCTGAGAGGACCTGAGCCGAGGTCTTGGAAATGCTGCAGGTCATTGCGTCAGTCTGCGAGCTTTCTATCCCTCACTTCGCAACAAAGTCCATCTTCGCAGCGTCGGTGGGGACTTCGACCGACTCATTCAGCGGCTACCTCTCGATCCTGACGGTATGCTCAAGGCGTCAAAAACCGCTGGGCTTTGGGCACGTTGCGGGCATGCGGGAGCAGGCGTTCTTGGGCCTGATGAACCCGGACGGCTGTTGAGGTTAGGCGTGGGGCGACCTGGGGTCCACGTTCCCAGAGTCATAATCAAGCTGGTTTCGCAGCTCTTCAGGCGCGCAGGCGGCACTGTTCAGGATAGCGGGTCAGTGCCGGACCTTGGCTTCTAGCCCTGCCTTACTAAATCCGCGCCGAATTTCGCAGTGCATGGTCACGGCGTACGGCGTTGCTGCTGCACTGCGCGGCTTCTGCTTCTCGATCCTGAATAACCGGATGACGCGCCGACTGAGGTGAGCGCAGGCTGTACTGATAACAGCCCTAGGAAGCACTGTCTACCCTGGCAGGGACGGGCGATGTGATGGAGCACGTCCCCGGCTTGTCACTTCTTGGGCTGATCACGGGGGTAGATGACGGGGGTCGGTGCACGTTGCTTCCACGAGGTCCGGTCTGGACGACACGGTATGAGGTGCTGTAATGCACGTACCGGATGGAAACTCCGATGAAGGGACGGGTTTGTCACGAACACAACACAACAGAGAGGGGGCACGTGCAGATGCCGGGTGCACTGGGCTAAGCCTACTGCACACTTGCCAGATTAAAAATCCCGCCCTGTTGCCAACCTTCGTCACCACTCGCCTCGAAGGTGCTTAATGAACTGAATTTGCCGATGTGCCGATGAATCCACGCTGCAGGACAGAGTTGTTCTCGAGTCTGGCGCGGCGGGAGACGGCGTTCTTCGATACCGAGGACGTGGGCAACCTGACCTCTCGTCTGCAGGCCGACTGCCAGGCCATGACGAAAGTCATCGCAACGAATGCAAACATTGCGATCCGCAACCTTCTGCAGGCCGTCGGTAAGCAATGTTGGTTGGCGTTGATTGGGGCGTGAGTTACATGGGGCGAGGGTTGCATCGAACGATGTGAGGCATGTCGCAGGGTTAGAGCATGACTTGGTAGGCTGCGGAATGTTGTTAAAGTTTGCGCCTGCAGCCGTGGGTTGTTGCAAGGTGCACGAGGTCTGGAGTTGCGACATCGTTATGTTGCAGAGTTAGACTTAGCCATACACTGCGCAGTTTTATGGGTATTTACATAGGACACTTGGAGGGTATTCATTCCTTCTGTCATCTACACACCGACAACACCAACGTTTCCCCATGTTATTTTCCCTGCACCAGGAGGCATCATCTACCTGTACACGCTTTCCCCGTCCTTGTGCGCAATCACCGTCGCCATCACAGCCGTTCTCTGGGCGGTCACTCTAATTTACGGAGCTTTCGCGAGGCGCATGCAGAAGGTCCGCTGCGCACACGTGATGACTTGCCCGCTGTGAACCTGCTGGAGCCGTTGCGGCTTTGCGCCATTCCGCGCCGCACCACGATGTACATACACCTTAAGACGTAGGGGACGGCCGTGCGGGCATGATGGCGAGATGGACTGATTTTCGTGGCGCCCACGTCCTGCCGCTAACATTAAAGGCGGCATGAAGCATGAATCCCGCGCAAGGGGTTCGTAATTACCTGCCTCATTATGGGTACACCAGCATCGGGATTTATACAGTGGTAGACTCTTAAGAGGTTACCGGATGCTACCTGGCATGTGCACAGATTTTCCAAGACGTCCTGGCGGAGAGTAACACGGTGGCGGAGGAGGCGCTTACCTTGACACGGGTGGTACGGACGTTCGGCACAGAAAGCTCGGAGACGCGGCGGTACACGTCATGGCTCGAGTAAGCAAACCTCACAGAGCGTTTGGGGTCCTCGATCTTCGCCCTGCGCGCCTTACCTGAAGACAGTCGGAGCCCGGCAGCACCTCTTTGCCCACGCACCAGCCCTGATCTCTTTGCTTAGGAGGCTGGTTGCGCGTTTACCAGAAGGTAGCATCCTTGACGTCTCTTATGGCAGTACCTTGAACATGGACGGGGGAATGCGCGTCAAATCATTTACTTGCGCAGGGTGCCTTCGCAAGCGACGAACCCCCGTGTACCGGTCCTCTGTGCCTTGTGATGTCAAGGTCTGGAACCTGGGTCGTGCTGAAAACTACCTGTTCCGGACCCTGACTGCAGCCGGCTGTACGAGGTGGGCAAGCGCCAGGCTGCTGGCTACGCGTTTTTCGTCGCCTCGGGACACATCGCCTGCTACGCATCAAAGGTGGGGCTGCCTGCTTGTGTAGCATGGGACGGGAATTGTCTGTATTATCTTACGGTTGTGGAAAGCTCGACGAATTAAACAGATCTGTTTGGACTGTATCTAATAGCTGTTGAGTGCGTGTGCAATTGTGCAATGTTGACTCCTGCAGGTGGCGGCGCTGGCGGTCGGGGGCGGCATGCTGCTGACGGGGAGTCTGACGGCGGAGCAGCTCACGACCTTCATCATGTGGGTCCGGAACTGTCTGCAAGAATAGCCAAAACTGCACTTGATCGTTGCCGGGGATGCCTGTTTGAGAGGGTAGCTTTCGTGAGCTGGCCATGAACTCTGCCTCGTCGCTTCCCATGTACTGCGCCCGTGCCGCACAAGCTTCGTTACCCCTGATCAATCAATAACGTAGGGGTATCTGGGTTGCACAGACATGACGCACAGACATGACAAAGCTGCACCTCTTTCTGCAGGTACGTGGAGTTCGTGACGTACGCCTCGCTTAACGTGTGCGACGAGTTCACGGAGATCTGCGAGGTAAGCACCTGGCTCACTCAGCGCATCACGGGGACGATGAGGTAAAGTTGGGCAGGCACTATCTCGCAAACAGCACCAGCTCGGGGGCCAATGAGTGAGGATTTGAGCATAATTTCTGGATCGCTTGTGAGTTATGACTTTATCCCCGACGGAAATATCAGTGCACAGTTCCGGTGCTTGTTCTTGTCGCTGATTGCTGATGCTGCTGCGCGTCGCGAATGGGACCTTTCCATCGTGTTATGCGTGCCAAGGTTGCCACGCCGTCCTTCCCCTTGCATCCCGACCTAGGCCGTCGGTGCCAGCGAGCGCGTCGTGGCGATGCTGGACGCACCGCCGGCGCCGCAGATCGCGCCTGGGGCTACGCTACCGGCGTTTCAGGGCGAAATAACGTTGCGCGACGTGACCTTCAGGTGCGAATGCAGCAAGCGCGGGCTGTTCTGTGTCGTGGCAGCAAAGTTGTGATTATTGCCGGTGGTAAGTAGGAAGAAATTCTGCAAGCCGGGGCAGCTCAGGAAGGGCCTTGTCTCCGGATGGCCAAGCACAGCCTTGGGCTCCCCGTTGAGGCTTTGGGCACGACTGTTGGCAGGTTTGACGCGCGGAGGGTACTATGACTTGACTCTGTAGTATCCAGCCGGGTTCTTGGTGTTAAAAGCGCAACACAAATAGCTGGCAGGCCTGGCAGTGACATGAGGCTGCTGCGTTCCTCGCCGGACCAACCCTCCTGACAGCTACCCGACGCGACCCAACAACGTGGCGCTGGACGGGGTCTCGCTGACGTTCCAGCCGGGAAAGCTTACTGCGTTGGTGAGTTCCAGAGGCGAATGCGATGGGCTTATACGAGCTCTGTAATGACCATGAAGCGCGCAGGGCCGCCGTGCTCGTGGCTGCATTTTGCAGGGTGGTTTTCATGCCGTTGCAACCTTAATGCCGAGGTTGCACCAGGACGTGACCGAGGTGCTGTGAACCTGTGACGCCTCGTCAAAAAACTGACCACGCCATAAAAGGCATGTACGCATTTTCTGCTGCGTGCGTGTCTTTGCTTCTGCAGTGATGTCATGTGCAAGGGTCGCAGCCATGCACTGGCCTGCTGTCGCCTGCCATGAGTAGACAGCCATTCTTTCCTAAAGCTTCTGCAAGAGTATTGTTTGCCACCGGCACCATGCGCGCCCTGGTCTTTGAAACACGCTTTCCATCTCCCTCGTTCTTGCCGGTGGCGCCGCCCTGTGGCGCAGGTGGGTCTCAGCGGCAGCGGGAAGACCACGGTCTGTGCGCTGCTGCAGCGGCTGTACGACCCAACGGGCGGCCAGATACTGCTAGACGACTCGCTCGACCTGCAAAAGGCGGATGCCGCGTGGTACCGCACTCAGATCGGTGTCGTGCCGCAGGTATGGCAAATCCACCGCGCTGACGGCTTGTCGGTTTATGGACGCGGTGCGAAAATCTCTTTGAGCTTTAAAGCGCGGTCCCAATGGCCATCCACAAACACCACAACGTTTGGGTCGGGCGGGACTCTTCTCGAATCACGACGCATGACTGCCATGGGCGCTTGGCTTGTCAAGATGGCATGCGGCAGTCTTGCGCGTGGAACGCCGCAAAACGTCGACATGGTCTGGTGAAAGAAAGGATGTGAATGCAGCTTGGCTTTGGTGCCGCAGGAGCCGCGACTCTTCAGTCGCAGCATCGCCGCCAACATCGCGTACGGCATGGAGCACGCTCCGCCAAGCCAGGAGGAGATTGAGGAGGCCGCACGGGCCGCCAACGCGCACGACTTCATCATGGCGTTGCCGCAGGTATGTTAAGTAATCCGGCGCGTTTATTACAGTGAGAAGTGTCGTCGATTGGTGCTCCTGGGGTATGGGTCATGTCGATGCCGTCTTAGACGTCCAGTTTTACCTGGCATTACTCTTGCGAAACTGCGAACGCGATTCCTTCGCGGCTGCAGTTGACGCACCACATGATTTTGGAGCATGATGTTGCATATCAAGGGTCTCTGCCTGTGCTCCGTGGGACCCTGCCTGTGATCCCCGACCGCAGGGCTACAACTCACTGGTGACGGACAAGCTCCTTTCCGGAGGCCAGAAGCAGCGCCTGGCGCTGGCGCGGGCGCTTGTGCGCAAGTAGGTGTCAGGTTTGGAAAAGCACTGAGCTACCGCGCTTGCACTGAACGAGCGCACTCGAATCAGTATCACCTTCGCAGCATTCGGGGTTACATTTTGTAAATTGTTGGTCGAGTCCATGTCAGGCAGGGCACCCTGTTGAGCGAGGTGTGCGCCCTATCCGTCAATACGTACCGCAGGCCCAAGGTGCTCGTCCTGGATGAGTTCTCCTCGGCTCTGGACGCCGAATCGGAGGCGCAGGTACACGTGGCGCTGGACCGCGCCATGAGCGCTCGCAACCGCACGGTTGTGGTCATCGCGCACCGGCTGTCCACAGTCCGGCACGCAGATCTAATCGTCGTCATGGACAAGGGCAAGGTGCGTTGACCGGGCGCAGGCCAGCTGCGGTTTTGACAGGACAGTTGATGGCGCAGTCGCTGCGGGCCGGCCGCTGAAGTCCAGGGCCGCACTGAGACCCAGGGCCGGACAGCTCATTATCAACACGTTCAGGGGGTGCAGGGCGGCACGACTGGGCGCAGGCGTTATAGCAGGTTTGCCTGCGTGGATTCAGATGCTCCGTGTCTAGCCCGCGACGATAGGGGCGTGCACTTCTAGCTCCCATCTCCCTTCCGCTCTTCCTGTTGTTGGCGTGCAGGTCCACGAAATGGGCAGCCACCTGGAGCTGCTCGCGCGGCGTGGCATCTACTGGCAGCTAGTGTGCCGGCAGCAGTACGGCATCGACCCGAAAGCGGCTGTTGCCACTGACACGGACAGCGATAACATTCTGGCGGCTGCAGCTGCGGCCGCAGCCGCTGATGCGGCTGAGGTCGACGCAGCTGTGAACGGAAGCGCACGTGCGGTGAGCGCCTTTTCCGCCGCGACGGCCAGCGTAACGTCCAGTCGGGACAGCCTGGATGCCGACGCTAATCGGAGCTCTAATGGTGACGGCAACCAGTCTTCCAGGGTCCTGTCATCAATGGCTTCCGTCGAGGACGACCTCATAGGCGGCGGGGGCGGTGTCCTCGGGGACGCCACGGACGACGCCTCAGCGGCGGCCGAAGGCAATAGCGGCAGCAACAACCTCGGCAGCGACCGAGGCCACCATGGCGGCATGCTGGGGCGAGGCGGAGACTCGAGCATGGAGAGCATGACCTCGATGGCCACCATGGAGGAGGACAACGACGAAGCGGGCAGACCGGCGGCGGCAGGTGCAGGCCGCATGTCGGCGGTGCTGGCGGGCGTCGTAATCACCACTGGGCCCGGGGCGTCTCAAGAGGCGCATGCGGGGGAACAACCCCTCTCGGGCGCGGCCTAAGCGCAGGAGGCGTGGGGTTCCGTTCATCTGGGGATGGCTCCGGGCGATAGAGCAGCTGCTGGCAGCATGGCACTCTTGCCCCTGCTCCGTGCTACCTGAGTGGCCCTAACGTGCCATCGATGGAACATCTGGAACAGGGACAACGCTCGCGACTGTCGAGGCACGGGTCTTTCCGCACCGCTTGGCCGGGACTGAGACGTCGACGACTGCCGCGTCAGCCTCAGCCATCGTGATGGGTGCGGTCAAGCTGGTCGCTCGAAATTATTCGGGCAGCGGTTGGGCCTCCGAAACCCCACTAGTCCTTCGTGACACACGCGCAGCGGACCCTTCAGTGCTTGCGGCCTTATCTCTAGGGTTTTGATCCCGCCGTGCACGCAGTCGGCCGGCATATGACAGGGCGTTCGATCAGGGGCTCACCATTTTTTCATGATACGTGCTACCGGGGACTGGAACGGGCGCCCTTGACGCGGCAGTCATTTGAAACATACTGCCCTTCGGGTTCCAGGGTGCGTTTAGCGAGGAACCCTCCTGACCCAAACCAGAGTGTGCGTGTGTTTGTGCGTCTCTCTCGCGGTGTGGATGCGTTTGTGTGGTGTCGCGACGTGATGGTGGACCGAATGCAGAGAGCGTGCTCTCTGCTGTACGAGGAATACCTGTTTGGACCATGGGTGTTGGTGAGTGTACAGTATACGAGATATCGCATTCGTTAAGAAGAGTGGAGAGGCGGTTCGCGCATACAAGGGAAGATTGCGCACCGCGAGGTTCTGGGCGTCGGTGGACACACACAGCCTGTGCGGCAGGCATAACGAATGGGCGCACGGCGCCTGCAGCGATATTCATTTGGAGAGGCAGCGCTGCCTTTGCGGGTTTGTGCATGTACATATCGACTAGGGCGGGCAGGGTTCACGGCCGAGGCAGCGCCGGTCCTTTTCTACAGGTCCCTGACTGTGTAGGCGCAGGTATCCTTCATTTCGTACACATTGATTGCTTATGTCGCGTGTGCGCAGCTGTGTCTCGCATGCGCCATGAGGCGTCTGTCGAGTGTCGCGGCGGCTGACTCTCTTCCTTGCGCATCGCAACGTGCCTTGAGTTCGCCATTTCTTGTTTCTGCCGCAGAGGCGCCCCGGGGGGCCCCGCTGCTGTGCAGATCGCTGTTTGGCCTTTTATTTGATGGACGGCACGAGGACTGCTTACAAATTTGACATGGATGTACCGTACTATGGGCCGCACGATTGCCCAACTGAACCTGACAGTCCACACAAAGCCTGGACACAAGGACAGGCATGGGCCGGGGCTTGCTACAGGCATGGGCCGGGGCTTGCTTGTGATGCTCCACGTTGAGCTCGGGAGGAAGTCCAAACTGCGTCGCGGCTTCCGTGCTGTATGCTAGGTCCCGACCTCTGCCCCCCATTACGGAAGACGATTAAATCATCCTGCCTGCACCCCGAATCCCCAATGCACAAGCTGAACACGTGTCCATGCACTTCGCAACCGCCTTGCCATCCGGATTGCACGGATACGCATGGATGGATGGATGGATGGTTTCGTCGCAGCGGCACGCACGTCCTGCACGCACCGTGCTCATAATCCAACTGCAGCCCCCTCGCCGCCGCCGCCGCAGCCCCCGCGCAGGCGCCGCAGCGTCTTCTCCGCCGCCCGCACCCGTTCCGCCTCACGAACCACATCCTGCCCTACCGCGCCGAGCGCCTGCAGAGCCCGCGTGCACAACTCGTGGCCGCCGTCAACCGCCAGCCAAAACGCCGCCACGCAGCTGTCCGTCCCCGCGATGCACAGGCTGGCCAGCTCCTCGGTTGCCTCGGCGTCACCTCGCCGACAAGCCGCTTCCAGCGCACGCTCAACGTCGTCTCGCCGTGCACATCCGGCATTTGCCAGCGCCCGGACCCAGTTCCACCGTCTGCCGTGCTGCTGCCCCGCGCCGTCGGCGCCAAGCGCCACCTCCTCATCCGCCTGCGGCTGCTGCTGCTGCCCCAGCAGCGCACGCCGCAGGAGCCCCTCGCAGGCGGATGCGGGCACCACCCCGCTGCCGAGTAGCAACCACGCCAGGTCCAGCCGACCCCGCTGCATCGCGGCCTGTACCGCCCGTGCGGCTCCCTCCGCCGACTCGGCGCCCAGTTCCAGCAGCCCCGCGAGCGCCTCCACGGCTTGATGGCGCGCCAGATCCAGCGGCTCATCCTCCGCGCCAGCAGCCACGCCGGAACACAGCGACAGCAGCGCTGCGTCCGCATCCGCGCCCATGAGCAGCAGCAGCTCCCCCCAGCCGCTCGCGGATTTCCGCCATGCATCCATGGCTGCCAGGCACTCGCTTCCTTGCGCCGACGGGTCCGCGCCAAATTCCGCCACCAACATCCGCAGTGCCTCGCCGCGCCGCACCCAATCTTTGACCGGTGCAGCCGGCTGCCACCAAGAATGGTATGCCGCAGCCATGTGGAAGACCTTGGTCGCGACACCGCGGTCCCAGGCCCCGTTCCGACGCAACGCCTCCAGCATGGGCCGCATGACGTCCGGGTGCGCGCCGCAGGCGGCGCTGCGCAGCATGCCCGGGCTGACGACCGCCTCGGCGGCGACTAGCTGCTCCACGCATGCCGCGTGCGGGGTCTTCGCGGCGAGGTGGAGCGCCGCGGTGATGCAGCGCTGCGGCGGCTGCGCCTCCAGCAGCCCCGCGAGCGCGCTGGCGTTGCCTGTGTGTGCGGCAGGTTGTGCGGCAGGTGGGAAAGGAGGCACCGAACAGCGCGAAGCAGGCTGAGATGCGCGTTGGGCACCAGCAGCAGCAGGCCTCCCTGTTATACAGCTCCTTGGAACCGGAGTGCCTCACATTCCCTACACCGGTTTGCTGGGGAGCAAGCCGGTGTAGGGAATGTGCCGGGAGCGGGGACCTCCGGGGTTTTGAATACGGTAATCACAGCCGCGCAGGGATGCTGCGACAGGCGCCCGTTATGATATTGCTAAAGCTTTCCCGCGGATGGCATTCCCCGGAATCGGTGGTTGCTTCCAACACTACCATACCGCAAGCAGGCCACAAACGACCCACCTGCGCAGCTGGCGTTGACCAGCGCCGTCTGGAACGTGTACCAATGGATGTTGACCCCCGCGGTCGAGGTGACCGCTCGTACCAGAACTCGGACAACGTCCTGATTGACCCCACGCCGGACGCCGCAGCTCGCCAGGACGGCGCAGCAGGCCGCCACACAGTCGCGCAGCCGCCCCTTGGCCTCGATCTGCCGCAGCAGCTCCTCCACGAGTCCGGCGCCGCCGGCTGAATAAGATGGGGCGGGGTAACGGTTGGGATCGGCGTTGGTGCGCGAGTGGGACGAGGGTGAAGAAAGCCCTAGCCCCCGAATGATCTGGGTTTGATGGGTACTGGCGGCTTGCAACGCGCGCAGACCTTGAGAGCTCCTGGGGGCCGACGCGACCCCTGGGACCAGACCCGAGTTGCCGCACCGCGTAGGTTGGCTAGCGAAGGACAACCCCGTTCCTGACCGGCTTCTCACAGGGCGCGGAAAGATTGCTTGTCTCAGCACATGCGGTAGCTGAGTGCACGTGCCTCGCAAGCTGCGTCTTGCTCGAGAACAAGAAGCAGTCCTCCTGGATGCCTCGTCGGTGAAGTGACGCCCGGCACGCAGATACCGAAGATACCGCAGAATTGTTGCTAGCCCAGCACGCCGGGATTTCGCCTCCACCAGCGCACCTCGTACTGTATCCGGTACAAGGTGGACCCGTAGTCCCGACCGGGCGTTCCAACGGGCCTAGATAGCTCGTAGGCGCCACATCTCATCAACACCTACCAGCGACTGCGCACCCATCCACACACACGACCCCCGGGGGATTCATGCGGCCATACCGGCCAACACACCAGGTTACCAGCGCGCCAAGGGTGCCTCTCGTGGAAACCTCGGCCGACCCGCCGAATCGATTGGCGGGGAGGGGCCCGGGATTCGAGCCGCGGATGGCGACCGGCGCACCTCTGATGGCGAACGGGATTTGTGACGCTGAGACCTGCGCCCCCGCCTCGACGAGAGCACGCAGAACGATTCGGGATCGTTGCTCGCGCTCGTGCGTGGGAAGTCCGCGATGAACTTCAGGAAGACGTTTGAGTGCTTGAATTATGGCGTGCCTTGGGCTCCAAGTTGATAGACAGTACCGACAAAAAAGATTCGGACAGTGTACGGCGTCGCTGAAAGCGTCACGGAGCGCTCTGCAGGAAGCGAAGGCCCCTCGTCCGCCGCGCCCAGCGGTCATCATTACAAGTTGTTGAAGGGCAAGAGGCAAGGAATTCAGGCCCGTGGCAGCCTGGGGCATCCCAGCATCCTGCAAACCCTTGTCCGAAGGCTGTGAGATGCGTGCTCGCTTTCGCATTTCCGTTCAAAGAAAATATCATAGGCAAAGCCGCAAGGTATGCCTTGCCCACGCTCGCCTTGCAATGTTTCGTTGGCGAATCAACGGACTGTACCTGTACCCAAAAAAGTCAAGCACCTCGGAAGCAAGTTATATTCTTCAGCCCTATCCCACCACACAAATTATAGCGCAGGTCTAACTGAAGTGATTGATTTCCATTGCTGGCGTTCGCGCTCGAGTAGTTGATACGGTACGTGTACGAAAACCGTTGGTCACCCGGCCATGTCACTGTCTCAGTAGTCGGGTCACCAAGATTAGTGTTTGTGTGTTCGTGCCCAAGGTTTCACTTGCACACCGTGACAAGAATGTCTCGCGTCGCTCTGGTTGCTGTTCTGGCAGCTGCCCTGCTGGGAGCTGCCGTTGCTTCGGAGTTCTCAAGTCCGCACATCGCTCATCTGACGAGCACAAACTATGAAGAGAAGGTGTGCAACTGAGACCACGAGAATGGCGCTCATCGAGATCGTCTCGCACGCTTACCTTCCTGCTTTTGCGTTCTCTTCTATGTTAACGTAGACTGGAGATGGCAAGGTTTACTTCATCAAGTAAGATCACCGATATTGTACTTACCAGCTTGAAGTTTTTTGTTTCATTCTTCGAAAGGTGCTGACGCGTATGCGCCCCCGTGTCCCCCTGTAGGTACTACGCTCCTTGGTGCGGTAGGTAAACCGCAGCTGTAACATCTGAGTCTTGGATTCAGGGGGGTCCGAAAGTTGGAAGATCCACCTGCAGGTTCGGTTTACCTGAAGAACGTAAGCACCTGAACTGGTTGCGGGTGCCTTATGTAGGTCACTGCAAGCGCCTTGCGGGCACGTGGAAGGAGCTTGCTGAGGATCTGAAGGACGCTGCTAACATTGCCATCGCTCACGTGGACTGCACCACCGACCGGGACGTCTGCTCTAGCGCGCAGGTTCGGCAATATCCCCGTCGTCCTATGTTGCATCAGGTCCATTTGGATCAGGAGTGTTGTGCATGTCCGTCATTTGATGTAGTACCAGGGTCCTTGGTATCCGGAGTGGGGTGCATGGGAGACGTTCCGGGGGGTACGGCATTTTCCGTCCGCGCGGAAAGCGCATGCGTGTGCCAGCAACCAATGGGCCTTGCAGTCCTACTTGTCTGTGTGACTTTAATGGAGATACCTATGTGCACGTGGCCTTGCTTAATTCCCTTTTGTCCTTCGTTGCAGATCAAGGGGTACCCCACCCTGAAGATCGTTCACAAGGGTGAGGAGGTCAAGGCCTATCGCGGCACGCGCGACAAGGACAGCCTGAAGAGCTTCGTGGAGGAGGCGGCCAAGGAGCTCACCACGGAGGCTTAATTGGCGTGTTGAGATGTGAAACACTGCCCAGCGCGCTTTGTTGTTCCCTTGGGCCATTGTCTTGGCTCTGGCAGCAGGTCGCACTGATGGAGAAATTGTTATGAAGGGGGGGCGTCAGGACGAATGATGGCTGGACACAGGGAGAAAGGTTGGGAGGCGGCAGGTGCAGGAAGGAACGAGAACTTGGGTTACTTCCTGAGCGCGCGATAGGGCATGCCGGCGAGGTTTTGATATTATCAATATTCTGCCGTATACTTTTTGGCAGGAACTCTTGACATCTCAGGTGCTTCTTCCATGCAGGCTTTCAGAGTGTAAGGGAACGTGGGACTGGGATGCCCGACCTCGAAGAAATCTGTTCCAACGGATTGCGCATACCCGTGCGTCCACACACAACTGTTTGGTCTCCAACGTCCCGACCATACGGATCCAGGCTATCCTCGCGATACGAAGGGTGTTAACCCTGCCCCGTTCCGCAACAGCCAAACGCCAATGGGCGCTTGGAACATCAGGGCACCTGCGCCCAGGGCCGCCAAGGACTCTGCCGGATGATGGTACCACCGAGCAGTACAGTACATGTCGGCGTACACGAACACCATCGTGAACATCGACCCCACGAGTGCAACCACGACGGCGATCTGCCTGGCTCCCGTGCTCTTGTCCATTCCTCGCAGCAGCTCCGCCTTGTATACATCCGAGAGGCACATGACCAACTCCGACTGCGATTGGCAAGCGGCCAAACCAGACCAGCTGACTGTCATGCATGAATGCCCACGACAGAGGGCCGAGCACACAAGTCCACATTCGGCGAAGCCTTCTCGCCCAGAACTCCGGGGAAGCCCCTTGGATATGGAGAATGCAGCGGCCTTACAGGCACGCTGCACAAGTTGCTGGCAAACCTGTACTGCGCGGACCCCTCGGTGCAGCGTAAAAGCCCCGCTCCTTCCGCAACTGTGTACCGTACGTCGCCAGCACCGCGCGTTGCCCCTCCCTCGAGCCGCCCACTCGAGTCCGTCTGTGCCTTTCACCCCCGGCCTCCCTGTCCACCCAGACCGCACCCCACCTCCTTTCTTCACCCTCCTGCCAGCCCCCTCAGCCCCTCCACCGCTCACCTGGAAGCACGCCACCACAGAGGCCGCCAGCAGCAGGTGGTCGGACACCACCACCAGCTGCGACGACTGCTGCAGCGCCACGTGGCCCAGGTACACCGCGATGCGCACAAGGATGACCGCCAGGTAGGCCGCCAGGGCCTGCAGCGGCAGCGTCACGCCCGGCTGCAGCCGCCGCACCAGCGGCTTGGAGCCCGACGGCGAAGGGGCGGGCGCCGGAGGGCGCAGTCCCAGCGCACCCAGACGCAGCAGCAGGGACCCCAGCGGCAGCAGCGGGCCCCAGACGCGAAACACGTGCCTGGCCGGGTGGAGGGCCGCGGGGCACACACGCCAACGGTGCAGGACACGTGCTTGCTGAGGGCGTTGGAGCTCGACTGCACTCGGCGGGTGCAATCCGCCCTGGCGCAACAACACCGTAACTGTGAGCAACATCGCCGCGGCGAGGCGATACGGAGTCATGCGGCGCCGCCGTGATGCCGATCCGCGGTCCCGCCCGCGCCCAGGCCCTGGCCTCGCCTCGCGTGATGGGCAGCTGGTGGCTGT
Organism: Eudorina sp. 2006-703-Eu-15; assembly: GCA_003117195.1. Classification (NCBI taxonomy): domain Eukaryota; kingdom Viridiplantae; phylum Chlorophyta; class Chlorophyceae; order Chlamydomonadales; family Volvocaceae; genus Eudorina; species Eudorina sp. 2006-703-Eu-15. The sequence goes on along the minus strand of BDSI01000008.1, from coordinate 715,422 downwards.
GCTCGTTCTCAGATCTCCCGTCGCGTGTGGTGCCCCAGCTGCGCCATCACGGCCCTGCCCGTGCCCGCGCCTGCGCCTGTGCTTCAGCAACGTTTCACAAAAACCAAAACCCAAGGACGTCCTGGAGCCCGAGCCGGACCCCTGCCTACCGGTCAAACCAGGCGAGCGGGTGCTCGAACTCGCGCTTGGTGAGGCCGAAAGGAATGGGCTCCGAGTGCTGGGTGCCCAACAGCACCACCATCAGCCACAGCGCCAGCGGGACCAGGAGGACCGCGTAGAACGCCTGCCGGGACGGCACCATCAGCTGCGGGGGAAAACGGTGCGTTAAAACGGGATGGGAAACTGGCGCAGATTGCCCCGCGAACCCAGTTTTAGCGTCCGGAACGCATCCCAGTTCCCCACCCGGCGTCCGGGTCTACAGATGTGCAGTTCTGCAGGGCCAGCTGCAAGAGAAGGGTTATCAAGCTGTCCGCGATATGCCATTCCGGTGGCAGGAAAAACGTTGTGCGGCCAATGCGCAGCAACCCACGGGCATGTAAAGCATGAGCTGACGACGGCGCGTACACACGCGCGGGGATTTGCGCGCACTGAGGCTGCCCCACCTTGGATGTGGTGGCCTCCAGCAGGATTGGCGGGACGGAGATGGAGGTGCGTGGCGAGGAGCTGACCGGCGAGCCCGGGGCTGACTGGCCCGCGTAGCCGTACGGCGGCGTCGGCGGTGGGGCCACTGTCATGCCACCACGCTGTTGAGCTGACCGGTTGTGCAGTGTGCCGCCTTGCTGAGAGGAGCTCTGGCGACCGGCCATAAACTCCGTGGCCATAGCAGGGGATTTAGCTGGTATGCGGGAAGCGAACGGCTTCCAGTGACCCCCGATTGTGAGGAATAGGACAAGGGTTGTAAGCCCGGGACCCGAAACAACGCAAAGTGGGGGTCGTCGCCCCCGCTGCAATTTCAAAACCTGCCCAAAGCTTCCGTTTCGGCAGCAACACGTTGGCCAAGCGAGCGGTTCCGTGTCGCGCGTCAGATGAGCTTTGCGCTTGGCTGCGTGCAGCGATGGCTGACGTAACTGACGGACCCCAACCGCGGAATCGCCTCAACGCCAAACAAATATATACAACAAGGTTAAAATCAGCACCACGTTGATGACGACAACTGGCACGATGTACCTGTCGGTCGGGAGGCAGAAGGGACGCTTCAGAAGGTAGGGAGCCGGCTTAATGTGGTTATCAGATCGTACCTCGCGTATCACATTACTTCAGCGTAGATGCAGCCCCATGACAGATGCATCTCTGTGCTGCCATTTCGTAACGCACTGCCTTCTTCTGGCCGGTCAATAAGGGCCTCCGTGTCCTTGACTGATGATAATGTATGTTCGTGCATGCTCAAAAACTGTTTTGTGGAGTTCTGATAACACTGATGACCCAACAAATTACAATGGTCCCCTGGGTCCCTGCCAAGATGTGGATTGCCGAAGCAGATGCAGAGATGCACACGTCGCTTCCAATTATACAACGGAAAATGCCACCCACAACTAGTTGATTTTCATCTGTAAAACGAGTTCCTTGGTAAAGAAGCCTTTAATGTAGTGGTCGTAGACGGTCGCAGCCGGTTCCAACAGGCAGGCTGATAAGTCGAAACTCGACAGTATGTTAGGTTGACCATTAAGACACTGGCATATATAATTAGGACAACATCTTGCGTTGCGGCATCTGGAGCCGATTTTGCGTCCGCCGCTGGCACCGGTTTGGTGCCATTGTTACCACAAGTTCCGAACGTGGTAGCTGTTTGAATTTGTCTGCAATTACTGGACTAGTTTAAGCCAAGGCCCTGACGTGCAGTTTTGGCGCAATCTCCGACGAACGTTGAAACGCCGACAAAAGACAACTGAATACAGTGTAGTCTTGTTCGCATCTGGAGAAGCATCGGCGGCGGAGGGGTCGTCTCAGCTGCTGACCGCACGCAGCGAGCACCCCGATCACCCAGACGTTGCATCACCTAGCCCAAGGCCGCGGCAGGCTCTGCTGCGGCCATGGCTGGTGCTGGTGGTGACGCGCTGCCCGGCGTGGGCAACACCGGTGACTTCGTCGTCGGGGAGCGCGTGTTTGTTCCGCATGTGGACCGTCATTACGAGGCGAAAATTCTCAAGGTGTGATTCGCTGTTTGGGTTTGGGGAATGTGCTGAAAGCGGCATGCGGCATCCTGTCCTCGGGGTCGGGTCCGGGGGCATCCTCTTGAAGACCTTTACTTGCCCAACGGGTTTCTGTGTTGAGCGAGGTATGTGATAGCGGCCGATCGGTGGCGTCCGCCGAACGGTCACGCCGACCCGCGAATACCCAATGTGCATCCACACCCTAACCATCCGGGCTCTCAGGCTCTGGTTCTGGGTACCGGACGCACCGGCCTCCTGCTGCCGCCCTGGGTCTGGTGGCACTCATCCCCTCTAACCCCCCGGGGCATCCTTCCTGTCCGCCTTCATAGTTCCGAGCTTCGGGCCCCCTCCATGACCTCGCCCACCCTCGCCCAGCAGAGTTGTAGCTGTCCACCTAACCCGGCAGCTGGCACGACCAATAACCCGGCAACGAGCACGGCCACTGCCTTTGTTATCGGCCCGGTGACTTATCCTGCTGGCCACACAACCACTGCGCGTCCACAGCCCCCGCGCGGCCCCCTTACTGGAGGATGCCCCACCAACTGGTCCCCGGTCATGGCGGGCGCCTGCTCCCTGGCTTGTCCCCCCCTGGACCCAAATTTACTATAACCCCTGGACCCCAGGCCGAGTTCAAGCGGAATGTCGACTGGCCGGACGGCCAGTGGTACTACTTTCTGCACTACTCGGGCTGGAACAAGAAGTACGACGAGTGGGTGGAGGCGCCTGGGCTGGTCAAAGCGGCGGAGCTCGGCATGGTCACTGGCGCCGTCGGGGTGAGGAGGTTGCCAGGGCCGTAACTACCAAAGTTCTGCGAGGGCACACGGACGGGCGGGCGGGCGGGTGCTCGGGGCGTGACGAGGGGCAACGAACTGCGTGTTTGCTGTGTTACGTGAATCATAAAATAAGTGATATTGAGTCGGGCCTGACGCTGGTCGGGGGCACGTAGTCATGCCCCAGCGTGAACCGGTTTCCACTCCTCCCCCTTCAGTGAGAGACCCAACCAGTGTGTGTTCAGGAAACAAACCCGCCCGACCAAACCCAGGTGCAGTGTGTGTGTGTGTATATGTGTGCGCGTGTGCCGGCATGTGGGGGCGAGGGTGGATACTATGCGGAAGGAATTCGGGAAGCGTGGAGAGCCCTGAGGGCCACGCTGGAGGCGAAGGTATGCGTTAATACATAAAGACAGCGGACGGGGATGGGAACTTCGGTAGGGGGAGGCCGTGGGATGCTGCTCGAGCGAGGGCTGCTGACCCGGACGGTCGGCGCTTGGAGAGGCGGAAACAGAGAAAGGGCCCTAGCGCCCAGTCCAAGCGACTGACGCGGCGTCGCGCATGCAGTGAAGCAAGGTCGATCGGCTGCGCTACCCTGGCTCTTGGCGCCTAGACAACTCGGTCCTCGCGCTCCCCGCGACTCGCTCACCTGCCGCACCAACCGACATTCCCCCGCGCAGGCCAACGGGGGTGCTGCTAAAGGAGGTGGCGCGGGTGGCGCGCGGAAGATGCCCAAGGAGCGCTTCGCGGCGGCGACGGGAGGCGGCGGTAGCAAGAAGGGCGCCCGACTGGCGGCGGACCTGGGGGCCATTGGCGGCGCCGTCGTCGGGGGCGCCGGCGGCGGAGCGGTAGCGGGCGGCGAGGCCGCTGGGGCGGCCGGCGCCGCGCCGCGTGGCCTGCAGCTGGAGCTGGATATCTCCCCGGTGCTCAAAAAGGTGCGGAATGGGGGCGCGTATGTACACCACCCGTGCGGTGGGGGAGGTGACAGAGTTACACGCCATGGATTTGCATGAGAATGATACACGTGCACCCCAGGCTCGGTGGATACCCGAGGCGGGCGGCGGCGGCGGTACCTGTGGCGGCAGTAACGGCGGCACTGGTGGTCGCGGGGTGCGGGGGCTCCCTCCGCGCCCTTGGGGATTCACGAGCCCAAGCTCACTCGGCATCGCGGCATGGGGTTGGAGGCCAGCGCGGACACGGCAGCGCACAGCGCCTTGGGTTGGGAGGACCCCGGAGGAGGTTGAAGGGATGCAACGAACCCAGAGCGAACCAGGTCAAAGTCAGCGAATGTGGACTGTTCAGTTGCGAGCGGGCCGACACGGCGACCCTGTCGGCGACGCGGCGCGATTGGTATGCAGTCCGGGGCGTCATGGCGCCCCGGTGGCCCCTCCCACTGTGGTTGGCGGCGGGCGAGCAGCACCTCACAACCTGCCCGCCTCTCCTCCGCCCAGCCCTGCACATCGTCTCCTTGATTCGCCCTCCCACGCGAACCCGCCCTATCACCTCACGCGCCCGACCAGCCCCTTCCCTTCCTCGTCAATCTCTCTTGCTCGACCGAGTGTCCCTGGCTGTCCCTTGCCACACGCCCGGCCCCCGCGCCCCGGCGCCCTGCAGGCCCTGCTGGACGACTATGACGCGATCGTGACGGATGCGCGCCTGGTGCCCCTGCCCCGGAGCCCGTGTGTGGCGGAGGTGCTGAGGAGGTACTGCGAGCAGGTGCGGGCGGGGCCGGGTGCCGGATGGGGCCGCTCACAGCTCCGCACAGGTAGTGTGGGGCCTCCCACGGCGCGCGTTTAGGTAATGGAGAACTGATTTCGGGGTCATCAATAGCCGATTTTAGGTGACGAAGAACCGATCTAGGTAATGGAGAACCGATCTAGGTAATGGAGAGCCGATCTAGGTAATGGAGAGCCGATCTAGGTAAAGGAGAGCCGATCTAGGTAATGGAGAGCCGATCTAGGTAATGGAGAGCCGATCTAGGTAATGGAGAGCCGAGCCGTCCAGCCCGACTGACAGTCGTCAAAGATAATAACACATGTACATCCTCATCTGTACCCAAGTTACCGCCAACCGTTGCCGACCCTTGGTGTCAACGGCGGCAGTGGCGGTGGCAGTGGCGGTAGGTAAATGTAGTCCGAGCCGCTGTAGCCCTGGACCGAGGGGGGTGTTGGAGCGCCAGTAGCCGCCCGCCCTCCGGGACGTCGCCGCAGCACCGTGGTCTTAGAGCCGCGGTCCCCGAAAGCAATCTTCCATCACGTGCCCCTCTGTTCAATTTACCCCCAGCAGGCGGTCGCGGCGGGCGTCTCGGGTGCGGTGGAGACGGAGGTGGCGACCGGGCTCCGGGCCTACTTCGATAAGGCCCTCATGGCGGTGCTGCTGTACCGGAGCGAGCGACCTCAGGTGGGGCTGATGGGCTGCGCATCTCCGTGCGTGTTGCAACCTCCTCCTGCTTATGGACGCCTGTCCACCAAACAGCTACTCGAACGCCGGCCGGTCCGTCCTTCTGTCCCAGCGTGCGGCGCCGCATCACAACCCCTTGACTCCTCAGATTTGCCCCGCGCCGCCTCGCCCCCGGGCGCCCTTGGGCGCCGGCATCCCTTACTTCCGCCGCGGCCCGGCCATGTCAGGCGATGGCGATGCTCGCGGACGGGCGCCTGCCGTCGTCGGTGTACGGCACTGAGCACCTGCTCCGGCTGTTCGTGAAGCTGCCGGACCTTCTGGCGGCCGCGGGGGCGGGCAGCATGAACGAGGAAATGCTGGTGCAGACGGCCACGGCGGTGCAGGTGGGAGGGTGGTTGGGGCCGGGATGCGGCGGGGAAGGCGAGTGGTTGAGGCCGGGATGCGGCGGGGAAGGCGGGTGGTTGGGGCCGGGATGCGGCGGGGAAGGCGGGAGGCGGGGGCGCCCTTGATGTGACGGGGTGCAGTTTGGGACGTGTAGAGCAGATATCGAGAGCAGAGGAGGAGTACGCCGGGAGCAGAGATGGGGTTCAAAATTAGGAGGAGCATTCCCACCAAGGTGCTTCCCATCTTGACACGGTAGAATGAGCCCCCATGACCCAATCACCCACCTTTCTCGCTTTTCATACCGTCAACTTTCTACCTCTCTCCCCGCCTCCTCCACCTTTCTCCTCCCCCTCGTTCCCTTCTTTCCGTGTGCCCTCATGCTCCTCCTGCCCTCCTGCCCCTCACCCTCCCCCCCAGGAGCTGATGAACTGGGTGGCCGAGCACCTGGACTCGTTGCTTGCCCCCCGGGAGACCTACCTGGACCACTACGACTTCATGACGTCGCTCACCGGGGAGCTGGCGGAGCAGGTGGCGGCGGCGGGGTTCGGACCGCCGCCACCGCTGCGGGTGGTCTGAGGCGGTGTTCGGACCGCCGCAGCCGTCGATGCCACGGCAGCGAGCGCAGCAGCACTAGCTAGCAGCAGCGGGAGTTTTGGGGGTGTATGTCAGGGCCGGCTGAGCACCCGGGCCAGGGCCAGGGGCATGCGACTGGACTCGTCCGCCCGGGCGCGACTCGCAGCGGCTGGGAGTGTGGGTGAGTCACCGCCTCTGGATGGGAGTGTGGGTGTATCACCGCCTCTGGATGGGGCTGTAAGCGCATCACGAGGCCCCTGCGCCCCACGTCGAGGAGATAGGGATGGAGATAGAGACGGAGATGCACCAAGCACGTCGGGGCCAAGGGTTGCCTGATGTGTGCTGACGCGAGCTATGTTGCTATGAACGTATTGAGCGCAAGGGCTGCAGCAAGAGGGCCACCGCAAGACTACGGGCCACCGCTGGAGAAGTGACCCCGCCTTGGTGGGGGTGGTGGTTCGCCAATAGGGGCGCCCTGGAGGCTAACTCCCCTGGGGCGGGCTTTATCCCTTGCCATGGTTGGTTCTCAGGAACGGGGTGGTTCCCTGGTAGTGTGGACCCGGGGAGTGTTTCGGTGCACTTGGGGAGCCTGTCCGGAGCGCCATGGTGGCGTTAGTTCATTTAGGCAGTGTATGGTGAGGAAGCCTCGGCTGTCGCCGGGGCTGTCACCGATGACCCGCGGGGTCCGCTGTAACATCCTAATAATAAAAGAGGGCCGGCTGGGGAGGCCGCCCGGGAGGTCTATTTGTAACCGTTACAAGGTGGACCCGTATCCCGACCGGGTGTTCCAACGGGCCCAGAGGTCCCTGGGGCTCCGGGTCGCAATAGAGGGCCGCAGAGTGGGGAGGACGAGGAGGATGAGACCAGCTAGCGCTAGTCGTTGAGGCGCTCGAGGCCGCTCGGGCTTCCTTCCCTTGAGGGCAGGCAGGGGCTGAACTCCGCAGGAGAACGTCGGGCTGCCGCTGGTGGTGGTGGTGCATGGCGGTGGTGATGGTGAGGTTTCTGGGACGCTACCTAGTGATTGAGGGGAGGGGGAAAGACACGGTCGGCCGGCAGGAGAGTGTAGACATCCTACATACACAAGAAAGGAGCCAGTCAGGCAGACAGACAGACAGACAGACAGACAGGCAGGCAGGAAGGGCGGGGCAGCGAGGGGGCGGCCGCGCAGGGCGGAGGACCTGATTTCCTTCCGATGCAAGAGAGAGCGCCAGAAATCCGCACATTGGTCCATCTATCCGTGCGTGGAGAGATGGCGGGCACACGGCGGTGGGTGCTGAGGGGCGAACGGGCAGCAGGGGTACAGACAGGCTGAGGGGTTGCATGCATGTAGGCCTGTGCGTGGGGGCTGGCAGGTCAGGTCAGGTCAGGCCAGGTAGACGGGAGGCACCCACGGAGCGAGGCTACCGCGCCGCGGTCGCGGCCGTCGATTGCGTCCGTCCGCGGGTCGTCCATCCGCCCGGCGTCGGCTGTTCCCACCCCCCATATGTACTTCACGACCATCGTCACGGCGTTGGCCTCGGGCACTACTTGGCTGCCACCCTCAGCTGCCGGCAGATCGGATCAACGGCAGTACGTGCGTATGTAGCAACGAATTGCCGGCGTGACTGCATGCATCCATCCGTAGGGATAGAGCGCGCAAGCCTCGTTCGTCAGTTGCAGTCCTGCGGTACTGCAGTACGGGGCGGCTTAAGTCGGCACACAGTGCGAATTGGCCGCGGAGGGTGCGAGCGGCGGGGGCCGGGGGGCCGCCGCGGCCCAGAGCAAGTGACAGGAATTGGCAGGTTGTGATCAGGACACTGATAGGTTTTAGGACTGAATTTAAGCTTGTTCGGATTGTGTTAAAAGGCTCCGCCAAATATATACCTATTGAGCCCGCTGGGGCCTGGACCCCCCTATGTTTGTTCCTGAAACCCTGGCCGAGAAAAAAGTATTTCACGGAATTGAATGAATGAACGTTACAGCGGACCCCAAAGGGATCAACGGTGTATACCAGGGCAAGCCCCAGCAGGCCCCACCGACAAGGCGGCAAGACACCTCCACACCTCAACGGCGCTAATAAAAAACACACCAGGCCATGACCCCACCTAGACAGACACTGAAGCAAGCAGAGGCGCACAGCGGGGCAACACTACCAAAGGGATGGGCACAGCAGAGGATAGAATCCTCAGAAGTGGAAAAAGCCAAGCAAAGGGAAGGTCGCCCACACAGGCACCCCATTACCCAGCTACCACCACCCCTGAAGCACCCAGCCAGCGCTGCACCCTCTCGAGGTCTTGGAAGACCCACGCCTGGCTCGTGACACTGCCCAGCGACCGCTAGTGGAGTAACCCGCGTCCACAGAAACACCGCAACCAAACAACAAAATAAATACCAACGTGAGCCCGGCCTCCTAGTTCCTACCCCAGTTAAGGGCAGGCCAGCAGGTCCCCGACGTGTGCCCCGGGACGGAAATGCGACCGTTACCTTCAGCCAGGCTCCGGGCGGGGGGTTTTGGACAAACCTGCCTGTTCTAGGTACTTTAGAAAAGCAAAGGGCGGGCCTTCGCGGGTGCACGGCCGGGCGATCTACCGTAACGGACTGGGAGCCTTGCCGGTACGGCAGGTACGGCATGACGTCGTGTATGTCTTCCTCAAGCTTCCGTAGGTCATACCGAGTCATCCCGAGCGAGGTAGCAGCGCGCTGCCGTACTTGTTCGTACCCTGCGACATTCAGGGGCCACGACGGAAGCCTGCAAGAAGCTGAGGACCATTCCGCCATGACTGGTGAATGCAAGGCCACTAGCTTGATGTAACACTTTGCCGTACCTGCCTGCAGCCAAGTAAGCCATACATGGTGTTGAGCATCCTGCTGCATCCCGCCGCTTCGATACGGCAGTTCGGTGCACCAGGTTAATGTTTTTGGTGGCTAATAAGGAAGCAGTAGAAGCAGTTGTAGTCGTTCGCCAAGGAATGAATCAAGCACGCACGCAACTAACCGCGGGAAGCCGCCGGGAGATAGATCGATCGTAACGCCGGCGGCGGGTAATAATGACAGAATAAGTCCCAAGCAATCCGCCGAGGCCCTGCTGCACAGCATACATCTCAAGAAGCCTTGCTTTTTCGTTGGCCGCGCCGTCGGTGTTACATCGATTGTAATTACTGCTGACTGATATATATGGAATCTTACTTTATGTTGGATAGCTAGATGCTTAGATGGATGGCATCGATCGATAATTATCATACATACCAAGCAAGGGTAAAGACACTGGCATTCTGTAACACTACTGGGCAGGACTGGGCTCGCGGACTGATGTAATAATGTATGGACGCGAGACCGCTGTATGTTACATTGAGTCGCAACGCCCTTGAAATAATGTAATAATTATGAATACAATGAATGTTAAAATGGATGGCATGAGAGCAGGTTAGGTGCGACCTAGTTGCAGGCCTTCTAGCTACCTGGAACCTACCTCGCTCTGACCCCCAGACCCCAAAACCTAAGTAGCTTCTGCCGACAGAAGATCTAATGCATGAGATCTCTGATGATAATGATTAATCACGCCCGTGCGTGGGGTCTATGTCACCCGGGAAGGGTGTGAATCTAAGGATGCACGCACAAGATGCCGATTATGGTATGGCATGCACTGGGTGCACCATCACGTGATGCGAGGCCGCCCCAGGAGCATATATACAGCTTGCATGGGTAGGGCATGAGCGAGCCATCACTAGACACCTAGTGGTGGTTGTGGGTCGTTCCCACACTACGTACGCCATATACATCCGTGTTCACTTAGTTCACTTACACAGGTCGCCCTACGATCCTACGCTTCTGCACACACCGACTAAGGTGTTACACAATCTGTCCAGGTATCCATGGTTTAAATCCCGGTTACGACCTCGCCAAGTGACTCGGCGGGCCTAGCGCGGTTTCCATAGTTACCAGGAGCGAGGGGCAATCTACCCTGGCGCGCTGGTAACCTGCTGGTGTTTTTATTTATTAGTGTGTTGGCCGGTATGGCTGCATGATCCCCCCGCGTGTGATGGAGGACAGGTGCGCAGTCCTTGGAAGGGGTTAGTTGATGAGATGAGGCGCCTACGAGCTATCTCGGCCCGTTGGAACGCCCGGTCGGGATACGGGTCCACCTTGTAACGGTTACATTAAGGAAGGGGTAGGTGTATGTGCATGTGTGCAGCTGTTGGCGCCACGTACAGATACGCCGTCGAGCAAAAAAAAATATATATATACACGTATATATATATATAATGAAAATTTGGACTGCATGTATGTCTGGCATGGACAGCAGGAAAACTATGTGCAGCAGGCGCTTATTAATTGCGGCGCTGGCTAATTGCCGACGACGCACTGCTGTGGCATTCTGTCCAGAGATCGGCGGTTCGAATCCCCGTCCCCTCACCGCCGTGTGATTAGGCGGGTCTGGCGCGGTTTCCAGGAGAGGCATTCCTGGCGCGCTGGTAACCTGGCAGGTGTAGTGGCCGGTATGGCTGCGTGACCCCCCCGCGGGTGATGGAGAATGGGTGCGCAGTCCTTGGTAGGGGTTGATGAGACGAGGCACCTACGAGCTATCTGGGCCCGTTGGAACACCCGGTCGGGATACGGGTCCACCTTGTAACGGTTACATACATAGTGTGGTGCTGCGCGCGACATACAGCAGCTAGGTTTACCTATTCTCTTGAGAATGAAAATTACGGGTTCATCATCGATCAAGCCGCGCGGCTTAGGATACATATTCATACAAATAAAGCATGGCGGTTCGTTGGTTCGTTTTTCATCATCCAGGCAGCTATATATATACATACATATATATCGATCGCTGTACGATTTGGTGCGTGCGTGTAGTGCGTGGCTGTAAATAAAGAAGCATATATTACATTGCTGCTGGATGGGTACGTACGTACGTCGTACATACGTGTGTATATACCCCCGCGGCGACCGTTGCGTTAGCGCGCCGTGTGTGTACGTATGTATGTGTGACGTTTTGATATTTGTTCTGCTCGCGCAGCAATATACATGAATGAATGGACGTTACAGCGGACCCGTCCCCAAAATAAAGGGATCATCAGTATATACTGATATAACTGATAGCCCTTTACATATCCTCATCACCCACGCAGCCACACACGCACGCGGGCTACCCGGGCGCAACCGATTAAACCGATGTGCGTGTTAAAGAAGGCAGGGTACGGTGAATGATGAAATGTATGATCCACTACTCTCATCTATCTGCGCGTTAGGTACGTAGATCAATCTTGACGACAAGTATCGCCCCCGCCAGCCTGCTATATAGCTAGATATGCTGCTGCCATGCCTGTTATTACTATATTGCTTGCTTGGGTTCCCCGCCCTGGTTCCTCGCCTATCTACATAAACAAGCAAACAAGCTAAACTAAACAAAATAGCCAAACAGTAATGAATATACGCATACATACACCCGAACTAACACACCATGTCGTTGAACCCGGCGTGGCAAATACGGCACTAACGGCGGCACGCAGCAGTATGTCATCATGATCGATGATGCATCGATCGCCCAGCTGCATGCGTGCATTCAATTCCCCCACGCACGCACGATTGATCGAGCGCATGCTCTCGCGCCCTCGCTCCACATACAGCAACAACAACAACCACATGAAATAATCATTTCGTCGTTAGTTTAGGTACACCCGGAACACCCGGTCGGGATACGGGTCCACCTTGTCACGGTTACACTACATAGGTACGTACGTACTGTTGTGTATGTATGCAGATAGGCATTACACACTAATAACTACCGACAAACGCTCCATGTTAGCGTCATCAGCAGCAGCAGCTGGCCTGGCTGGCCTAACGTTTCGGATAGTTTCGTGTCGGTCCGTTCGTTCGTTCTATTCGTTCCTTGCACCAGATAGATAGCTAGAATCGGTATGCAGCTAGGTGATTGCGGTCCGTGCGTACGTCAGTTCCAGAACCAGCCGTGGATCCCCGCTTTCAGTAGTCATGCATGTTATGTAAGCCGCCTTTCATCGTCATCGATCTCCTTGATCGTTATACATTCGCTCTCCGTCTATTGTATGTAACTCTATCCCAGCTAGTAGTACCCTAGTCCTGCTGTCCCCATAATATTTCGTACCGACCGGCTCACTGCCATGTTAAGTTATCGATTGACTTGATAACAACCATGTATGTTACGCTTTACCTATCGCTCGATGCGCCCGAACGAACGCACCTGCTGCTGCTGCTGCGCTGATTGCCTGCTAGCTGTCCGATACGGCTGTCAGCAGTCCGGTACGTCCGGCGGTACATACGTCCGGTGCGTGGTACATACGTATGTAGCTAGCATCCGGCGGTACGTCCGGTTGTACGTTCAGTACGTGTGTCCGGCGGTACGTCCGCCGGCGGTCGTCTCACTCCGAGCTTCGTCAGGAGCAGCAGCAGCAGCAGGTTCCACGCAAGGCAACGTCGGTATGTGTGCAGTCGGTCGGCGCTGCGTGCTGCTGATGCTGCACTCGTCTGCTACTGGATGCGACCTGCAGCCCTCGCCTGATGGACCTGCTGCCAGCTGGACCACGGCATCATCTACATCATCAGGTAGATACAGCTACATACGCAACCACCGCAGTATGCTGTCCTTTCCGCAGGTCCATCGTCCTATCTGCCGATAGATAGATGCCGGTAGGCAGGTAGGATCAGCAACGGCAGCAGCAGCTACAGCAGCAGATGCATGCTCCAGCAGCTAGCTGGATGGCCGCGCACGCGCTTGCTTGTGTAGCTTGCTTGTGCGTTTCGTCATGGCCGTAATAAAGTACGTGCTGACCTTACATTCGTTCGTTGGTGTACGTACGTGGTTGATGATGTATGTGCGCGCGCCGGGTGCGTGGTAGGCAGCGGCGTGCGTTGCTTACTTTGAATACAGCCAGCAGCCAGCCGCCAGCCAGCCAGCCAGCCAGCCGCCAGCCAGCCAGCCGCCAGCCAGCCAGCCGCCAGCCAGCCGCCAGCCAGCCGCCAGCCAGCCAGCCGCCAGCCAGCCGCCAGCCAGCCAGCCGCCAGCCAGCCGCCAGCCAGCCAGCCAGCCCACGCACGTCGGCGGGCGCCATGCGGTTGTCACCAAGGTCGCATGGATGGATGTGCGTGCCGGCATTTCTATCTGCATGAGCGAGCGAGGGCATTGGTATTGGTATTCAATCGGGCAGGCAGGCAGGTGCCGACGTGACTGGGCACGCAATCAAGCAGGCAGGCAGGCAGGCAGGCAGGCAGGCAGGCAGGCAGGCAGGCAGGCAGGCAGGCAGGCAGGCAGGCAGGCAGGCAGGCAGGCAGGCAGGCAGGCAGGCAGGCAGGCAGGCAGGCAGGCAGGCAGGCAGGCAGGCAGGCAGGCAGGCAGGCAGGCAGGCAGGCAGGCAGGCAGGCAGGCAGGCAGGCAGGCAGGCAGGCAGGCAGGCAGGCAGGCAGGCAGGCAGGCAGGCAGGCAGGCAGGCAGGGCAGGCAGGCAGGCAGGCAGGCAGGCAGGCAGGCAGGCAGGCAGGCAGGCAGGCAGGCAGGCAGGCAGGCAGGCAGGCAGGCAGGCAGGCAGGCAGGCAGGCAGGCAGGCAGGCAGGCAGGCAGGCAGGCAGGCAGGCAGGCAGGCAGGCAGGCAGGCAGGCAGGCAGGCAGGCAGGCAGGCAGGCAGGCAGGCAGGCAGGCAGGCAGGCAGGCAGGCAGGCAGGCAGGCAGGCAGGCAGGCAGGCAGGCAGGCAGGCAGGCAGGCAGGCAGGCAGGCAGGCAGGCAGGCAGGCAGGCAGGCAGGCAGGCAGGCAGGCAAGCAGGCAGGCAGGCAGGCAGGCAGGCAGGCAGCAGGCAGGCAGGCAGGCAGGCAGGCAGGCAGGCAGGCAGGCAGGCAGGCAGGCAGGCAGGCAGGCAGGCAGGCAGGCAGGCAGGCAGGCAGGCACGTACCATGCATCGCTCTCCGGCATTGCACACCTCCGACGTACGACAGCATGTATGGTTACCCACCCTCCCACCTATCCACGCACCCGCATCTACGTACGTATGTGCGCCTCCTTAATCCAGACATCCCCAACCGCCCATACATATCGTCGGTCCGTCCCTTGGATCGTCCCCACCTAGCCTGCTCGCACGAGGAACCGACATGCATGGCCGACCCGCTACGTACCGCCTGCTGCTACAGCCGGCGAGACGGCCCAGTCGCCGCCGGGCACTCGCTGCTGTGCTGCGCCTTCCAGTGCTCCCACTGACAGCCGCCGCAGCAGTACTGAACGGTACGGCAGGCCGTACAGGTTTTCCACCCGGTGATCGCCGCCTCGCTGGGACCCTCCAGGTTGGTGCAGGCGGGGTTGGCGCACAGCCGCGTGCCGGAAGCCTCCACCGCCACCGCCACACTGTACGGCGACGGCAGCTCTGCGGCGGTACGGCTGCCGTACTTTGCAACCACCACCTCCCGGAGCACCCGGAGCGCTGCTGGCAGCTTAGGCAGCTCACCCCAGCGACCGCCGGACTCGCAGCAGCAGGTGCTGCTGGTGCTAGCAGCGTGGTCGACCGTGGCGGAGCCCTCGCCAGCAGCAGGAGCCGTCGATGCGGTGTCGCCGCTGCCGCTGATCGCGCACGCGACTTCCGCCGTGTCGTGTTCCGCCATAGCCTCCAGGGCGGCCAGCAGGGCTTGGCGGCCGTGGCGGCAAAGCAGGTCCCGGAGCCAGTCGTCGAGCAGGATGTGGGGCGGCGGCGGTGCTGCTGCAGCCGGCGGCGGCGGTGATGGAGCCGATTGCTGGGAGGCGGCGGAGCCGGACCGACTTGAACCAGCGGCAGTTGCAGCGCCGGCAACAGTAGCCGAGGGGGACGCAGAAGGCTCGACGGGCCCCGCGTCTCTCGAGGCGGCGGCATGCGCGAGTTTTGGTGCGGCCACGTTGTGTGGAGCGGCAGCCGCCGCCCCGCAGTGCGCGAGGCTGTTGCTGCTGTTGCTGCTGCTGCTATTGCTGTAGCTGCTGGTACTGCATTGGCCGGCAGCCACTGCTGCCCCTGTCAGTTGCTGGTGCTGCTGCTGGTGCTGCTGTTGCTGCTGGCTGCTGCCACCAGCAGCCTGCCGGCGGATGTGCGCTCCAACGGACTTGGGCAGGGCCACCGCCATCACCTCCAGGATGTCCAGCACCGCCGGCACCAGCTCCGCAAGGTGAGGCAGTCCGCCGCCCGCCGCGGCGTTGCTGCCGCTGCCATTGGTCCCGCCATCTGCGTCAGCCTCGCTGGCCTCCGCCTTTTCCTCTTTCCCTCCAGGTTGCTGCTGTTTGAGCTGCTCCAGGACCTTTTGAGTCCAGGCCATGAAGTCCAACCCCGTCGAGAGGAACGCCGCCCAGGCCAAGTACGGCTCCGCAGCTGCTGCTGAGGCCGCCGCCTCGGCCTGCTGGCAGCGGTCCCGGGCAGCCAGGCACTGCAGCGCCGCCTCCAGCACCCAGCGCAGCACCGCCCGGCCCATGGCTGCTGAGAACCAGGTGTCGGCCACCCGGGCCAGCCACAGCGCGTTGGGCAGCCACTGCGCCAGGGCAAACACCGCCAGCTCCCGCTGCTGCGCCGCCGCGTGTGTGCCCGGCACGGGGCAGCCGCCTAGCCGCTCGGCCATAGCCCAAAAGGACGACGTGAAGGCCATCACACCGCCCGCGCTGCCGCCGCAGCTGCCGGCAGCAGCCGCACTGCTGCAACCGTCCGCCGACGGCGGCTCCAGCGCGTCGTTCAGCTCCAGAACGATCCGTGGGTCGGCCGACTGCCGCTGCGCCACGCCATTGTCAACTACTGGAGCGCCTGTTGCAGCAGCAGCAGCAGCAGCCGCCGAGGTGGCGGCGGGGTCAAGGGCCGGGAGCAGCACCGCGGCCAGCTGTTCCAGCAGCGCCGCAAGGTAGACCGTCATGACCACCTCGGCGTCCTGATGCTCGTTGGGCCCTTCGTCGTTCGACGAGTCCATGGCTTCGAAGGCCCGGCCCTTGAACACGTCGGTGGCCTTGCGAAGCGTGATGATGAGGGAGGAAACGTCGCGGGCTGACCCGTGGGCCAGCATGGCGGGCCAGGCGCAGGGCCAACGGATAAGGTGGTTGACGGCGCACAGGCAGGAGGTTTCACATTGCGCAGTGGCAGCGGTGGTGGTGCTGCTGCTGGCGGTGGTGGTGGTGGCGGTGGTGGGGCGGGATGTGGCGGCTGCGGAGCCGGCGGTGGGGATGGAGGTGGGAGGAGGAGGGGTAGGAGCAGGAGCGGCGGTGGCCCAGCCGCGGATCAGCTGCTCCAGGGCGGGCACCAGTCCGGCGCGGAGGGCGCAGCTGAGGTTGAAGAAGCTGCCACTGGTGGGGAGAAAACCGGCGGTAGCGGCAGCAGGGACTGCAAGGCGGCACCGAAGGGGATCATCGCGCAAAAATGATTAATTAATTGGAAAAATATGCAACAACGTGCAAAATATAATAAATAATCCCTCGGGAGCTTGCGCGTTAAATAATAAACAATTGCCGGAGGGGCTGCGCGATAAATGAAAATTGTATCAATAGTTCCAGCTGCGCGCTGATCAGACACAAGTGCGTGGATGGGACTGCAGCTGTTCGGTAGCTAGGTCCGAGTTGGATTGAGATGCGCAACGTGGTCATCAATGTAGCTAGCAACAGTGCGTTCATGGCTATTTCTTTATCTTATTGATCTGTCTTATCTGCTGTCGCTTGCGTACGGCAGTATCGGCGGCCTCCCTATGCAATAGACCGTTTTCCATATGCAATAGATATATACCATGGCGCACACACAAAATGTATGTGCGCACACACACAGCCCAAAATGTTTTTGCGCGCATATATACACAGTCCCTTCCCCGCTTCACTTACCCCGCACAGCAGCGACCTCGGCGGCAGAGGCGCGGTCCAGCGAGGTCGTCTCCTCCGCGGCGACGGCCGCGTCCATCACTACCCCTTGCGGTGGCCGTTGAGGCGGCGGCGGCGTCAGTTGTGGCGACAGCCGCAGCCGCGGCGACGGCGGTTGCGGCAGGTCCAGGCGCAGCAAGCCGCCGATCAGCTGCAGCGGCCGGTGGTCCGAATACTGCAGCTGCACGCGGGGCCTCCGCATGAGCCGCACCACCAGCTGCCACAGAGCCCCGAGCCGGGTCGACGGGGCGGCCATGGCGGCATCCCCGTCACCACCCGCCGCCCTGCTGCTGGCGGTATCCGCGCTGCTGCTGCTGCTGCTGCTGCTGCTGGTAGCGCTGCTGATAGCGCTGCTGTTGGCGCTGTTGCTGCTACTGCTGGTGCTGCTGCTGGAGTTGGTGATGTTATCGCTGCTTCTGGTGCTGCTCTCACTGCTGCTGACGTTGTCGTCGCTGCTGTCGCCGCCGGTGCTGCGGGGCGGCGCCACCATCAGCTGCCTGGGCCGCATCCGCAGCGTCAGCCGCACCAGCAGCAGGGCCGGCTCCACCAGGGTCAGCTGGCTGCCTCCCGGGAGGTGCTCCACCGCCACGTCGTCCCGGACCACCACCTGCAGCGCCGCGAGCACCAAGTCGAACAGGTGGACGGGCCGGTACAGCAGCGGTTGGGGGCCGGCCGCCGCCGCTGCGGCCGTCGCCGCCGCCGCCGCAGGTGGCGCCGCCGCCACGGCCGTCGCAGCGGCGGACGCCGCATCAGCAGCAGCCCCCGTCGCCGTCCCCGCTTGGGTGGCCACGTACTGATGCTGATCGGGTATCACCAGGTGCCAGACCAGGCAGATCGCGCCCATGCGGGACAGCAGGCGGTCCACGGGCCCCTTGCGCAACGGCACAGGGGATGGTGGTGGCTGGTAAGGAAAGCTGGCGGCGGCGGCGACGGCGGCGGTGGTGCTGTTGCTGGCCGCGGAAGCAGGGGTGGTGGCGGCAGTGCTGTCTGCTGTTTTGATGCTGGCTGCCGCTGCGGCGGTTGTGATGGCGGTGGTGGCCGCGGTGCCGGCGGTGGTGGTGGCGGCGCCAGTAGTGGTAGTAGTGGCGGTGAAGGTGGTGGGGATGCCGTCGTCCGGCCGGCACCAAATCTCGGGCAGCACAGCAGAGGGCAGTCCAAATCGCGGGCCCTCGCCATTGGTGAGTGGCAACCTGCATCCGATGATCTCTCGCCCCAACAGGAACTGCAGTTAGGGTCGGACAGGGCACATATTCGTCGGGCGGCGGGCGGGGTTGTGGGGCAGCAGTCAAGTACCGTATGTATCTTTACTAGGATATGTACATGTATATGTACCAAAGGTATTCTGCTAACGTCAATGATAACCGTTGTGTAGGTGTGCATTGTTGCGTTCCTTGCTTGGAGCAGCGAGCTTTCGATGAATCTGGCGGAAAATAAGTAGCAAGCTAAGGTCAACCTAGTTGTTTAAACTTTGGTTTGTTAATGTTGTTATTACCGGCAAGAAAGCTGCGTAGAGACCCGCAGCCCTCGCTGAATCTGCTGTGTATACCCTCGTTTCCCAGCCAAGCAATCAAGCAGCCCGCCCGCATGCCTCGTCCCCTGAACCGAAGCAGACACAGGTATTTGATTGCCAGCGTACGGAATAATAGAAATTGACTTAAAGAACGTTACAGCGGATCACAAGCAAAGGGATCAACTGTGTATAAAAATATTACAAGCAATCTCATATGGGGGGTTAGTGAAGTTGCTTGTTTCCTGAACATATACTAAGAAGTTTTTTGGGACCCCCAAAACCGACCGGCCGACATTGCCGTACAGTTCCGGAGCAAATATGTTTCCATACACACTTAAAACTACATCAAAATGAACCGGAAAAAAGTCTGTAGATGCTTCACAGCAATATGTTTATTTTCAGTTGGGAAGTACGCAGGGGACCCTTGGCAATGGGCCATGACTGTAGGCAGGGGGGCAACGGGGTGCTCCCCACGCCCCTCGCCTGGCTACCCCAGCCACGCCATGTACGTGTTGGCCACGCAGCTTATCTGCTTGGGTGTCGCAGGGCCATCCAGCGCCGGGCCCCACCAGGCACCGGGAGATCAGCTCCTTCCGGGCGCTTATTAATATTACATGTAATATTACAGCTCACATTCCGCAATCCACTCGTCCCCCCGCCAGCTTTATCTGCCGAAACTTACTTGGAAGCACATCTCCTGTCTGTTCCGGGTTATTACCCTGCTTTGGCCTTCTTTATCACGGCCCGCAAGCCGCAACTCCGACGGTGACCGCATGTTTATTTATTTCAAACACCACCTACTTCGCAGCAGCGATTGCCACCACGTAACCATTTTTATGCATTATTGTAATTACCCTAGAAACATGTGAGCGAGGGACGTCCTTAACATAGAGGCACTGCTGGACATGGCGCTCCCAAATGACTACAGTTGGGAAGGTCTACGGGACTGTGTAACGCCTTTGGATATTGCATAGTAATTATTGCATAACAGTGGTGTGTTTACGTCTGTATATCTTTAATGATCTAGGCTCCCGCCATTCTAGTGGCAAAGGAGTTGACCCCTACACTAATCATATGGTCTGCCTTAATACTGCAAACAAAAGAAGTCAGTGAAAGGATGCTATCTATACATTTTGCAGTTCAAATGATCCTCCGAAATCTCCCAGCCGACGCATGTCGTACGAAAAACTTTGGCAGGCTCGTGCATATTTTTCCGTTCGCCATTCTCAGATATAAAATTGATTTTATTAAAGAGGTTAGTTTATACAAAGTAAAGCAGCATATGTTTAGTCTCTGCGCTTCCTACCCCTGCTGTCCTCCCCCCCCCCCCCCCGGCTCATATTATGAACCTACCATACCGTGAGTACCCAAACACATTAAATGAAAATTTAACGCGTTATAAGTGCCTGCCCGGCCCGCCAGCTGTCCGTCAACTAACACAAGTTGCCCTTGCATACCTGCAGGCACGGGCTCGATAGTGCAGCCCTGACTTTCGGCAGCAGTCGCCGCCCCACATCCCGCGCGCAGCCACCTCGCGCCGCCGCCGCCGCCGCCTCCAGGATGCCCTGCTTGCCCGCGATGCCGTGCAGGGCGCAAACGATGCAGCCCAGGATTTCAGTGACGCCCCGGACGATGTTCTGCACGCCGTGCGTGCCACGACGCCCAGCCGCCACCGACCCATGGGCCACCTCCAGCGCCCGCAGCAGGAATCGCGCAAAATGCTCCAGTACCTGGCTATCACCAAGGGCATCCAGGCACGCCTCAAACAGCGCGGTGCCTGTGACATCGTCCCCTGTCAGTGGGGTGTTGTTAACCACGTTCTGAGCGCAGCAACTGAAGATCAGGCTGAACTGAGCGACTAGCCGCAGCTTGGGCTCCAGACCCGTCAGCGTATCCTCGTTGAGGCCGTCGTGCCACGCCGCCAGCAGCGCGGCGTTGCACTGGAATGTGCCCATCTTGACAAGCGCTAACGACAGCTGGCCCGCACTGACAGCTCCTGCTGCTGCTGTGGTAGCTTTGGCGGCGGTGGCGGTGGCGGTGGCGGTGGCGGAGGGAGTAGCTGCTAGCGACGATGCCGCGGCCGACGAGGACGACGGGGCGGGGCTCGGCACCTTGAGAACGTTGCTCTTGATTGTTAGGGACATCACGCTGGACAATAACGCCTCCAGCCGGATAACAGTCCGTGCGGAGGAGGCGGGGGGCGGACGGCCGCCGACGAATGCGACTCCGGGACTGCCGGCAGAAACGGAGCCAGCAGTAGCAACGTCGGCGCGGGCTTGGGCGGTGATGAGGTAGCGGAGGTCCAGCAGAATTCTGAAGTGCAGGTCTAGGATGGCGTGCCAGAGCTCTGCATCGATGGCGGCGGCGGCGGGTGACGGCACGGCGGTGGTGGCGGCGGCGGCACGGTAGGACGCCTGAGAGGTGAAGGATGTGGTTGCGCTCTCGACCAGGGCATTGAAACGTTGAATCTCCCTGGATCCAAGGCTCACCAGCTTGCCGCGCTTCGCCTCGTCGCGGAGGCGATACACAGAATCGATCAGATCTTGCAGGAATTTCATATCGTCGCCGCCGCATCCGAAGTTGCCAGCAGTATTATTATTATTATTATTATTATTATTATTATTGCATGATGACGAAGCGGCGACGCCGGCGGCGACCGTCTTGGAGTGTGATGAAGCGAAAGCAGAAGTTCGAAGTTCCCATGAGTCGTCTGCTGGTCCAGCCGGCGCTACTGCTGCTGGGGCTGGTCTAGCCGACCATGTAGCGTGCGACAACTTGAGGGCTGCGAGGGCGTCAGTATTGACGGGCTGCTGCTGCGAGGTCTGCAGCTGGTGCTCCATTCCTGCTGGTGGTGGGTTCATTCCTGGAGACGACGGAGATTACGGAGGTAGGTTTGGTAGGCCTGTCTAGCCTGTTGCTACTACTGCTGTTGCTGCAGGCGGGCGGGAGCGAGCTTCTGAATGGGCCGCGGCTCACGTCAAGTTGCTGCTACGGACGGCGGCGGATGGATGGTTTAGATAGCTGGTGGTGATGATATCGGTCCTGCTGTCTGGGGAAATGAACGAATTCCCGTCGGTGCACACGTGGATAGTGCAACCGGTATGTAAGAATCAGCAGCGGAAGGTTTGACGGAGACGGACGTCCATCCCACAGCGGAAGCAAAAGCCAGCAAGCAGCGGTGGTGATGCGTGATGATCAATGTCGATGATGATGATGATGATGATGATGATGATGATGATGATGATGATGATGATGATGACCTACATACAGCGGAAGCAAGTAAAGCAAGCGAGCGAGCAATCAAGCAAGCAAGCAGCGGCGGCGGTGAGGATTTCGATGATGACGTGCGTGGTCGTCATTACTGGCAGCAGGTAGCTACGTAGGGTAGGTAGATTCGGTCGTCGTGCGCGTGTACGTCTGCGCGCGGCTGCTGACATGCATGTATGATGATCAATTGCGGGACGGCGGGCCCTATTACCGACCCCTAGTACCCCTATCGAGCGACCAAACGATCGGCTTAGTTACTGCAGTTATTACTGCATACCTACCCTTATTTGCTAGCTGTACTAGCTGGCGGCGAACGAAGTGTGGCAGACAGGCTACTGTTCCTGCGTGCTGGAAATTAACATAACAACATATATACACAAGTAGTTACAACGGGCCCGGACGGACGGATGCGTCTCTACGTAGGCATTGACGCGCATACATCGCACATAGCATTGGCAGACGCGCGCGTTCCCATCGACTATTATCCGTCCCTTGCTTTTGCGTGTATGGGGCGGTACGTGCGTGTTCGTTAGCTCGACGCAGGGCACGTCGGTGTATGTTGGAACAAGCCCCGATGGAATAGATGCGTGGAATGCATGAACAAAATACGCATGAAAATTGAATCCAAGCAATATAAGCAAACAAACAGTGCATGCGAACGAAGGAGTGTGCCACGTACGGCAGCTGCTGCTGGTTGCATTGCGCCCAGCAGGCGGTTAATCATTCATCCAATTCATCTATCCCGCATGCGTGCATGTGGCGCAAGCAAGCAAAGCAGCAGGTTGCTTGGGCGGCGGGTTCGTGCTTGCGTGTTGGTCGGTGCCATCGCAACCGGCGGCAGGCATACATACGTGCTTAATTGCTAGGTAGATAGGCAAGTAAGTAATGAATGAACCCCATTGGCATACAGCAGGACTCACCGCCAACAAGGACTGCTGCGGTCAATGATCGCGTCAGGACGGAGGGAAGCGCCTGAAGTCGCACAATCAGCTCTGTTTTTGAGGCTGTGGCGGAAGTTGCTTGCGGATACCGTATACGATATCCGCTACAAATAACTATGCAGCCTGCTGCTGCGATAGGTTAACTATTCCCGACCGTGACGGTTTCTTAATAAGGATCGGTAAGGTTTGCTCCTATGTGCTTATTATAATTGCTGTGCGCATGCAGGTCACCACTTCTGTACGAACCTGGGCCCCGCTCAAGCACTTGCCTAGAAGCTGCGAGGGGCCCTGCTGGCAACGGCTCGCAGATAAGCCCGCCGGAAGCATCCGGAGTCCATTATTAATACACATGATAGTAATGCATTTTGTATTGAGATTAAAATTAAACAGCAAAGAAGTCCCTGCTGCATACAGGCGGCGTATGTATGTCTATCTGTCGGACCGCCGAGCGATCGAGATTGTACCGCCGGGCGGGCGGTAAAATCTAGAAACAAAAAGGCAGGATTAAGACGATACGCCGTATACCTTTTTATCAGATTCAACCAGCAGTAAATAAAAGATGAATCTTATTTTATTTCAGAATGAATTTGAGGCAGGGCACTCACCAACAGCAGGACGGATGGATTCCAACTAACGTACGTGATCAGGCGAGCGATTGCGATAGATAGGGTCAGACAGGTAGGGTCGATTGTGTTCAATCAGTCCACGAACAGATCGAAGGAAACATATTATTGCCCCTATGATGTCGTATAAGCAACTCGCTCCGTCTTGAGTTCCGAAGGGTTCCAATCGCTCGCATGATTTGTATGTACGTTTGATGAGGGCGGTTGCAATAGTTGCAATGGGCGGATCGATTGCGTCGTGCGATCAGGAGCGATCGCGTCGATCGATAGATCGTTTTGTGCGCATTCTACGTAGGAGTAGTACTGAATGATATATATGTAGGTGCGATATTGATTACGTAGGGCAACCAACGGCGGCCCGATGTATGCCGCCCCGCCCCACGCAGCCGCCCCTGCCCCATACATACATTATTGATCCACGCTAGGTTTGCTTGCCCAGCGTAATATTATTCCTGAAGTTATTATTTTTGATGGTCATCCCGCAAGCAATCAAGCAAGCAAATCGAAGGATAGAGATCGATCGCATCCCTCGTTCGACGTCGCTGTCCCGTGATCAGTCCCGTGCGTACGTGCCTTAGTTACCGTAAGTTCGGGCCCAGCCGCACTGCGTGCGCGCGCAGTGCGGCGGGGCCCGAACTTACGGTAACTAAGAAGCCTAAAGAAGCTTCGTTAGTGGAAAAGTAGGTGGCAGAGCTCAAATTTGTGGACCATGCATGCATACGATAAAGCGACAGCGGCGCGCGGCCAGTAATGCTTTTGCTACTTTTGCTGTTTATGCTATTTATGCGGCTGCGTAGGCCGCACGCTGGCAAGGATGCATGCATGGATAGCTAGCTAGCTAGGGGTACGTATGTAAGTAGGGTACGTATGTAAGTAGGTGTACGTAGGTGGCTGGGCTCGCTCCAGGCCCCATCCACCTACACGCACAAGCGAGCCACGGCCAGAGTGCGTGCACTGCTGCTGACAAAACGAAGCAGTATGTATCCCGTTGGTTTCTTCCTTATTTGGCCGTTACAAGGTGCGTGGACCCTTACTTTTTACATGTCCCCAGCGACCGGGCGATCCGATGGGCCTGCCTGGCAGGTAGCTACATTCCATTTGTATGCGCGTACGTAATCTCATTCATCAAAAATAAAACCCCAACACACCACGTACGGATTGGCCATAATAACAGCCACAGCCACGCGCCTGCATGCACGCATGGAGCAGCAGCAGCAGCCATACATACACCCAGGTACCGTATCTGCTGATTGTCCCAACCTCGATCGCGCGATCGTCTCATCAAGCCCCATGCTAGATGGTGGCAACAGCAGGGGCGTAGGGCAAGTAGGACTCCGCGAGCGAGCTAGCCTCGTCGCTCGCCGTCCCTTGCGCTCTCGGCGCCCGACCTCAGCCCCTTCGGCCCCCTCAGCCCCCTCGGCCCCCGCCCTAGCTACCTCGGCCCCCGCCCTACCTCGGCCCCCTCGCTCAGCCCCCTCGGCTCCTGGGCCCCTTAGCCCCCGCGCCCGCCTGGGCCCCCTCATCAGCCCCCTCGGCCCCCTGGCTGGGCCCCCCACATATGTACGTACCCTTTGGGGTCCGCTGCAACTTGTAACGTTCATTCATTCATTCATTCATATGTACCTGCGTGTGGGTCTGCCTGTAACACGAGGCTGAAAAGCGCACTTGATGCTAAGGAGCTCGAATTCCTGTTACACTCTTCCCCCCTTACTTGGAGCGAACATCCTCGGGCGACTCCAGGACGATCTATGATACCCGTCGTAGCTCTGAATGGAGGGCCTTGGTTTGTAAGGGCGGGCTGGTGAGTATCGCCTTCCCGGAGGATATCCACCTTCAGGTGGGGACCGAAAGAGCGTGGATCAAGTGTATGTGCCTCGTGTGCGCCAGTCCGTTGCTTGCATGCTTTCGGGGTGCGACCTCGGGACCTTAGCCGAGGCCTCCTGGCAATTCGCACCACTGTAAGACGCGATCTAACAAGAAGTACTAGTGACTGAGTAGACTGAAGGCCGGAGACACAGATATATAGTAAGCAACTACGCGAGTCCTGAAAGGTGGTATCAAAAGATACCGAGAATGGCTGACGACGGTAGGGACGGACTTAGATAGTAGTGCGGATGTGTCGCGTCCGGGAGGCACCCGGGTGTCTCCAGGGAGGTGCGGCCCTGTGCGGCCTAGCTGGTTCCGTAAGCAGAAACGGAAACCAGGAGTTAACCGGAAGTTAGGAATGTCACATTACGATGATGATAATGATAATGATATTGTGTAAGGTGCGAAGCCTTGTGTTACACTGCCCTGCAGCATGCATGCTGTATGCTTAGAACATACAGGAACACGCACGACCAAGCCCAGACCCAATGACCCATGCTAGCTGTATATATGTATGTGTATCATTAAGGTTGTTTCAGGATGCTACAGAGGACCCCGGGGGTCATCGGTGACAGCCATACATCGGCTACATCGGCATTTGTATAGCTAGTATAGCCAGCCGTCTGTGTAGTCTGCAAAGCAAGGACATTCATCCTGACGTCAAATTTGACCATTGTTCCCACAGGCGGCGTTATTATGTATAAATGACGTTACAGTGGATGGAGGGTGCGTGGACCCCGCGGTTCTAGCGGTTCATGGGTGACAGCCAGAGCGAGCATCTATCCTCAAGTCACCAGCCAATCAAGCACTGCAAAAAAAACGAAGCCGCCACGTGCGCCACTGTGATGCAACGGACAGCAGCGAAGCTCCGGAAAGGCGCCGTCATTCGGCGGCGGGCTGCATCCTTGCCTGCCTGTGGCGGCTGCTGGACCCCATGAACAGGGTGGCTATCGCTAAGTCCCTGCTGGCCGCTCTGCTGCCAGCGGGCAGCAGAGCGGGTGTGGAATGAATGTGCTTGCTGGGGCGCGATTGATTGATTGAAGGGCCTGCTGTCCGGTCGGTGTGTGCGTGCGCCATGTGTGGTTGCAGGCGCGGCGTCGTTTTGCAGCAGGGTGTGCATGTTGTATGTGTGTGGCTGCTGCGGCCGCTGCACTGCTAGTCTATATATGTACCTCGTCTATACACGGCTGGTGTATGCTCCACGGCAATCCACGGCGGGTTGCCTATCTATACATGGTCCATGTATGTAAACGTGTATGGGCTGTATGCAGCTGGCACAGCTATACACGGCCGATCGATATATTCTCAATGCATGTGTACATGGCTGAGGTGAAGTCTTTGTGTGCATACCATGGCTTGAACCCTAGAGCAGGCAGGTTCAGGCTTGCTTTGGTTTTAAATTGTAGTGAAAGTTAACAGGTTTCACATGTCTCCCATCTCGAGAAGCCTTTGGCCGCGCCTTGTTACAATTGGTGTCGAGTATCAGTACATTCCGTACGACTTCGTCAGGTCATGAGTTCGATTCTGGATGGGTGTGGGGAAGGATTCCACTCCAGAAAACCTGCTAGGGACGCATGTGCCGGAGTCGGTCTGGGGGGAGCCACATGAAATGACACGAGGTCTGGTTGTAAACCGCTCGTGGTAGGGAAGGCAAGGCGGAGTGGCCTGTGCACTGTGATGACGCAGTGAGGAACGAGGACGTTCCCTTCAGGAGGGGAAGAATGTAATGCCGGGTTACAGTATAAGACCCTACAACTGACCCTGCACAGCATCTCAAGAAGCCTTTGTCCGCACCGTGTTACAGTGGCCCTTACTGAACTACACCCCGCCGCCTGCTGGCTATGTACTCTCTCTGCTCGCCCAGTATTACCGTATTGGACAGCATGTCACAAAGCCAGCCTGCTGGCCACCCACGTATACGTACCCAGCAGCCCTGGCTACAGATAGAGACATGGGCCCGCCCGCCCCGCCGCAAACCAAGCAAGTCACCTGCTGCCATTTATTACTCTCCTGAGTAAGGCCGCTAGCTCCAGCAGCAGGCCACAGTCCATCCATAGCCGCCTCGGCTACCCGGTACCCGCAAGCCACAGTTCAGACTCCTGGCCTCGCTCCCGGCAGAAACCCGAGAGACTCGAGAAGCCTTTGGCCGCGCCGTGTGATTGCATTAGCTAGCTAGCTATATATCTTGCTCGCGCGCCGCGCGCCAAGCAATCGCAACACGCATGAACAACATATATGACGGGTGGGGTTATGGCCCGCTGTGATTGTCCAATTTGTTTGCTTTGTGTGACCCCCTAACTCTTAACAGATGCAACTACTAGACGCACGGTCCCCGGACCAGTCGCCCAAAGTCGTGCCCCGTCAGCTCCTGCTAGCCCTGAGACAAATATTGTCATTTCTGTTACAGATAATGGCTGTGCTCTCACGGCCTGACCGAAGGAAAGGCCGCATCGAACAACAAAAACAATTCAGTATCTAACGGACGAGCCGATACAGTTTGTGCATGAAACGGAAATGGATGTTCTTGTATTACCCCTACAAGCCTAGCTCTTGTGCAACCGGTAAAATTGGTGCGCTTGACATACAATTGTGCGGGACGACTGGACGAAGGAATGTGCCTGCCCCGTAACGAGGAGACACAAACATTATGGAGTTATGGAGAAGTTAGTAATTGAACATCAGCTCTTCAGCGATAAGCACCTTCTTGAAGCTTCCACATGCCATCGCTTGCTTCCATCAGGTTCCATCGCCACCATAGGCCTCCATCGCCGGGCCCCTGACCCGATACCTCCCGACACTGTACGGCAGGTGTAACTGAGCGAAGCTGCAGCGATCCAGTAGCTCAGACATCTACCTTGTTCGTTACCGGGAACGAGCGCCTTTCAGTAGTATAAACTCTCGGGCGCCATTTTATTTATTTATGATGACGCCGACAGGCAGGGCGAACAGGATAGAAAGAAACGCATGACGCACCGCCTGCTACCTACCTACCTACCAAGAAAAAACGCATAACGATTTCGAGCAAGCCAGCGGTAGCCAGCCAGCCAGTCGATTGCAGCAGGGTATGCAGCGAGGGTGGCGGTGGCATCGTGACTGCCTCGAGGGCGCGGCCCCCTCCTCCGTGAGATGTCCGGCTGCAAACGAGCACATACATGCCCCACATACACATACACACGCAGATTCCCGTGCTCCCGAGATACGAACTACGATGCAGGCAAAATGAGTGTACTGTGACTCTGTGAGCGAACGATGGATCGTGTTACATACCATGCACCTAAATTGTTAACGACTGAAGGGATGGCGTGTTACACTTTGGGTGAGTCGCGCGCCGCACATATGTCGTACGGTCGAGTGCCGAGGTCCCACAGAGAGATGGCCACAGGCGAACGCCCGGCTCGGTTCGCCCGTCTGTCTCTCTGTCAGTCTGTCAGTCTGTCAGTCTGTCTGTCTATGAGTGTCAGGAAGAGCGATTCGATTGGCTTCTGGCGCCGCGTGCACCAGCCACATGCCGTACACACCACTGTCAGCCCGTCTTCGACACACACAGGCGCGTCACGAGAAATCAGATCCAGATCCAGTACTTGGACACATTTATCGCAAGTTACACGTTACAACGATCAAACCAACAGCCACCACCTGAACCAGCTGAAGCCGCCCGCGCGTGCGGGTACCAAATCGCCAGCGCCCTCACGCCTTGCAGCACGCACGATGTATGGCCCCCCTACTCCCCTCCTGTCTGTTAGATGGTCACAACGGGAAAGAGCCGATGAGGGATGGTGCGGGTTTAGAAATCCATTACAAACCCGCGGCCGCGCACGTCCAGCATGCCCGGGCACAAGCCCGCATACTAATATGTATGCCGGATTGTGTGTAGAAGAAACGCGTGTTGGATGATTAACCGCCTGATGATGCGCGGCGGCACCACCGGGTCGGTGGAACAGCGTCAGTGATCGCGCTGTTCGACAACCGCAACCGACAACCGCAACCGGCAACCGACCCATTCGTATCACTGCTGCACGTGTACCGTAGCATTTGCGAATGGAATACCAATAACACCGCCGCCGCATTTCACCTCCCTTCGGTTGAGCACATTCAGCCCCTGCCGCCAAGAGCCACCAGGGGAGGGACAACCCTGCCGGTGACCCCATCCACAGCCCTAGTCCCACTCACACCCTCAGTCCCCCGCCACATACAGCCACGCTGGTAGCAATAAAAATGGGGTGGCCCTTCAGCAGCACTAAGAAAACAATGACACCTCTTGCGTAATCATCCTCACATCCCGCGCGTTGTGTGCATCCGACATCTCTGACTCGTACATGGTACTTGTGGCCTTGGTCGTCGAAGAGTACGGCCCGCTCCTGTCGCTCGCGGCTCGATCGCAGCCCTCCTGGCCGCCCCTCTCCGCGCCCCCCCGCCGAAGTAGCTAGCAGTCGTCAATCCAGTCTCGCATCTCTCTCAACCCCCTTACTATTTCACCCACTCATTGTTTCTTTGTCGGATGGGGACCAGCTGCGATTACACTCGCTTACGGGTGGCGTCCATAACAACGGCCATTCGTTCAGGTCTCTTAAACCAACGACACCCGTTAGATCCTGAAAAAAACTCCATCTGGTCGCAGTTCCCACAGTTCACTGTCTAAGGCGTCGCGTTACGCACATTCCTCTGCGCTCACCAAATAAGTTGTGACTACTGAAGAATTGAGAGCCGTGGATATGCGTGTATATATGTGCCGTCTATTTGCTGATGACCCGCGGGTCGGTCACCGCTTAGATGAGCCGCACCAGCCGGACAGCCACCGGCGCGCCGCACCGGCGGAGCCACCGTACCGTCTCTGCTCCAACGCCGTGCGCGCCATCGCCGTGGCCTTGTCCAGCGTTTTCACAAGCGCGTACAGCATGGAGTTGACGTGTACGGTATCGTCCGGGTGCGTGTTGTACGACAGGCGCTGCTCGTCCAGCGAGCGGACGTCCGCGTGGAAGGCGCGGCGCATGTCGTGGATGTGCTGTCGGATCTGGCAACCAGGAAGGGGGGGCCGGACCCCGTGGGGGTTTCGGATGTTGACGTGAGAAATAATCAATCCGGCAGGCGATGCGTGGGTTGAAGAAGGTGCAAGGTGCGGCTGCTGCTGCTGCTGCTGGATTTGCGCGGCCGATATACCGTCATACATACATACATACATACATACCGCCGGGAATCCGACCACCCGCGCGTCTATCTTCACACAGCGCGTAGGTAAGAACTGACACGGCAGGCCTGACCAGCAGGCGCATAATCGATTATCGCTCCACAACAACAAACACGCTCAGAATGGCTACTGCCCAATCCCGAGTGGCGGCACAGCTATCGCCGGTCCTCGGTAAAATGGGGATCGGGCACGCGCCCTTGGTTGAGAGCGAGGGGGCGGAGCCCCCCTTACGCCCCTCTCCCCCGAATCCGGGAGAGCGTGATTCGGCAATCTTTCCGTCAGGGCTGGGTTAGCAGCCCTTGGCCAGCGTCGGGCCCGTGCGTTCGGATATGCAACGAACGATACAAACATCGCACGCCGTCTTTGAAGCTGATAACAGAAGGTGAAGTAGACAGCGCGGTGCGTGTGTACGTTGCAGATGGCAGCCAGTTTGTTGGAATCCGCTGCTCCCGGCGGTGTGGACTCCGCTGAGATGGGCTCGCCCGGGTGTATTCTGGGCCTGCTTCTCCGGTGCGCATGTGCTGTTTTCCCACATCGCCGGTAAGGCGGATTAGCTTTCCGCCCCGCACCCTCTTTCCCGCACCCTCTTCTCCTCCCCACACGAGATAGGCCCACACCCCCAAAGCAGTCCGAAGCGACCCACCTGCAGGCGGCTCAGATGCAGCTCGTGTACGGCCGCCCGCAGCTCCGCCACCGCCGGGCTGTCGCGCGGTGGCGGCGGCGCCGCCGCCGCCGCCTCGCCCTTCCCCGCCGCCTCGGTCCCGTCCTCCCCTCTGCCCGCCTTCCCGGGCGTCTCCTTCGGCCGCCCTTCCTGCCTTCCCCCGGGCTGCTGCGCCTCCACATCCTGGGCCCGGACAGACTTGGGGATACCCGCCTTGACGGCAGCGGCGGCGGCACCGCCGCCGCCGTCCCGGCCGTGCGCGGCCGCTCCACCGCCGGCTCCCGCCGCGGCTGCCGCCGCAGCAGCCGTGACGGGGTCCAGCAGCGCCGCGGTCGCCCGGGCCACGCGATCTAGCGCCGCAAGCACGCCCTGCGACATCCCTCGCGGGGGAGGGGAGTGTAGGGTGCACGCCCAGCAACACAGTGGCCAGTAGGGGATGCAGCGGGACATTGAGAAGTTGAGACGGCGGGGCGGCGAAGAGGAGGGCGGCTGCAGCGAAGAGGCGCGGTGCGGTGCGGTGCGGTGCGGATTGAGGGTGGGCTGTACCGCCAGGACAACCAGGGTGGGGTTGGGATGGAGCGGGCCCTCCTGGTTGCCAGATCCAGATCCAGATCCAGATCCAGATGACAGCGCGGAAGGTGGGGTGGTGGGGGTGGAACGCCAAGAGACGGTTGCGGGTTGCGTGGCCGGGGCCTCGGAGGTCTCAACATCCACCCCCCCCGCCAGCCCACCCCGACCACCACCCCCCGCCAGCCCACCCCGACCACCCCTGCCCGCCAGCCCACCCCGACCACCCCCCCCCGCCAGCCCACCCCGACCCCCCCCCCCGCCAGCCCACCCCGACCCCCCCCCCCGCCAGCCCACCCCGACCACCCCTGCCCGCCAGCCCACCCCGACCACCCCCCCCGCCAGCCCACCCGACCACCCCCCCCCGCCACCCCCCCCGCCAGCCCACCCCGACCACCCCCCCCGCCAGCCCACCCCGACCACCCCCCCCCGCCAGCCCACCCCGACCACCCCCCCCCGCCAGCCCACCCCGACCACCCCCCCCCCCCCCCGCCAGCCCACCCGACCACCCCCCCCCGCCAGCCCACCCCGACCACCCCCCCCGCCAGCCCACCCGACCACCCCCCCCGCCAGCCCACCCCGACCACCCCTGCCCGCCAGCCAGCCCACCCCGACCACCCCTGCCCGCCAGCCCACCCCGACCACCCCTGCCCGCCAGCCCACCCCGACCACCCCTGCCCGCCCGCCCCGCCCACCTCCATGTCCGAATGCAGCGGCAGCACCATCTTCTCGAAGGCCCACCCGGACAGGCGGCCGTTGACGGGCGGCGGGGTGTCCGCCACCACCAGCTGGAGCGCCGCCAGTCGGTCCGAAAGCAGCAGCCCGCAGCGCAGCAGCGCGGGGACGATCTGCGGCGGGCGGGCGAGCGGGTGGGTCGGTGGGTCGGCCCAGGAAGGTTCAGTCATTCGATGGGTGGGCGGGTATGGGTAATCGGGTGGGTGGATGAGTGGCAGGCAGGCAGGCAGGCAGGCAGGCAGGCAGGCAGGCAGGCAGGCAGGCAGGCAGCCACCGCCACTATGCTCCCAAACCCGTACCTACCCAACGCAAACTCATTCAACCCACCCACCCACCCACCGCAGGCACGGCGTAGATGCCCCGGCTCCACACAGTGGTGTCCTTCATGAGGGACGTCTGGACCGCCACCAGCGGCCCCGAAACCTCCGTCTGCACAGCCGGCGAGTACGGACAGCGAGTACTGACGTAACGTAACGTCCGATGGAGAGGGGCGCGTGTGCGTGCGGTACACACACACACACACATATGTATATATATATGTGGGGGGGGGAGCTCTGGCTCTGTGGCGCGAGTGTGTTCGGGTTATGGGGTTTCAGCTGTCGGGTCCGGTCGCAGAAAGGCATGTGCCGATGAAGATTTGCGTGGCTATCGAATGGCACTGCGATAACGGACATCCGTTCGGTGGATGAAAGAAAATGAAAGGCTGACTTTTCATTTGGCGAGGAGGAAGATTGGTAGCAGCCGATCGTACACCCGTAAGGCCCGCCCTGCCACCGTCCCGTGCCGTACCCGCAACGCGGCCGCCGTCGCCGCCGCCGCCGAGCCACGGGTTGCGGCCGCCGCCGCCGCCACCGCGGCCGCCAAACCGCCTGCTCCCGGCCCCGTCGTCGCCGCGGCGGCGGATGCTGCCTCGTGTGCCTCACCCGTCTCCGGCTCCCCCTCCGTTGCTGCGGCGGTTGCGACCGTGCACGCCGGCGCCTCGGTTGGCTCGGACGGCGACGCTTCAGCCCCCTCCATCCCGACTCCTGATTCGCCAGTCGAGTCGTTGCCAGCAGGTGTAGTGCTACTGCCACCGCCGCCGCCACTGACACCGCCAACGGCATCCGCATTGGCTGCTGCTACATCTCCTCCACCCTGCAGCTCAATTTGCGGTTTCGGCGCCGGCGTCGCTGCCAACACCACCCTCGCCTCCCTTTCAGCCGCCGGCTGCAGTACTGCTGTTGCCACCTGTGCCTGGCCTGCGCCGTCCCTCAGCCGAGCTCTTTCTTCTCCGTCTTCTCCGTCTTGTCCGTCTTGTCCGTTTGATGCTGCTGCTGCTGCTGCTGCTGCATCCGCCGCCTCCCGCAGCAGCGCCTCCACCCTGTCGTCCATGCCGTACTGTCGTAGCAGCTCAGCTGTGGCGCGCACGCCGCAGGAAGACTCGTGGGCCCTGCGCGCATCATGCCGTACAGTGTACCTCTGTCAGCAATCAAGTGACGCAAACGCCCATTTCCAGCGATCAACTGGACGAGCGAGTCGTCAGCGATGTGGCTTCCAGCCGCGGGCTTGGAACACACACACAGCCATGGCCGATGGCCCTTCACGCCACCCCACCCCAACCGAAACCACCAATGGGATCTCGCACCCTGGGGGCTGAGCGCAAGAGCGCAATGCGGGGGGGGCCAGGAAGCAACAACAACAACGCGACGACGTCACTCAGCTCCATGCCCGGCCTCACCTCAGGTGCTCGTCAAAGAAAATGTCGTACAGTCGCCGTACAAGTTTTGCCGAGCTGAGGAAGGCGGCCGCCATGATCTCCAGCGCCCAGTCCGACGTGTACCTGGCGGGGTCCCGAGGGGTTCACCCGGCCCCAGTTAGGTTTACAAGTTCCAAAACCCAACACGCACCATATCATCCCGGGGTTATCCCCCCCCCGGCCCTCCTCCCCCCGGGCGGGGGTTAAAAAGAAACAGCCCAGACACACCCAGCCCGGGCGGGGGTGTGGGGGCTGTTTCCAGGGAGTCTCGACCCACCAGGGCAACACGGCCTGTGAGAACAGCACCGGCAGCGTGCAGCCCAGCAGCACCGAAACCACCCGCGCCGCGAACATCTCCATCGTGCCGCCCGGCGTCGTACAGCAGTACGGCGTGGTGCCGTACTGGCAGAAGACGATGGACAGCAGCGTGCCGACCGTGAGGTACATGCCGTACAGGAGCCGGTGGGTGGCCAGGCAGCCGGTCTGCGTGCGCGGGGGGCCGGCCGGGGAGGTTGAGGTTGGGAGGTGGGTGGGGAGGTGGGTCTCGATGTGATGGCCGAGAAGGGGGCCGGGGCTGGACGTTGAGAGTATTGCACAAAGCCCATCCCGACAGTCCCAAGTGCGAACTCAACCGCTATGCAAACCCCAAGCCCGACCTGACCCCCTCCGGCGACACCGCGCTCCACATTTGGGTGCCAGTGCTAGCACCTGCCCGACAGCTCACACCCGGATCTTGCCCGCAAAGCCAAGGATCTCATCTTACCGGTATCACATTAGAATATTTGTCTCACACCCAACTCTACCCGACTGAGGCCTGACCTGAGGTTATCCAACCCCGACCGCCGGACCCACGCACCAGGAAGGCCCAACCCCCGTTGCTCAGATGGTTAATCCTATCCGCCCGATTCCATCTACGGTATTTTTGTCACACTTGCGCTGTTCAGCTGTTCCATCTATTTTCGTCACACTTGCGCTGTCCGACCTGAACTGGCCGCCCTGCTGTTACTCAACCACACCCGTCAAGACCGCCCTCCCCACGCACCAGGAAGGCCACCGCTGTGACGATGGCGAGCAGACCCGCGGGACTGTCCGCCCAGTCATGAATCATCATCACCCACAGCCCCAACACCCCGCCCGCCAACGTGCCGCCCGCCCGCAGCGCGGAACGGCTCAGGGTGGACTCCACCTGGGTGTGTACGACAGGGTACGACGGGGTGCGACAGGGCACGGTGAATGCATGTATGAGACGGGCGGAGGGCAAGGTCGTCTTCGGGTGCGCGGGCGCGCCAGGGGGGGAGGCGGCGTTGGCGTCCCGCCCTCCCCCTCATCCCCGCCCCCCGGTCCCCACCCGGTCGGTCATGCTGACGGACGTGGCGATGTAGGCGTACAGCATGGGGTACCGCCGCATGAAGCCCAGCTCGGGATGGGCCGCCAGCCCCAAGATGAGACACAGCGCCCCCGCCGACACCAGCCAGTACTTGACGCCGTACTGGAACAGCCGCTGCCGCAGCAGCGCCCGCCGGGCCGCGGCGCCGCGCAGCGCCAGGTCGCGCAGGTGGCGGGTCAGCAGCAAGGCGATGTGGCGCAGCATGGGCAGCCCGAGAGTGATCTGAGGTTCAACCGCTCAACCGCGGAGGAGGGAGGGCAAGGGGGTTGAGATAGGGAGTGGGGTTGGCGAGCAGGCACAGAGGTGGGAGGGCGGGAGGGCGGGAGGGTGTAGGAAATTGGTAGACATTTTCAAGGGAGGGCGGGAGGGCGTTAGACGCGCGGCGTGGAAGCAGGGGAAGAGGCACGGCGCACGAGTAGAGAGAGGAGGGGGAGGGGAGGGAGGGACGTGCGGCAGCGGCCGATATATGGAGTGACCCGCGGCGGGTGGGGGCAACAATGTGGAGGGGGAATGGATGTCCTTGGGCCGCGGGGAAAATGAACACCTGGACGCGGGGAAAATGAACACCTGGACGCGGGGAAAATGAACACCTGGACGGGGGATTCGAACGGTGCACAAACATATGAACGGGCCATTCTCAACGGTGTTTACGAAGAACTGTCAAGGTGCCAAAGAAATCCTTGAGTGTGTAAGTAAGGCCGCACCTACCTCCACAAGCGGCCAAGCCCAGGCCCACTCGCACAGCTCCAGGGCCGTGTCCACCAACGAGGCGCCCACCGACCCCAACCAGGTGCACCGCAGCGCCCCCGACCCGTGGGTCGCTCGCTGCTGCTGCTTCTGCTGCTGCTGCTGCTGCGCCTCCGCCCCCTCGGACCCCGGCAGCCCGATTTTCAACTGCTGCTGCTGCTGCTGGTGGTGGTGCTGGTGCTGCAGGCCGGGGGCGGAGGCCTCAGCCGCCGTCAGCTGCCGGGACGCCGCCGGTCCATCTTCCTGGACTTGAAGCGCGACAGCGCCGGTAGTGGGCTCCAGGGGGGGGCTGGCGGATGCAGCGCCGCCGTTAGTTGGCTCCAGGGTGGACGGACCGGCTGCGCTGCTCGGGCTGTGGTCGCCGGCGCCGCCGCCGCCACCATCGCCGCCGCTTGCTTCAGGGCAGCCGCTGCCGGAGGTTTCCCGACTGGGCGGCATTGACGGACTCCCGCCAAACGACGACACCGAGGGCTGCGGCGGCGGCGGCGGCGGCGGCGGCGCGCGTGAACACGTCGGCGCGAATGTTCCGCCGCGCCCCCCGCCCGAGCTCCCTGGGGCGGCAGGGGCGGGAGGGGCGGCGGCCGACGCCGACGTCTTGCCGGAAAGCCATCGCCTGCGCTGCCGCGGCGCCAGCGCGGCCTGTACGGCCGCTTCCAGCTCGTCCATTGCCGTGATGATGCCCTCGGTGACGGTCCACAAAAAGGTGATGGCGCGGGCCTGGAAGTCCGGCCACGACCGACGGAAGCGAGAATCGAGTCAGGCAAGCTCATCTGGGTGTTTGAATGATTCGTTAACACATTTTGTTGGTTGCCCATTGGCAGTTGACAGTTGCCCTTGACGGGACGTTCACATGTTGCCGTACATCCAGCAAACGGTACCGTTATCTTACCCTCACGTCAGTCGGTCGCCACCGGGCGGTGACCCTCTCTGACCCACTTACTGACTAAGTGAAGTAAACGTAAAAAAAACATCAATCCAACCAAGGCTCGCAGTCCCGCAGCATCACTCCGCAACACACACCTCTTGGAGTCGTGGAGTCGTCTGTCTACGTTCACCAAACCCAACGCCCTCAACCTCCCTCCCCCCGCCCCACCACCTGCCCCGGGCCCCCTCCGTCCTCAGCCCCGCCTCCCTCCCCAACCCTGCCTCCCTCCCCCGGCCCCCACCTGGTGCAAGGTCACGGTGCGGATCCTGGCAGCCCGCTGGCGGCCTGAGAAGTGGTGCCCCAGCTGCTGCTTGCTGTGGGGTTGGAGCTGGGGCCGATGGTGATGCGGCGGCTGATGCGGTTTGTCGCTGGGGTGGTGATCCGGCGGGGCATGCGGCTGCGGCTGTGGCGGCTGCGGCTGCGGCTGCGGCGGCGGGTGGGCCCCTGCTGGCGACTGGGATTGCGGCTGGCCGTGGTGTCCGCTGTGCAGTTGAAGGCGGATGCGGTTGTGGCTGTGGGTGTGCACGTGCAGGTGGTGGTTGTGGTGGTTGCGGTGTCCGTTGGATGCCGGGTTCGGGGGGTCGTGTGGGTGTGGGTGGTGCGCCCGGTCGTCGAGACCTGCGTCGCCGCCCTCCCCGGGGGGCCGCACACCCTCCCCGGGGGGGCGCACACCCTCCGGCGCGCCGCGGCGGACAGCTCCAACCCGTGCGGCCGCGGAGGCATCGCCGGCGGGGTCTGAAGCAACGGAAGCAACCGAACCAACCGCCGCCACCTGTGCACGAACGCCCGCGCCGTCCTCGGGGACAAGTTGCTGGGGCTGGGGCGGGGGATGGCGGTGCTGGTGCTGGTGCTGGTGGTGGTGGTGCTGGTGGAGGAGGTTGTGGAGGTGGTGCTGCTGGGCGGCCGCGCGCACACGTGACCAGTAGGTTGACAGCGCGGTACGGACCAACGACCTCAACCGCTCCTTGGCGCGCTGCCAACCGCCAACCGCCACGTAACCCGCCTGGCCACGTAACCCGCCCTCCATGCTGGCCGTCACTGCCGCGCTCATCGCCGCGCAGCTGCCCGCCACCTCGGCGTACACGTTCCGGTACGGCGCTACGACATCCACGCCCAGTACGGCAGCCAGGCTGACGTCCCCAAGCACGTGGCCGTGCTGCGACGGGTGGAGGCCGGAGTCGCGACAGTGTGGGGGGGGCGTTGGTTGGGTCATGTACAAGATTGGTTGTACACATTAGAGCATCGGACGCAGCTAAGGGTGCACACACTGGCCAGCATGTACGGCCACAGATGTTCTGGATGGCCACAGATGGCCGGACTCCGCGCCGGAGGCAGAAAAAGAGCATTTAGCTATAAAAGAAGCTGTAAAATTAAATATTCCAATAGTTGCAGTAGTAGACCATCAAACAATCCCGCCGCGTTGCGGAGTCCCGCCTCTGCCCCTTCCTGCTCTCCTCCTCCAACGCCCCACCCGGGGCCCATCCGGGGCGCGCCTGGTGATGGGCATAGGGCCCTCGGGTCCCCTTCCTCCTCCTCCTCCCTCCTCACCTGCCCCAGCCGCTGATCCTCCAGGAGGCACTCCAGGGCCGCCACCCGGCTGAGCAGCGCCTCGCAGCCCACCAGCACACGCGACCAGGCGGCTGCGGAACGTCAAGGAGGCCCAGGGTCGCAGGGTGTCAAGGAGGCCCAGAGGGTCAGGGAGAGGGGGCACCGGGGGGGCACCGGGCGGAGGGCAGAAGGCGGAGGGCAGAGGACAGAGGACTTACGCATACTTCATACTTGCTATGAAGTATGCGTATGCCAGCAGAACGCTCGGTAGCACGATTCTGGCGGGTTTTTATCACCCCGCGCAACCCTGCCACATCCACCATCCTGGCAAACTAAATAGTTGTTTCCTTTCGTGCCTGCTACCCACCGGAACCCCGAACCCCCTCCTCGGTCCCTACCCAGGTCCGCCGGACTCCGCATCATCCAGGGCGGCTCCACCGCCGCCGCGCCCAGACACGTCCGCGCCCGCGCCAGCAGCGGCCGCAGCGCCGACACCGGCGCCCACGGCACCGCGGCGCTGCTCACGCCGCCGCCGCCGTGCGCCGTCGCGCCGCCGCTGCTGCCCGGCGGCCCGTCGGCGTCGTGCCGGCGGCGGATCGTCGTGCCGGCGGCGGCGGCGGCCGCCTCGGAGGCGCCCGACATGGCCGCGGGTTTGGGCACGACGAGGACGGTGACGGAGGCGGCGCCGCCAAGCCCCATAAGATCACGTGCGCTGGGCGACGGAAGGATGCCGCCGGGCGGCGCCACCACAGGCGGCGGGCCCAGTGTCGCCGCCGCGCCCGCGGCGGCGGCGGCGCGGTCGCGCCCGCGGCGGCCGGCGGCAGCGTTGTACGGCCCCTGTGGCGCCGTCGCCTCCAGCAGCAGCCTCAGGAACGCGTCTTCGTCCTCCATGACGTGGTCAAACCCGACGCCGTCGCCGCTGCTGCCGTACATGCCGCCGCCACCGCCGCCGCCGCGCGGCCTCGACATGGCGTGTAGCGGCCACGCCGGCCGGTCGTCGTCACTGGTTGGCGCCGACGACGGCTGGCTGGCGCCACCGCCGCCGGCCCCCGCCGGAGCCTTGTAGCCGCCAACGCTCCCAGCGACTCCACCGCCGACTGCCGCGGCAGTGTCTTCAGCACCACTGGTGGCGGCCGCGGCTGCGGATGCCAGCACCGCCGCGGCGCTGTCCCATGGGTCTAGGTTGGCACGCTCACGCGCGGCACTGACCCGCGGGTCGCCAGGAGGAGGACAGGCCGTCGCGTCAGCGGCAGCGGCGCCGCCGCTACTGCCAGACTTCAGCAGGCCCCGCGGTGACGGCGGCAGGTCCTCCACCCGCCATAAGGGCCGGCGCGGCTGGGTTCCGGAGCGACCGGAAGATGTGACCGCCGCCGCCACCGACCAAGTGCCGCTGCCGCCGCCGACGGGCGGCACCCGCCCCTCAGCTGCACCGCCGTCGCTCGTAGGACCGCCGTCGTCCGGCGGCGCCCGGCCAAGCGCGGCCGCGGCGGCGCGCTGCCGGTACGGCAGGGGCACCAAGTGGGGCTGCGGATGCGGATGCGGATGGGCGCCGTGGTGGGGATGCGGGGGGCGCGAGGGCCCTCCCTGCTCCTCCCGCTGCAAGCCCCGGCTCGCGAACCTGCGTGGGTGGTGGCGGACAGCCGCCGGGCATCGCCCCGTAATCCCCGGTGCCGGATCTCATAATCTGGAGAGACGGGAGCACGGGACCGCTGTGAGCGGTCACCGCCGCCGGCCACGACGATATCACGTACTGATTCATGCCACCGCGCCAGGCGCCACGTACTGATGCATTGTTCCCTGCGCCGTGTCCTTCAGCGTCCCGCC
The DNA here is from genome assembly GCA_003117195.1 of Eudorina sp. 2006-703-Eu-15. Lineage (NCBI taxonomy): Eukaryota > Viridiplantae > Chlorophyta > Chlorophyceae > Chlamydomonadales > Volvocaceae > Eudorina > Eudorina sp. 2006-703-Eu-15. The sequence goes on along the minus strand of BDSI01000008.1, from coordinate 674,777 downwards.
CCTTCCTACCCACCCACGACGCTCCTCCCCCGACCCTCCCTCCACCCGTCCATATCTCCATCCCGCTTCCCGAGCTGCAGCCCGGGGTCCCCACGCCCTCCCCTTCACCCGTTCGCCCTCACTTGCGGGTCGAGACACACCCGCCCCTCCTTCCAAGCTCATCGACACTTTCCCATCTATTCCAGCCCAGGGGGCCGTTTTTAATCTCATTATCTCATGTGCTTGGTATCTTTCTTTCAAACCCACATTCGCAACTCCCCGTCCAGCCCACACCTGCTGGCCGCGTGGCCCAGGCCGCGAAGGGCCGCCGCCGTGTCCGCCCTCATCTCGTCCGCCGCCAGGGAGGGCAGCACCAGGAGGGACACCAGCACGGATAACCCCGACGCCACCAGGCAAGACAGCAGCAACCCGCCCACCACCTGCGGAGGCGCGGTGCGGTGGGACGATGCAACAGTTGCGCGGCCTTCGGTTGCTAGTGAATCAGTTGGGTGGCGTTCGGTTCATCGATCATCGGTTGTCGGCGATGCAGCGCGGATCCTCGCCGCCTGGGCGGATGGGAACAAGGTGGTACGCTTCCGGTCGTGTGCCTGTCTTGAGGTTTCCTTCCACAACCCCTCTCCCTAGTAATTGAGTACCGTCGTTCCCTCCGGTCCCCACTCACTGGTGAATCCAATCTCCCCGCCCCGGGTCCTCGTTCGAAAACCCATGTCCTTGAACGCCACGGGTCTCCTCCACTCGGGTAAATTCCCGACCCACGGGTCAGAGATCCTCCCGCCCACCCTCCCTTGACTCACGTTGGTCCACAGCGTCATGAGGTGCGTCGTGAACTGCCCCGCGATGAGCACCAGCCCGAAGGACAGCACGGACACCATGCCCGCCACCCACACGTGGGGCGGGTAGGGCGGCCCCAGCGCCGCCCGGTTGACTGCCAACGCCGCCAGCACCACCACCGCCAGGCAGCACAGCATGCCGGTGTGCGCCGCGCACCCCACGGGACTGGGCCCGGGGCACACCGACCGGACCGCCACATGCGTCAGGCTCAGCTGCACCAGGCGGGTGGTTGGGTATGTGTGCGGGGGGAGGGGGAGGAGGAGGGGCGAGCGTGGGGGAGGGCGGGCACCAGGATGGCGGGGGAGGTTACCGAGGTGCGGTGAAGGCCCCGCGCGTCAGATTGGGACAGGTCAGGTCCCTACACGCCCAACACAAACCACGCCAGGCCACGCCAGGATAGTTGAGGACAGGTAAAGTCAGGTACAAGTGAAGCTCGGTGTTGGCCGAGTGCCGTGGGGAGGTGGGCCCATTGACAACCGGGAGGGAAGCCCTGGTCTGCCCCTCCTACAGTGTTACCGTTGTACGGCAACCCAAAACACAAACACACGACGTGGAGGGACGCAGCAGCCCCTCCCCCCGCGTCGGATCATGAAGGGCTCAGCCGCCTCACCACCGCGCCTCCCAGCACCAGGCCCCAGGCCATGGCGCCCAGCAGCGAGGCCGACCCCACGAGGCGGGTGCCGATGTGGTTGTCGGGGGACAGCACCGCCACCACCACCACCAGCAGCAGGGCGGCCAGACAGGACAGCGGGAAGCTGATGGGCCTGTAGCGCAGCGGGTGAGGCAGGCGGCAGCGGCAGCAGCAGGAGCAGCGGCAGCAGCAGGGGCAGGGGCAGCAGCAGCAGCAGGCGCAGCAGGTCAGAGCCACATCGTCGCAGATGATGCTACAGCCGGCGGCAGCGGGTGGAGGGACGCCGCCACAGGGCCCTCATGCACATGCAGCTGCACATGGGCCACATGGGCAGGGGCAGGCCCGCTGGAGGGCTGGTTGGGGCCGGGCGAGCTGAGGAGCTGGGGTCTGAGAGCCGGGGGCACACCGCCCCGCCCGCGGAGGCGCGGGGGCCTGACAGCTGGTGGCCTGCGTCTGGCCATCGTCGGGCGATCGTCTGGCGCGCAGTTACGGGGCACAGCTCTGCAGCAAAGTCCGGCAAGCCCAACCAGACGGCTTGTGTTCAACCCCACGCCGGCTGACGGCGACACTTTCGTTATTGTCTCCGCAGCGCGAAGAACAGACGCTTCTGAAATGGGGTGTTGGACGTGTGCTTGGTCAGGGCAGGCGTGGAGGCCCAGCCGCACAGTTCAAGCTGCGCCGCGAGTTGGCCGTGCGCAGTTCCTACCCGCTCGGAATGGCGAGGTACACCCTGTGATAGAACGCGTCCTCGACTTCCCCATCCATTCTCAAGGCGCATGCAGCGGCAAGGCGTGCTTTCGTTCTCGGGGTCAACCCAGCCAACACACGGCATCATCGAACCCACCGCACAAACACGAAGAGCCCGGCGATGAACGTGCCGACGCCGAACTGAACCGCAGCTTGAAATGGAGGTGACATTATGAAGTTCCGTGCTGCCTCGGCCCACTTGCGCGTGAGGCGGTGGTTGCATTCGCTCGACACCATTTGACCAAAGCGCGCTCAAGCAAAGAAAAATGCAAGGTGATGGTGTTGAAAGGCACGTGATCAAACGGTGCCAATAGACTTCTTGTGGCTAGTTTCTGCGGTGCGAAGAGGAATAGTCGTGCCAGTCCAACCCGCATGACAGGGGTTCATGTTTTACAATAAAGCAACAACAACATAGGTGGCATTTCAGATTGTTGAAGAGTAAACTACGAATTGGCGTGCTGCGATTTTGTTGTAAGCCGCTACCAGTAGCCTGCCAATGAAAATGTACTGATGTCACAAAATTCATAAAGAGTTGTTTATCTTTGTATGGTAGTATGGAAGCTCCTGGAAATGCACATATGGCATCGTGACAGCTCATAATCGGCTATTGTCAACGTGTCAGAGATTACAGCCATGACCAAACGAGATAAACCATGACCCTGTCGTCGCGTAATGAGTAGATATACGTCTTGATGTATAAATAAAATTCGTTGCCCTCCGAAGAGACCCTTGGTCCTACGTGGTCTGTCGACAACAGGGCAGCCGACAGTTTGGACTGACCATGAAGTCGAGAACCAACTGAATAATTCGATTGTTTATGTGTCTGTACCTCACGCTGATTTTACATGATAAAAATTTGGAACCAAAGCGTCTTGCCCATGGGCAGCGACCCCACGACTAACCGACACAGTTACGTCCCTAATCTCCGGTACCCGCAACCCGCTCGTAACCGCTTGCCCCGGGCACCTTGCTAGCCTTTCAAAGGCGGTGTGATTACTTATGATCGTTTCAATTGCAGATGTTTGCATTGGCGCTCAGTGCGTTAGGTCTTCTCCTCAGCTTGCTCACCAACCACTCCGTCGGAAAGGGTCGGAACGTTACGGAACGTTACGGCCATCCGTTCATTATCAAAGCACCGCATGCATTCAAGCATCATAAAATCCACGGTGTTTCTCCGCACATTGTCAAGATTGCGATGTCACTGTACTGCCGCATCGCCCGTCATCGCCCTCCCGCCAAACCGGCCAAACAAACGGAACCCCCAGCCCGACCCGTGATCCGCCCCGCGTCCCCCCACCCAATCTGGTCTCAACATGCATCCGCTGGTACTGATAATGAGCGGGCAGTGTCCCCCGCCCCGCCCCGTCCTCCTCCTCAGCAAGGCTGCCCAAGTCGGGTGTTCGCCGGGTTGTAGCCGTGCGCGAAGCGAATGCCCGCGGGCACCATCCCGCACAGCGCGGGGTTGTTGTGCACGCTGACGTACATGGGCCGGGCGGAGGCCAGCGCCGACAGGTCTCCCTGCGCACCACACAGCACACAGCACACACCATTATGGGCTTAGCTCCGGGCTTTGCTATGCGCCTTACCCACGTGTCACGCACCCCGGCTAGCTGTGCCTGCCTACGAACACACCGTCACGTGCGGGGGGGCCGCTTTAGCATTCATCCCGTCACAATACAACCTGATTCCCACACGCACAGGATCCTCCAACATATTGTTTAGGGCGCCCGTGTCTTACGACCCCACGTGTGTGGGCGTGGGTTTGAGGTTGGGTTGGTAGGGGTTGATCAGACGAGGCGGCTACGAGGTCTCTGGGCCCGTTGGAACACCCGGTCGGGACTCGGGTCCACCTTGTAACGCTTACAAAAAAACCGGTGAGTCGGGTCGGATGACGTACGCCCGCCTGTGCACACCCACACCCACACCCATACGCACACGCACCCCACCCATGCGCACGGCACGCACGCACCTGCAGGTTATTGTTGGCCAGCTCCAGGCCGTTGAGGGTTCCCACTAGCTTGCTGTGTGGGTTGGGGGCGCACGCACCGGGAGCGGTAAATAAGCCATACATGGGAGCGAGGGCGGCGGTAAGAAACGTGCCTCGGGAAGCCTCTAGCCAGGAGGGGGAGGCACCATCTCAATTCTCAAATCATGGTGCTGACTGGGTGCATGTGCGCAGTGATGGCGGAGGCGCTGGCGCTGGCGTTACTGTATGTGTATCAGCATGTGCCGACGCTGGAGGCGCGGTGTGCGTACGTATGTGGATGAGGGTCATCGATGTGCGTGTGTGTACACATACACACATACACACATCTGTTCTGCTTGCCTAAGCAAGAACACACATACACACATCTGTTCTGCCTGCCTAAGCAAGAACACACATACACACAAAGAGATCTGCGCGCTTCGGGACCCCACGATAGATATGAATGAATGAAAACGTTACAGCGGACCCCAAAGGGATCAACGGTGTATATCAACGGTGTGTATATCAACGGTGTATATATACCATGGCAAGCCCCAGCAGGCCCCACCGACAAGGCCTCAGGATATATGGTTCGCTGGACTCGCAGTTCAGTCGTACACACATACCTGAAGGATTGTGGGACGGTGCCGTACAAGCGGTTGCTCTGCAGTCTCAGCACGCCTGTGTGGAGGACGGAACGGACCGAGAGCCTCAGAGAGAAGCAAGTCGGGTACATCCCAGCACATCCCATCCCATCCCATGTAACGGTTACATCACATCACATCACTAGCTTGCGGCTTCCCTCATGTCACGGTATCCGTCGTGCTCGCGGCTCGGAATTTCAGCTCACACGTGCAAGGATTTGTTTCCAACGAATTGTGCACCGCCTATACGAGCATGTGCGAGCATGCATGAGCATGTACGACCAGGCACAAGACGGGCCTTCGCGATTCATGGCTGACAGCCCACGAGCAGGCTGCTGGCAGATGCTGCGCCTTGTTTACGCTAAACGCTGATGTGCCATTCATTTTTTCATATAACGAAGGGGCGGGTGTCAAGAACTTACGCAGTTTTGGCAAGTCTCCGATGGAATACGGGATTGTGCCGGAGAACTGCGCGAGCAGTAGCGGATGGGCGGGGCAGTAGCGGATGGGCGGGGCAGTAGCGGATGGGCGGGGCAGTAGCGGATGGGCGGGCAGTAGCGGATGGGCGGGGCAGTAGCGGATGGGCGGGGCAGTAGCGGATGGGCGGGGCAGTAGCGGATGGGCGGGGCAGTAGCGGATGGGCGGGGCAGCAGCCGGCGGCCGTCAGCCGGCATGTACGGGTCCACCTTGTAACGGTTACGTACATATGTACGCGCCGGGAGCGAGGGGAGAGGCGGCGTTCTCGCGGCTGCTGGCCGCGTGGCTGAAGGTGTAGCACGCAGGTTCGTTGGGGTCTGCTGTAACGTTCATTCATTCATTCATTCATTCATTCATTCATTCATTCATCCATTCATTCAGGTTCGGTCGTGTCAGCTATTAAAGCAGGTAGGGCCGCACGCGAACCCAACCTGCCGGGAGGACGTTTGTTATTATCCATGGTGACCCCGCGGGTCATGACGTTTGCGCGTATGTAATGAAGGCCCCCGGTGGCTTCTATTTGTTCTGCTGCAATCACGTTTGGGTCTCTGCTGGAAGTGAAGCGGAACGTCCACATCCGGTACTGCAGACCAGCAGGCGGTTCGGAGGCGAGGCGCCTCCTCCACCTGATCAACGCCCGCGGATCTGAGCTGGCAGATAAGTTGTACGGCACATTGATTGACTGTGCGTGGAGCAGCTCCCCGTGATCCAGTACCGGGCCCCGTGGGCCCACGGTACGACGACATACACCGCCCTGGATCCAAGGTGCGTGACATCCGGATTCGTTCGTACCGCCGTACATGTCAGGGACGTCGCCTTGCGAGCGCGTGCACGTTCGCGACTACCGTAATCGTACGATTATTATGAAAAGCAAGAAAACAAGCCAGAGAGAGAAGTTACAGCGACCGGTTGGATGCCATGCGCACAGTCCCTCATGCACGCCGTTAACCGTACGTACCTCATTGCTTTCGACCTGCACCAACAGATCGCCCAAGGAGCCCACACATCCGACGGCGAGCGGCGACGAGGCGTGGGTCCACGCACGTTTGAATGCGCAAGGAGGCGTGCAGCGAAGGGGGGGGGAGCTAGGGTTACTGGCAACACCTCGGCAGTCAGTCAACAGCAGCCAATTAATAATTCGGCACTGGCCGGCAGGCCAGCGGGGGGCCGGAAGGCAGGCAGGGAGGCGGGCCGGCACCCGGCAGGTGGGATCAGGCGGGCCGGCTGTAGACCCACGCACGGCGATTCTTCGGTTTGCGCGTCACCGATCGGCGGCAGTCTACCGCACCTTATCAGCGCGGTGACGCTTACACGCCACGGCAGACCCTAAAAAATCAGAGGCTTGAGCGGACAGGTGGTGCCTGCTGCTGGGGCCGAGCTGCACACTACTCCTCCAGCCCAACGGTCGGTGGTCGGTGCACGTACGTATGTACGCAACATACACCACAGGTGGGGCCTGCTGGGGCTTGCCCTGGTATACACCGGTGATCCCTTTGGGGTCCGCTGTAACGTTCATTCATTCATTCATACACCCGGTGCTCGCACACGCCTCACTCCTCCCCACGCACCCACATATGCTCCCTGGCGCCTACGCACCTTGAACTCTTGGAGTCCGGGCAGCTTGGTGGCGATGTTGGACGGCAGCGGGCCCGTGAACTGCAAGCGCAGTGGTGTACGGCACGCAGGTGTACGGCACGCAGCGTCACCGGGTGCAGCGAGGTACATAGGGCCGTGCGGCAGCTTTGTTGTGTCGGGGGGTCGTCTTGCATGCGATCACATAACGATGCATTGGCTGTCACCGATGACCCGGGGGGTCCACTGTAACATCGTTAACAATGATACGATCAATTCGCAGCAACATGCTTTCAATTACATCATTCGAACCACCTCAGCAGCGAACGTAGCGTACGACAAGTTCTCCCTCGAGCCTCGGCCCGCAAGAGGCCTGCCTGCCTGCCGTACGTACTCTGTTGAAGGACAGGTCCAGCTCTTGCAGCATGGGGAAGCAGTCGATCACCCAGGCCGGGAAGGGGCCCGTGAACCGCGACCCGTCCAGGTCCAGTTCGCGGAGGTGGTGCAACCCGCACAGCTCACCTGCATGGTCCATATACATACAGCCATACACTATTATTGATGACGTCACAGTGGACGGCCCACCCCCAGGCGGGTCACCAGTGACAGCCGCAGCCTCCGCACCACCCACACACTGCAAGAACGAAACCGCGCCGCCTCGGTTGGTTCGGACAGGCTCTGCGCGTGCATCGAGGCACGCACACCCCGCACCCACGCTGCCCTACACGTGGTTCACGCATGAGTTGGCGGCGGCCGGGCAAGTAATAAATGTGTCCCAGCTCAGCTCAGCTCCACGCAGGTCGTCAGCTTGCTCGTCCCAGGTACCGTACTCACGCGGCGGTTGGCCTTCCAACTGCTGGTCGGTGATGTGCACGTTGGTGACCATGCCGTCGTAGTTGCCCACGGAGCCCTCGCCGTACGCTGATACACACACATATACGCAGTACAGTGCCAAGAACGGGAACGGCAGCAGCAGTGCGAGAGGACGTGTGTATGTATGTGTTACATGATTGGGGTGTGGGTGCATAATAACACCATACCTGTACAACTACACATACGAGCTACTACCGTCCAAAGGGGACGTGGATGCTGAATGGTGGACATCCGCACACCCTGTCATCACCGCATGTTTCACACGCGCCATGCCGTGGGGATGTCGTTCTTGCACGCGCCCGGCACAGGGGATTTATTCGATTAAGAAGCAACCTGGGCTACGAACCGTTACAAGGTGGTTGGACCCTTGGCCCCCACCTGGCGTCCACTGTAACATCATTAATGATAAGACCGCAACTAGTTATTAAATACATAAACTCCGTGGACTCACGGCCCTGCGCTCCGCGGCAGTGGATGAACTCCCAGTTGCCGCTCCAGTCCTTGGAGCAGGGGTCGCACGGCTGGTCCGAGTCGGAGGGGTCGGTGGGGCAGGTCCAGTGGGACAGGGTGCGCCGCCAGGAGGCGGACCGGTTGATGTTGGCGTCACGCAGGGCGACCAGCGCCGTCACTGCGGCGCAGCAGATGGAGCGAGTCGCACGCAGTGTGCGATCGAGGGCGTGAAACTGATGGGGATGGGGATAATGATGGATGTCGCGGCAACGTTCATTCATTCAATGGGCAAGCAAGAAACGACGGACACCGGGGGATAGGTGCCGGCGGCATTGATGACGGCGACGCCCACAGGGATCACCAAGCACGCATACAAAGGTGGGAAGCAAAACATTATATATTTGGGGTCCGCTGTAACGTTCATTCATTCGTTATATATATTCACAAATGCGGAGGCCCTAGATAGAAGTGGAGCAACTTTGGTCCGTCAACAGCACGTGTGGTAACTCGGCCACAGCTATCTAGCACCGCGGCATGGATCATACCAGCCGTGCCTGGCCACCCGACCCGCCGTGCGTGCGCGTGCTGTCGGACGACCAAAAGCAACCTTCCGCAGCAGCAGCCACGCATGTGCCGACGCAGCGACTGCTACCCAATCCAAACAGCAAGGGACATACGCGTACGTGGGACTTACGCTGGTCGGGCATCGTCTTGGCATCTGCGCCGGCAGGCAGCAGGTGCAGCAGGAAGGACACGGGCAGCGCCGCCGCCAGCAGCAGCAGCAGCGCCGCCGCCGTCAGGGTCGAGGACGCCGCGGCCGCCATCGATCAATCGTCGCGCCGACGCTGCTGCCCTGCTGCCCTGCTGCCCTGCTGCTGCGTTGGATGGTTGCCTATGACCCTACCTGCGTGCGTGCGTACGCTTGATGATGACTAGCTAGCTCCTCCGCCGCCAAATGAGTGGGAGTCCCCAAACGCCCAAGCAAAAACTGCTCGTGCGTGACGGATCTCCGCAGCGGATTGGATGTACGGTGCCGCTTGCTTGACGCGGGCCAGTGGCTCTTGCTGTTTACTGGCGGGGGGGGGATGGGGTTGCGTGCGTGCCGCCGTACGTTGCGACCCACGGGTCTATCTGCGGGTAGGTCGTACAGAACGAACGTGCGGACGCAACTGGTGATTCCGTTCGCGAGTATCGCGAGCGGCGCAGTGCTCAACTCCCCGCCGGCGGGTTGCCTTTTACTGCTGGTGCGCAATATTGCGACTACAGAGCAACGCAACGCGTCCCACCGCTGGTAGCAGTGGCGTGCAGCAGCAGCTCGGCGTGGGCTCTGCGGCGGCGGCGGCGGTGCCGAATGAATAAATTACAAGGCACAGCGACCAGTATGTCGATCGACGCCCTGCGCCGCTGAATATATATGAGCTCCCTCACCAATACACAGCCAAGGTACCGTAGGCTTACAGATGGATGACTGGATGACAACAACAACCGGTGACTGATAGCAGGCGGTACTTTCAGGCAGGGTCAGTCCTGCTTGCCGGTTGACCGGAGGCAGCTGGGAGCGAGGATGGCTCGGGCCGCGCAGGCCAACCGACTTCCAACTAACGGTGGCCAAGGGCCCTGTCTGTCATGCGGGCCGGTGACAGCTGCCGGCAAAAAAGTACACCAGCTGGGTGATGACACGTCGGCCGTTGCTTGATGACACATGTACGTGTTTGTTTGATAGGTGGGTACGTACGGATGAGGGGAGTGCTGGATTGACAGCCGCAGACGACGTTCGTATGGAAGCGAGCTACAAGCGAGGACGTACAAGGTAGCGGGGAAAGTACAGTCACAAAATAAGAAGATGCATGTGCTTCCGTCTGATGCCCGTACGGAGTTGACGGTGGCGGGTGAGAGATGTGCCTGCCGTGGGTCATCACAGTAAGCTTCCCTCTCCTAGGTGGCGCGGCCGGCCCCCGCCTGCCGACGCACACGCACCACGATCGCGCACATTCGCTTAAAGATGGAAGAGAAGAAATAACATTCTTATAAATATTTACCGCTATTATATAATATATTAAGGTTTAAATTGTTAGGGTTGCTTGTAAAGCGTTGCGACAACAAACAATCACGCATGCGATTGATCTTGAACAGCCATCCGCGCAACAGTACCCCGAGTATCCGCATACTACAAAAATGCCAATAAAAAATTTTGCTTGTGACGGTATGTGTTTTACATGGGCTGCAAGGCGCGGCAAGGCGCTTCGCGACGCTTCGCGCGCCCGCCCCCCTACGTAGAGTGTCCAGCCTGGAACATTCAGGAGCAAGCATTGCATCATTACCGGCAACAGATGGGCTAGCATTTAGACTTGCGGCGAAAGATAGAGCGGCCGGGGTAGGACAGGGAATTTATGCGTGCGCGGGCAACGCAAGCCCCTAGCAAGCCGATGACTTGCGGCTGGAGAAAGAATGAGGCAAATTACATATCTCTGGTAATTACCAATAGCTGCATACATATTGTTACGTTAGCTGACAAGTAATTCGCTACACCTTCACAGACCTGAGACCCAAAGTAAGTATCTGCGAGATTGTCACGCGCACAGGGATATTGACGGCGGGAACCGCGCGCGTGCCGTGACCCCGCGCGACCCGCCGCATCGTCTCAAACAATAATCAGCGAAAAGCAGCAAAAATGACAAACACGAGTTTCTGTAGATCGTAAAACATCCGTGACGACCCCCGATCCGCCGAGAGCTAGCGCGGTCTGCGTGAAACGGCGTGAAAGCCTCAGCGGCGGTACAGACGTTCCTCCGTCGGTGTGCGCGTGGTGCGTGCGTGCAAGCACATACACCGACGGAGCAAATAAGCGAGTACCCACACACGAACGAACGCACGCACGCGTACGACCATATGCACGATGCGCTGCCGTACAGGTCGTCGCCGGTGTACTGCCGCTCTGGCTATCTGGCCATCGATGCATCACCCCTCCAGGCACCGAACGCAATACTGCCAGGGCGGACCAACCAGCATACATATGCAACACCCCGAACGAATTGTTTCGCCTCCAGCTAGCTGTCATCTCCCACGGCACTAATACTACACGAAGCACGAAGAACGAAACACGCCGACGGAGGTCTGCTCTCCGAGAGAGGCGGCTGTGGTTCGCAACGCGCCAAGCAACTCCTTGATCTACTCTACACGTCTACATAGAGCGGTCGGCGGTGGTGAACCTGAAGTGCAGTTCATGATTTCGCTGCGAGCGTAAGGACCGTAACAATAATGCCGTGACGCAACGCACACCGATCCAGATCCACATCCAGATCCAGATCCGAACCCAGATTACCATCGGATTCCCGTGCACCCTCGGAGGTACGCGCGTACAATCCGGCAGGCGGCCCAAGCTAAGCACGCCACACTACTCCGACGCGAGATGGCCGTGCCGTGCCCTGCTGCCTCACCGAGGACTCAAATATGTGCGCTCACATGCATGCCGCCAGATGCAGCGGGGGGAACATGATGAGTTGATGACCAAGGTAGGCAGCGATGCACGGCTTCACAAGAACAATATGTAGCTGGCGTGTCGATCGTATCCATCCGGATGGCGGATCGGTACCGGTACCGGTAGCTGGATGGGCGCGCAGAGCGCACGCGTGGCGCAAGTACGCTCCGTCAGCGGGGGAGGCCAGATAGAGAGGAAGGTGCAAGGCCCGCCGGAGGTTCAAATGTGGGCTTGGAGGCTCCGGACTAGGCGGGAGGCGCAAGCGGGGTCGGTGGGCTTGGGGGAGGGTTCGGCGGAGGCGGCCGCGGCGACGGCGGGTTGGGGGGGCACGTGCCGGGCGCCCGAATGCCGGACGGGTAGCCTGCACGGCGGACACGGGGCGGCGGGCGGGGCACACACACATATATGCGCACAAGCACACATACACTTACACAGCCTCGGCCGCTCGCATGTCACGCACTCCTCTTCTGCCTGCCCAAGAAAGACACATACACATACACATACACAGCCTCACAGGTTCCTCTCACAACACGGATGTGGCCGAGACCGTCCGAGCAGCGTCAGAAGGATGGAGCGAGGAGACAAACCGAAAGACGGGGCGGAGTGACAGCTAGCTGTACACCATGCAGGCCCAAGTGTAGGAGGGGCGGAACAGACACATACTTCTCGTGTCCGTGTGTGCAGGCGGCCTTATGTCGCGCTGCCATGAAACATTTCTTCCATGTATTTCCACCCTCTCGGCCAGCTGCCCGAGTGAGGTGCGATGGCGGACGGATCCCGCCACTCCCGGTGACAGCTACCACACACCCTCCAAGAACCCACACAGGTCAACTGTAACAGTTATTGTCCATTCACAATACCCTGCCCCATGCCTCCCGGCCCGGCGGCACTTACGCACTGTCACGGCCGCCACGCTGTGCACCCAGGGGCTGCTGCCGTCCGCTGGCCCCTTGGTCACGAGGCCAGCGAAGGTGTACCCGGCCGGGAACCTGAGGTCGAAGGTTGGGAAGGAGCAGTTCCGCGAACCCAAGCGGAGGGTCACGCCGTTAGCTAGCCCCAGGTTTATGGACTGCACGCCGATGAAGTACCCGGGAGAGCAGCAGGCGCCGATGCGCACCACGCGCAGGTTCGGGTCGGCCAGCTGTCCGCGTAGATCCACCAGGGTATTGACCGACTGGAAGGGCGCGTTGCTGTTGCCGTGCAGCGGGCCGCGCTGGAAGCAGTCGTACGTTGACACGGCTTGCCTCAGGAGCCCGGTGGTGACGTCGAAGGCGCCCGTGATGGTCTGAATGGGGAAGGTGGTGCCCAGGGCGGCGTCGGAGGCGGTGGTGTAGTAGGATTCCGGGTTGGGGTCACCGATGATGCCGGGGTACCCGCAGAAGAAGGGGCTGACCAGGACGTCTGCAGGGAGTTGGGGGCAGGGCAGGGCAGGGCAGGGCAGGGCGCGAGTGGCCATGGAGAGCGCATGGCAGGGCAGGGCAGGGCTGAAAGGCTGCAGAATCCCGCGCGCGGGGAATGGCGTGCTATGCGTGCGATTCGGGGCGTGAAATTCAGTGCTGTGGGGGAACGAACGAAATCCGCCCAGTCTGCCCTGATATGAGGGCGACCGCATGACAAGGTTTCTGCGTTCCCCAATCGTTCCCCAATCGTTTCAAATGCGTTTGCCAATGGGCATCCGGTAACGTTCATTCATTGTGTGCTCCTTTGGGAACTGCGTGCCCCCGTCGGCCACAAGCTCTCACCGCTGAGCGGCACGGGCGGGAAGGGCGGCGGCGAGGGTGGCGACGGCGGGACGGGCGGCGGTGGGCGGGGCGGCAAAGGGGGTCGCGGCGGAGGTGGGGGTGATGGGCTCGGAGGTGTAAGCGGGGGAGGGGACGGCGGCGTGGGTGGGCTGGGGGGCGACGGAGGCGGAGGCCTGGGCGGCGGTGGACTCGGTGGGGGCCGGGGGCTCGGCGGCGGCGGTGGGCTGGGCGGCGATGTTAGGCTCAGCGGCGGAGGCGACAGAGGCTGTGGGCTTGGAGGCTGTGGGCTTGGAGGCTGTGGGCTTGGAGGCTGTGGGCTTGGAGGCTGCGGGCTGGGAGGCTGTGGGCTGGGAGGCTGTGGGCTGGGAGGCTGTGGGCTGGGAGGCGGCGGGCTGGGAGGCGGCGGGCTGGGAGGCTCGGGGCTGGGAGGCTCGGGGCTTGGAGGCTCGGGGCTTGGAGGCGGGGGGCTTCCGGGCAGGTTGGGCGGTTGAGGGCTCGGCGGAGGCGGTGACGGCGGCTCGGGTGACGGCGGCTGAGGGCTCGGCGGAGGCGGTGACGGCGGCTGAGGGCTCGGCGGCAGCGGTGACGGCGGCGGAGGGCTCGGCGGAGGCGGCGACGGTGGCGGAGGGCTTGGTGGGTTCGGAGGAGGTGACAACGTCGGTGGGCTTGGGGGCGGATTCGGCGGGGGCGGCGGCGGTGACGGCGGGTTGGGGGGACACGTGCCGGGCGCCCGAGTGCCGGATGGGTAGCCTGCGGGGCGGACACACACACACACCCTGTCACTCAGGTTCCTCTTACAACACGGATATGGCCGAGGAGCTAGCACCAGAGGGATGGGAGGAGACGGCACGAGCCGCCCGCCGCTAGCAGCAGCCCCACGCAGGCAGGTCATGAAAGAGGGCATCAATTCGTAGCTGCGGCCGCACCCACGTAGCCGGACCTCATTTTCCTGTCCGTTGTTGCTATGCTGCCGCCGCTACAGATGCTCATTGTTTGACAGTACCATAATGCGGTGTCCATTCAGATCCCCCAGTGATTCGATCCATGCATAACCTACTAAACCTCGCCCGCGCCTCCCCGGCGGCACTTACGCACTGTCACGGCCGCCACGCTGTGCACCCAGGGGCTGCTGCCGTCCGCTGGCCCCTTGGTCACTAGGCCAGCGAAGGTGTACCCGGCCGGGAACCTGAGGTCGAAGGTTGGGAAGGAGCAGTTCCGCGAACCCAAGCGGAGGGTCACGCCGTTAGCTAGCCCCAGGTTTATGGACTGCACGCCGATGAAGTACCCGGGAGAGCAGCAGGCGCCGATGCGCACCACGCGCAGGTTCGGGTCGGCCAGTTGTCCGCGTAGATCCACCAGGGTATTGACCGACTGGAAGGGCGCGTTGCTGTTGCCGTGCAGCGGGCCGCGCTGGAAGCAGTCGTATGTGGACACGGCTTGCCTCAGGAGCCCGGTGGTGACGTCGAAGGCGCCCGTGATGGTCTGAATGGGGAAGGTGGTGCCCAGGGCGGCGTCGGAGGCGGTGGTGTAGTAGGATTCCGGGTTGGGGTCACCGATGATGCCGGGGTACCCGCAGAAGAAGGGGCTGACCAGGACGTCTGCAGAGACGCGGGGACAGGGCAGGGCAGGGCAGGGCAGGGCAGGGCAGGGCAGGGCAGGGCAGGGCAGGGCAGGGGGGGGCAGGGCAGGGCAGGGCAGGGCAGGGCAGGGCAGGGGGGGGGGGGCAGGGCAGGGCAGGGCAGGGCAGGGCAGGGGGGGGGGGGGGGGGGGGGGGCAGGGCAGGGCAGGGCAGGGCAGGGCAGGGCAGGGCAGGGCAGGGCAGGGCAGGGCAGGGCAGGGCAGGGCAGGGCAGGGCAGGGCAGGGCAGGCAGGGCAGGGCAGGGCAGGGCAGGGCAGGGCAGGGCAGGGCAGGCAGGGCAGGGCAGGGCAGGGCAGGGCAGGCAGGGCAGGGCAGGGCAGGCAGGGCAGGGCAGGGCAGGGCAGGGCAGGGCAGGGCAGGGCAGGGCAGGGCAGGGCAGGCAGGGCAGGGCAGGGCAGGGCAGGGCAGGGCAGGGCAGGCAGGGCAGGGCAGGGCAGGGCAGGGCAGGGCAGGGCAGGGCAGGCAGGGCAGGGCAGGGCAGGGCAGGGCAGGCAGGGCAGGGCAGGGCAGGGCAGGGCAGGGCAGGGCAGGGCAGGGCAGGGCAGGGCAGGGCAGGGCAGGGCGCGAGTGGCCATGAAGATCGCAGGGCAGGAAAAGGCAGCGCCGAAAGCTGCAGAATCCCGCGCGCGGGGAATGGCGTGCTATTCGTGCGATTCGGGTTGCGAAATGTTGTGCTGTTTGGGGACGAACAGAACCCACCCAGTCTGTCCTGATATGAGGGCGACCACATGGCATGATTTCTACTCCAGCCCGGTGATCAGACACACGGTGCGGCGACACAAAATGACTATGCCTCGACGAATTTCACTGACCGGGCCGAGCTTAAACCCCGCGGCGAAATAATTGTTTCCAAGGTGCTGTTGCCTAACTAGGCAGCAGCTATAAGTCAATACACGCGCGGTGTGTTTAGAAGTGCAACCCGCGCGGTGTGTGCTCCTTGGGCACTGCCTCCGTCGGCCACAAGCTCTCACCGCTGAGTGGCACGGGCGGGAAGGGCGGCGGCGAGGGTGGCGACGGCGGGACGGGCGGCGGTGGGCGGGGCGGCAAGGGGGGTCGCGGCGGAGGTGGGGGTGAGGGGCTCGGAGGTGGAAGCGGGGGAGGCGACGGCGGCGGGGGTGGGCTGGGCGGCGACGGAGGCGGAGGCCTGGGCGGCGGTGGACTCTGTGGGGGCCGGGGGCTGGGCGGCGGCGGCGGACTGGGCGGCGAGGGAGGTGGAGAGGGTGGTGGAGGCGACAGAGGCTGTGGGCTGGGAGGCTGTGGGCTGGGAGGCTGCGGGCTTGGAGGCTGCGGGCTGGGAGGCTGTGGGCTGGGAGGCTGCGGGCTGGGAGGCTGCGGGCTGGGAGGCGGCGGGCTGGGAGGCGGCGGGCTGGGAGGCGGCGGGCTGGGAGGCTGTGGGCTGGGAGGCGGCAGGCTGGGAGGCGGCGGGCTGGGAGGCGGCGGGCTGGGAGGCGGCGGGCTGGGTGGCTTGGGGCTTGGAGGCTCGGGGCTTGGAGGCTCGGGGCTTGGAGGCTCGGGGCTTGGCGGCGGGGGGTTTCCGGGCAGGTTGGGCGGTTGAGGGCTCGGCGGAGGCGGAGGCAGTGACGGCGGCTCGGGTGACGGCGGCTGTGGGCTTGGTGGGTTAAGAGGCGGTGACAACGGGCTTGGTGGGCGTGGGGGCGGGTTCGGCGGGGACGGCGGCGGCGACGGCGGGTTGGGGGGACACGTGCCGGGCGCCCGAGTGCCGGATGGGTAGCCTGCGGGGCGGACACACACACACACCCTGTCACTCAGGTTCCTCTTACAACACGGATATGGCCGAGGAGCTAGCGCCAGAGGGATGGGAGGAGACGGCACGACCCGCCCGCCGCTAGCAGCAGCCCCACGCAGGCAGGTCATGAAAGAGGGCATCCATCCGTAGCCGCGGCCGCACGCACGTAGCTGCACTCATCATTGCCCTGTGCCCCTGTCTGCTATTGCTACTGCCGCCGCTACAGATGCTCATTGTTTGACGGGATTATCCCCCAGTGATTCGATCCATGCATAACCTACTAAACCTCGCCCGGTGGCCTCCCGGCCCGGCGGCACTTACGCACTGTCACGGCCGCCACGCTGTGCACCCAGGGGCTGCCGTCCGCTGGCCCCTTGGTCACGAGGCCAGCGAAGGTGTACCCGGCCGGGAACCTGAGGTCGAAGGTTGGGAAGGAGCAGTTCCGCGAACCCAAGCGGAGGGTCACGCCGTTAGCTAGCCCCAGGTTTATGGACTGCACGCCGATGAAGTACCCGGGAGAGCAGCAGGCGCCGATGCGCACCACGCGCAGGTTCGGGTCGGCCAGTTGTCCGCGTAGATCCACCAGGGTATTGACCGACTGGAAGGGCGCGTTGCTGTTGCCGTGCAGCGGGCCGCGCTGGAAGCAGTCGTACGTTGACACGGCTTGCCTCAGGAGCCCGGTGGTGACGTCGAAGGCGCCCGTGATGGTCTGAATGGGGAAGGTGGTGCCCAGGGCGGCGTCGGAGGCGGTGGTGTAGTAGGATTCCGGGTTGGGGTCACCGATGATGCCGGGGTACCCGCAGAAGAAGGGGCTGACCAGGACGTCTGCAGGGAGTTGGGGGCAGGGCAGGGCAGGGAGCGGGTGGCTGGATCGCGGCGAATAGCGCAGTCAGCCCAGCCGGGAAACGTGGAAAGTGGCCCCGCGTGTGACCCCCAACCCGCTTGCATTGCTCTCAAACGGATCCGATCGGCCGATTTACCGAGCGCGAGGCACCGAGGGCTTATCCGAAACGTTGTAAAGGAAAATCATAACAATACCACCTCGGCTGTTGCCGTTGGCTGTCACCGATGGCCCGCGGGGTCCGCTGTAACAGCCCTAATAATAATAATACCACAAACAACAACAACATAATAATTATTATTATATAATCAACAATTGTAACGTTGATTAATAATAACTATAACAATGACTAAATAACAATAATAATTATTTATTATTTCAACTACAATAATGATTATGCAGCAAAAACAACAATAACGTTTACAATTATAATTTTTATGCAACTTTAATAGTAATATCAAGTACTGGGCAAACTCTGGCGTGGTCAATGGGGCAGGGGACGTAGTCAATGTAACAGCTTACCAACTCACATCACATGGGCTTTATTTACGTAGTGCTTTTGTAACAGCATGTGTAAGGCGACCTTTGTGTGGCAGCCTTGGGTTCCAACCGATAGCTAGCCAGCCACCGTTGCGTGTGACTGAAACATCGTATGAGATATACGTGTTACGTAAATTCAGTGTGCCTCTCACAAGTTGGTAACCGCGTGACAACGTTTCGAGTCCAAGCGACATCGTGCTAGATACTGTGGTAAAAGTCTCAACACGCCAGAACTGTGCTCCCACGCACGTCTTTCGCTGACCAAGATCCCAGTGCTAGCAAAGAGGCGAATTCCGCGGACTGTAATCAGTTAGCTTTCAGGTCCCTGTAGCCTCGTTAGCTATAAGAGGCATTTGAGTGAGCATAGGAGATAGTTGTTTTGTCCTTGGGCACTGCCTCCGTCGGCCACAAGCTCTCACCGCTGAGTGGCACGGGCGGGAAGGGCGGCGGCGAGGGTGGCGACGGCGGGACGGGCGGCGGTGGGCGGGGCGGCAACGGGGGTCGCGGCGGAGGTGGGGGTGAGGGGCTCGGAGGTCGAAGCGGGGGAGGCGACGGCGGCGTGGGTGGGCTGGGGGGCGACGGAGGCGGAGGCCTGGGCGGCGGTGGACTCGGTGGGGGCCGGGGGCTCGGCGGCGGCGGCGGGATGGGCGGCGAGGGAGGTGGAGAGGGTGGTGGAGGGAACGGAGGCTGCGGGCTGGGAGGCTGCGGGCTTGGAGGCGGGGGGTTGCCGGGCAAATTGGGCGGTGAAGGGCTCGGCGGCGCAGGTGAAGGCGGCTGAGGGCTCGGCGGCAGCGGCAACGGCGGCTGTGGGCTCGGCGGAGGCGGCGACGGCGGCGGAGGGCTCGGCGGAGGCGGCGACGGCGGTGGAGGGCTCGGCGGAGGCGGCTGCGGGCTCGGCGGAGGCGGCTGAGGGCTCGGCGGAGGCGGCTGCGGGCTCGGAGGAGGCGGCTGCGGGCTCGGAGGAGGCGGCTGCGGGCTCGGCGGAGGCGGCGACGGCGGCTGTGGGCTTGGCGGAGGCGGCTGCGGGCTCGGCGGAGGCGGCTGTGGGCTTGGCGGAGGCGGCTGCGGGCTCGGCGGAGGCGGCTGTGGGCTTGGCGGAGGCGCCTGCGGGCTCGGCGGAGGCGGCTGCGGGCTCGGAGGAGGCGGCTGCGGGCTCGGAGGAGGCGGCTGCGGGCTCGGTGGAGGCGGCTGAGGGCTCGGCGGAGGTGGCGACGGCGGCTGAGGGCTCGGAGGAGGAGGCTGAGGGCTCGGCGGAGGCGGCGACGGCGGCTGTGGGCTTGGCGGAGGCGGCTGCGGGCTCGGCGGAGGCGGCTGAGGGCTCGGCGGAGGCGGCTGCGGGCTCGGCGGAGGTGGCGACGGCGGCTGAGGGCTCGGCGGAGGCGGCGGAGGGCTTGGCGGAGGCGGCTGAGGGCTCGGCGGAGGCGGCTGAGGGCTCGGCGGAGGCGGCTGAGGGCTCGGCGGAGGCGGCGACGGCGGCTGAGGGCTCGGCGGCGGCGGCTGAGGGCTTGGTGGAGGCGGCGACGGCGGCTGAGGGCTCGGCTGCGGCGGCGACGGCGGCTGCGGGCTTGGTGGGTTCGGAGGCGGTGACAACGTCTGTGGGCGCGGGGGCGTGTTCGGCGGGGACGGCAGCGGCGACGGCGGGTTGGGGGGACACGTGCCGGGCGCTCGAATGCCGGACGGGTAGCCTGCACGGCGGACACGGGGCGGCGGGCGGGGCACACACACATATATGCGCACAAGCACACATACACTTACACAGCCTCGGCCGCTCGCATGTCACGCACTCCTTTTCTGCCTGCCCAAGAAAGACAGATACACATACACATACACAGCCTCACAGGTTCCTCTCACAACACGGATGTGGCCGAGACCGTCCGAGCAGCGTCAGAAGGATGGAGCGAGGAGACCAACCGGAAGACGGGGCGGAGCGACAGCTGTATACCGGTGACTGTATCAGGCCTACCGGTAGCTGGGAGGGAACAGACAACTACCTCTACAGATTTCGTTTGTTTGCGGCCGGGCATGGTCCCACCACTGATTGATTCCCCTGCCCCATGCCTCCCGGCCCGGCGGCACTTACGCACTGTCACGGCCGCCACGCTGTGCACCCAGGGGCTGCTGCCGTCCGCGGGCCCCTTGGTCACGAGGCCAGCGAAGGTGTACCCGGCCGGGAACCTGAGGTCGAAGGTTGGGAAGGAGCAGTTCCGCGAACCCAAGCGGAGGGTCACGCCGTTAGCTAGCCCCAGGTTTATCGACTGCACGCCGATGAAGTACCCGGGAGAGCAGCAGGCGCCGATGCGCACCACGCGCAGGTTCGGGTCGGCCAGCTGTCCGCGTAGATCCACCAGGGTATTGACCGACTGGAAGGGCGCGTTGCTGTTGCCGTGCAGCGGGCCGCGCTGGAAGCAGTCGTACGTGGACACGGCTTGCCTCAGGAGCCCGGTGGTGACGTCGAAGGCGCCCGTGATGGTCTGAATGGGGAAGGTGGTGCCCAGGGCGGCGTCGGAGGCGGTGGTGTAGTAGGATTCCGGGTTGGGGTCACCGATGATGCCGGGGTACCCGCAGAAGAAGGGGCTGACCAGGACGTCTGCAGGGGGTGGGGGAAGGGAAAGGGCAGGGCAGGGCAGGGCAGGGCAGGGCAGGGCGCGAGTGGCCATGAAGATCGCGGAAACCCTAAACCCGCGGATCAAGAGAAATCTCGATGCGCAGGACGATGCGTGTGCGAGTGGCTGTGGCTGACAGCAGGGCGGGAACGGCAGGGCCGCAAGGTGAGCTCTCAACCGTTATCCTAATTTCTCAACCCAGGCAGCTCACGGTGTATATTTTTAGGAAATGTATTTACCTAGAATTTCTTATCTTTTTCGGATTATAAACATGTATTTGGTGTGAAATAATATATGTGGGCGCATTGCCTCCGTCGGCCACAAGCTCTCACCGCTGAGTGGCACGGGCGGGAAGGGCGGCGGTGAGGGTGGCGACGGCGGGACGGGCGGCGGTGGGCGGGGCGGCAAGGGGGGTCGCGGCGGAGGTGGGGGTGAGGGGCTCGGAGGTCGAAGCGGGGGAGGCGACGGCGGCGGCGGTGGGCTGGGGGGCGACGGAGGCGGAGGCCTGGGCGGCGGTGGACTCGGTGGGGGCCGGGGGCTCGGCGGCGGCGGTGGGCTGGGCGGCGAGGGAGGTGGAGAAGGTGGAGGAGGGAACGGAGGGCGAGGAGACGGAGGAGGAGGCCGCGGCGGTGGTGGATTCGGTGGCGGCGGGCTCGGCGGCGGGGGAGCCGGCGGCGGCGGGCTGGGCGGTGG
Organism: Eudorina sp. 2006-703-Eu-15; assembly: GCA_003117195.1. NCBI lineage: Eukaryota > Viridiplantae > Chlorophyta > Chlorophyceae > Chlamydomonadales > Volvocaceae > Eudorina > Eudorina sp. 2006-703-Eu-15. The sequence continues at coordinate 653,303 of BDSI01000008.1, read as the reverse complement.
CGGTGATGAAGGGGGCATGTGCGGTCGCGGCGGGAGTCGGGGAGCTGGACTTGGCGGCGGCGGGTTCGGCGGCGGAGGGCTCGGCGGCGGCGGATTGGGTGGCGGAGGACTGGGCGGGGGCGGGTTGGGTGGCGGTGGGCTCGGCGGCGGGGGATTAGGTGGCGGTGGGCTCGGCGGCGGCGGGGAAAAGGGCGGGCCGCCGGGCACGGAGGGAGTCTCGGGGCTCGGGCTGGGAGGTGGGGGAGTGGGTGGGGGCGGCGAGGGCGGCGGCGGGGTCGGCGGCGGCGGGCTGGGCGGGGGTAAGTCGGGCGGTGGCGGCTTGCCGGGGTTGGCTGGCCTGCCCGACACGCCGGACTGCGCTTCAGCACCCGCCACCAGTAGCAACGACAGTAGCAGCAGCAGTAGCAGCAGCGACGGCGGCGAGCTGTAGTGACGCCGCAGCGCCACAATGGGGCGATGGATCCACGGGCAGTCTGTGTACGGGCAGGAAGGAGTGTACGGTCCCGTACATGGGTCCGAACGAGTGAGTAAATAAATACACGCACCCGCCGCGTGGGCAATGCGCGGAGACCCGTTCAGCTGCAACCTGATACCGATCGGCCGTCAGCCAAGGCATCCCTCTGGCAACCAAGCAACAAAGTACCCCCAGTCCCGTACCGGTGCCGCGGGGTTAAATTGAAAAAGAAATAAACCCGAAGAACGAACCCCGGCACATCCAACGTAACGCAGTATATTTACGTGGTGCGGTACCTGCAAAGCAACGGAAATACAGAGACCGCGCGCGGGCGCGTGGCGGCGCTGCCGTGCTGCCGCCGGTGCAGCAGTAAGCAAGATGCGAACCCTCCCCAACCCGAGAAGGACAGAAACTTTACCGACCTGTGGTGGTAGAAGGTGTAGCCGCGCCGCGAGCGATGTCCGAGGTCATGGCGATGCACAGAGGGAAGCCGAGGAATTGAGTGAGTGGGCGCGGCGTGAGAGGGGCAACTACAGTTACGTAATAACCAAAGGAAACAACAAAAGGAAAACAGTATGCGAGAATGGCGGGGCGGCAGCGCGGCGCGGAAGAGGACGGGCCAGGCAAGGGGGAGTGGGATATGGGACGGGAGATGGTACGACATGTACGGCACGTACGACAGGGGGAGAAAACATGGGGCAGGGTGCCGCGGGGTCCACCACGTCGTTCATTCATTCATTCATTCATGGAAAGCATGCACGCACACAGAGTTACAGCAAGCTAGGAGAAGTGCTTTCCGGCGGTGCCTAAATCTGCGCAGGTGCGCATCTATCTCGGCATTACCTTGCCGCCGGGCCATCACGTCGTGGCACACGCGGGGCTCCGTGCTGCTGGCCGGATGGAGCTGGTCGAGTCGCACACTTATATGCAGTCACCCACTTGGAACCAGGCAAAAACGAACAAACTTTCCGCCACAAGGATAGATTAGTTCATTAGATTATGTATCCTGAGCTTGTTACAGTGATAGACCGACACAAGGCGTCCTGCACGCAGGGGGGTGGCGGGGGTCTGTGAGATTCGTTGGGCAGGAAATGGGCGCGGTGAGCATCCGTCTGACGGAGCAGCGCCCGCCGTCTCGGACGACGGCGGGCAGCCGCTGACGATGAACCCTCTTGATCATAGCACCGACGCGGACGCCATCGGGATCAATCTTTATTATTGTAATATTTTATAGACATGTTCTAACGCTGCTGGGCAGACTATGGCGTGGCGTGGCCGCGCGAACGCCACTAGGATAAATCATGTTCACCGTATCGTAGCTGCGGAGATCTTCTAGGGTTAGTTGCACATGTGCTCGCGAGCTTTAGGCGCGTGGCTAGCGTGGCTAGCGTGGCGCACGGCGTGCGCAGGCACAAAGAGTCGTAGCAGGCTGCAAGCTAGCGCGAACTAGGCTGTTTTAACGACAGGCAGGTAACGTTTTGATGTGCCCGCACTGCCCTACCTCAGCTTGCGGACAACCCTGAAGAATCACTTGAGAAGCTTAAACGTTGAACTAGTGATATGCGCGACAGGGCGCGGCACGTTTGCTGATGTTACCTCCACGTCATGAAAATCACATGGAAACACGAAATGACGCATGGTTGTGGCGAATTCACAACCAATTAGATGGTCGTTAGGATTTGGGCCCGAAAATGATGTACGGCTTCCGTCTATCCGGGCGGCAGACCTAGGGACTCGCGGCGGTTCGCGATTCGTCGTTGAAAGAATTACCTGATAAATGTTTGGGATGCTGCAATTTTATGTTGAAATCTTTTGTTCTGATTTAAGGATCGGGCATTTTGTGCGCTCGACAGAAAATTTCATCTCTCCGTACTCTACCAGCAATCGCACCCTTCGACACCGGCCCGCTGATCGTCCCCAGGTCGTTCGACGGTGGGTGCCAAGAAAAGGAAAGTGAAATCCAAATATCAAGGCAAATAATGAAATAATCGGCTTAGGTTTGACATTCACGAAGTTTGGTTGAGGCAAAACCTTGAACGATTGGAATTACGTGCTTGCATGCCTGACACACCCCTGATGTCTCCAAATTTCCCACGAAGCCTTAAGGAGCATCAAAGTATCAGGTAGGCCGGGCTGTTCCTCTACTGTCTTGATGCATGCCAGCTGGTTCCTAGGTGCGTCAGGTCCCTAGGGAAGCCATTGGCCACGTCCGCCGAAAAGGGGCAGGCACGAGACTGCAAAGAGGCGTGCAGTGATGGGAGGGCGATTTCCACCCCCGAAGTCCCAGCGTTGCGCGTCGTGAGAGGTCCGACGCACTGTGGTGGTGAAGTTTGACCACTCGCCACAATGTGAGACAAAAAAAACCGTCAAGCGACTCGCATTGTGCCGCGTCCCAAGTCATCGCGGCGTCCACTTCACCACCGCGACCAAATACATACGTATAAAACGCCGTACCGCACCCCTCCGCCCGCCATCTTCTTCAATCACACTCGGTCCAGGTCCCAAATGCGACTAACAAGCTGAATGAAACAACATTACAGCGTACTGTCGGGCTGTCCGGCTGGCTTCACATGCTGGCTTCAAGAGGCAGCGAGGCGCCCCCGCCTCGCGTAGATAGTGCCCAAGTCGATCGCCACAGCCGGCACCCTGCCGCTGTGCCCCGGCGCTGCGCTGCGCTGCGCTGCGCTGCGCTGCGCCTCAGGCCAGGCCGAGGTTAGGCCCGCTCCGCTTGTGAGGACCCCCGCGACTGCGCCAGCATCCAGCGCCAGAGCTCCGGCGTGTTGTAGGCGCGCGTCCAGCTGTCGTGCTCCAGGTCGGCGTAGCGGGTGAAGCGGGCCGCGGTGGAGCCCGCGGACTTGGGGAGGGTGTCGCGGCGTGAGGGGACGGGTAGGGGGGCAGGGCGGGGCGGGGCGGGGCAGGGCGGGGTCCGCTGCAACGTGGAGTTTTACCGTGTTGCGGAAGGACGGGAATGCCGTACGAGAATGAAAGGCAGCAGGCCGTGCGGGAAGGAGACAGCCCATGGCGCCACGAGAGAGGGGCGGTCTACAGGGCGGCGGACTTCTTCCTAACGGTCAGTACAGTAGTGCTCCGCTTTGCCGGCCTGGTCGGGTTAATCGGTTCGTACGACAGTTGTACGACAGTCGTACGTTCCTGATATATCCGGCCCCCCACCTGGAGCGCCCGCATCATGTTGTCACTGGTCGAAACGGGGATCACTCGGTCGCGCTCGCCGTGGAAGTTCCAGATGGGCATGTCGCGCAGCGCGGTCGCGCCGACCCCTGGGTCACCGCCGCCGCACACGGGCACCAGCGCCGCGAAGCGCTCCGGGTGCGTGGCGCCCAGCTTCCAGGTGCCGTACCCGCCCATCGAGATGCCCGTGACGTAGATCCGATCGGGATCCACGCGTAGCGGCAGCGTCAACTCGGGGTCGGCGTCCTCCGCCGCCGCCTCCTCGTCGACGTCGGTTGCGTCCGCGCTGCCGCCGCCGCCGCCGCCGCCGCCGCCGCCGCCGCGGCCGCCGCCGCCACCGCCGCCGCCGTCGCCAGTGCTGGCGCCGCTGCTGCTCGTCGTGGCGGCGCCAGTGGAGCTCGGGTCCGCACCGCTTGCGCAGCTGCCGCCCTCGCTGCCTGAGCCGCCGCCGCCGTCGCCGTGCCCCGCGCTGACTGCGGCACTGCCGCCGCCGCCGCCGCCGTCACCGCCGCCGCTGCCGCGACGACCGCCGCCACTGCCGCGGCCCTTGGATGCCTGGGTGGAGGACCCGTGGGTCAGCTCGTCCAGCAGGGCGATAAGGCCCTCGGGTCGCCAGCCGTAGCCTTGACGCGAGCAATCCAACTGCGGGGGATCACGATGCCCAAAAGGAGGTGTTGCCCGGGGGCCGCAACAGCAGTCCAGCAGCACCCGTCACACGGTCGACCTGTAACCCGTCCACATAAGGGTTACTCAGCACATACTCATAAGATGGCCCGTGGGTCCGCTCTAACATCCTTAATAATAAGAACGGTTACACAAATACTCAAGCTGCCATACGGCCTCTCATTCCCACAACCAGATCTCAGACGTCTAAACCTCGTTAGCCAGTCCACGCACTGCGATCAACAAGGTCCGGCCCAGGACGTGTCTGTCCCCGTCCACGTCCCGGGGCCCGCGTTCCTGTACCCCTTCCACCATCTTCGTCCCCCCCGGGCGGCTTTACCGTACATCCGTACCGTACATCCGTACGCACCTGCGGGGACACGGTGATGGCCCCCTCCGCCACAAGCTCCGCGCACTCCAAGTTGACCGGCTCGGGCCGGGAGCCCGCCCGGCGGGCCGCCTCGTCGCCGCAGTATGCGGCCACCAGACGGGGCACGCCGTGGAGCTTGACCTGAGGGCGGTTGGTCGTTGGCGGTTGGCGGTTGAGACGGAGCAGTATTTTTAGGGGAGGAGGACGTGAGACGACAGACGAGTGAGGGGATGCGCGGGTTTATGGGTTGAGGGAGGTGGCGGCGGGGCCGGAGGGCAGGGCTGGCATCCGTACATCCGTACATCCCAGTCGACCGACATGGTCAAAAACGTGGTGGTTTTATCTAGCGTAAAAGCCGCACTCGGCACACGGACTACCTTGTCGAGACCGCCGGGACCGCCCTCCCCCGCGCCGTGGAGGAAGAGGATGAGCGGCCAGGCGCCCTGCTGGCCCGGCCCCCGCTGGTACCCGGGCGGCACCGACAGCAAGTACTGGTAGCCGAGCCGGGTGCGCTGCTGCTGCGGCTGCTGCTGGTGCATGGGGCGGAGCCGGGCGAGGCGCTGGCTGGCGCCGGAAGGGGCCATGCCTTAAGCACAGGCGGGATGGGCGGTGGATGATGGAGGGAGGGGGTTTGGATGAACGGATGCTGCTTGGGCACTGCCCGCGAAGGGGGGAGGGGGCAGGGGCCCCTCGGGCGGCGGTGACCGAGCGCCGGTCCTGCGGCGCACCCGCGCGGGAGGTTGGAAGCGGTGGGAAGCAGTGCCTGAAGTGTTTGGCGGACCTACCGTGAGAGGAGGCTGCGCCGTGCTGCGCCGACCCCGCAATAAAACAGCTGCGCCGTGGAGGGAATGCAGTACGCAAGAAGAAACAGCGGACGGTCAGATATTTGCCTGGTCGCCAGTCCGACGAGCGCCTGTGTTGTTTAGGGTCTGACGAATTTCGTGAGCTCGAAACTCAGGAGGGCCAGGAAAGCACCCGCGGTTCGTTGGAGCGGAGCCGAATGCGCGTGACGTGGTCAGAGGCTCTGGAGGGATGCAGCCGCGACCGAGTTTGCGAGGGCGGTTTGACTCTCAGTTAAAGCAGGTCACAGTGAACCATACGGGTCATCGGTGAAACTAAAGCCGAATATCGAAGCGGAAAAGCGACGAGCGGGCGCTGCCCGGAAGCGGCTGGTGTTTTCGTTGCTTGAACCTGATCAGGTCGTGTGACAAAGAAGGGAGTTGTTTGCACCACCGTTGGGCATGGATCCATGAGTCACACCCTTCAAAACAGCCTCTTAGAGGTCTTGCCTGGTGAGTCGAGGTTCATGAACGCGGAAGTCCCCCAAAGCCGGCGGTAGACGGTAGACTTGTGTGCCGTGGATTGCGGGCGACCGATGAAGCACTGCAACCGCAAAAGCACCGCGGAAGCGCAAATCGTTCTTGAGTTAATTACCTTTCGCCGCAGCCCAACGTCACGAAGCAATTTCCACAATCCTTTCGACCGCGGAAATGGAACTGCCCTGAACCGCACACCGAGGCAAGATAGCGTGCCGCCTCCTCACGCCGAGGGCGTTCCGCGGACAAGCCGCGCTCGGCCCGGAAGATGCCTTGATGGAGTGGAAGTCCTCAGGGAAATTCGCCGATCCCAATTATGGCGCGCTTTGACTTGCCGCAAGCACCAGCCACACAGGACGCGGACACCAAATCTTCAAGCATCGACCAAGCGAGCATGGAGACATACCGTAAGAAAGTGCACGCACATGCGCGGGGGTGTAGGCGCATCCGCCGCATCGCCGGCACCTGCCTTGACAGCGACAAAACGCCGGCAGTGCCACGCGAACTATCACAGCCACGCAGCGTCTCGCAACCGATTCACGCCGTATCACAAGAATGACACGCCTCTCGCCACCGGTGCATCTGCTGCGCCGCGCCAGTGCACAGAAACACACACAACGCGCACAGCCCGGTAAAAACGACGACAGCCGTATGGCTTGTGCCCGGCCCGTGGGCCGTGGCCTCCATCCCACCGACACGCGCGTTGTCACCTGCCGTACCCGCGCGCCGTCGACGCAAACCCAGCACGCCCCACGCCCCGGCCCTCTACCGCCGCGCAGCGGCATGACGCCCGCAGACCCCCACCTCACCCCCAAATCAATTACAGGCTTGGACACTGCCGAACACCACTGCCACAACGTAAAACACGCGCCAAGTGCAGATCTCCCCGGAGGACTCCTCCCAGAAGGTCCCCCGGTTTCCTTCAGAAGGTCTTCCCCCTCTGGATGGCCCGCTCGCTGGCGGGTGCCCCCCCGCTACCCCGCCTATGAACCGCTGCCACCCCCGCCCGCGCTGTGTTCCCCGGCGCCTCCACCCTCTGCTGCGCCGGCCCCTCCACCCCCGGGCTGCCTCTGCCTCTGCCCCGCCCCTGTCCCCGCCTCTCCTTTCCCCATACCGCGGCTACTGCCGCCCGCTTCGGGCTTTTTCCTCGCGCTCTGTCCCCCCACCGCCGCCGTCGCCACCCGGCGTCACCTCGCCGCCGCCACCGCCTCGCCCGCTCCCACCCTGCCCGCCGGCTCCTCCGCCGCCGCCGCCGCCGCCTTTCCCGCCGCCGCCGCCGCCGCCGCCGCTGTCGCCATCTTCCTCCTCGCGCCCATCCTCGCCGTCGCTGTCATCATCGCTGTCGTACATCTCCGCATCGCCGAACTCGTCCGCCCGCGCCTCCTCCTTCAGGATCTTCTCCACGTCCACCTCCGCCGCCACCACCGCCGCGTCTTCCCCCGTCGCGACGTCACTGTGCACCGGGTTATTCCGTACCGGCCCATGGGTCGCTCGGCTCGACGCGGCGTACACGACCCGCCCGATGATGGACGTGAATGGGATGTGGCCGTACGACCGCGAGTCGATCACCTCTCCGGCCTCGGGCCGCAGCTCGCTGTTATCGGCGACGACCCAGCAGTGGCCCGGGGGGATGAAGAAGGGCGGCTCCGCGTCGCTGGAAGAGACCATCTCGTCGCCCTCTACAGCGGCCACCCGCCGAACCTGAGGGCGGACGGAAGAGGGTGGAAGGACGGTTGGCAGGGGTGTGGGTGGAAGGACGGTTGGCAGGGGCGTGGGTGGAAGGGCTCCAGAGCTTCAGACTTCTGTTTGAAACTGGGAAGGGTCCAGGGTCTGCTCGCGGCCGGGGCCGCGGACGGCAAAGGGCCGATGGCAGACGGCGCTGCACCGCCGCTTACCTTGGTCCTGCATCGCGGCCAAGGATTGCCGACCGAGACCACGCACAACGGGCGGCAGCCGGCCGTCGGCGCGTCTTGCAGGGTCTGGCCCGCGGGTTTGCCTACCCGTTCCACAGCGGGCTGCCCTCCTCTTTGCTCTATCCTCTTTCGCATGCAGGTGACCAGTGCGGGTACCCAGTGCGGATGAGTGCTGTGCCCTTTCCCTTCCCCGCCCCGGGGTGCCGTGGCGCCTTTGGCTGCCGTGGCCCCCTGCCCCCACCTGACTCACCATGACGTGGGTGACGTCATCCGGCAGAGCCAGAGGTGAATGGAACGCCACCACATCCCCCACCATCACGTTGTGGGAGCCCGGCCGCCGCAGCAGCCGGACCACCAGGCGCTCCCGGGCGGCCGCGTCCTGGGCGGCCAGGCGGTGTTCGCAGTGCGGCCGTCGACCGAAGACAGTCGTACAGGTGTACGGGCGACCGGCAGTACATTCAAAACCGAGGAGGCGAGGCAGAGTCTACCGTCAGCAAAACCTCCCTCGCGTGCCGCTCGCTGCTGATGTTCATTCATTCATGATGCAGAAACCGCCTTCGGGGTCCAGACAAGGTTCTGGCGGACTGGGTCCGACCGACGTGCGCTGCATGAGGTGAATTGCGGACTGGGCTGAAAGGTGAATTGCGGACCGCGGTTAAATTCAGGAGAGGAGAAGTCACAGACCCGGCTGAAAGGGGGCGGATGGCGTACAAGCGGCGGCTCGGTGGAGCAGCAAAGCAAGCGTCATCCAGGCCGCCCCGGCCGACCCGTGGGTCGGTCGGTCGGTCGCGCACCTTGGCCCCTCGCCAGTTAAGTGTGGGCGCCATGGCCGGCCCGGTCAGGTAGATCTGCTCCGTCAGCGGCGATTCGTACACCTCCAGCGCTCGACGGTACGCTGTCTGCAGGGCAACTGTGACGCCGCCGACGCCGCTGCGAGATCCGCTGCCGTCGTCGTCACTGCCACCGGCCCCGTCGGGGCCGCTCGTCGCAGCGCGGGCGGCAGCGGGAGACCCGGGGGTCGGAGGTGGTCGGACCGCCATGGCCCCGCCCCGGCGGCGGCCGTCCTTGTCCGCCTGGAACAGCGCGGATATGAACTCCTCCGCAGCATCCCGCAGCTTGGAGGCCTTGTACCTGGGACGGGTGAGAGCAGCACGGGACTGTCGGGGAAATGCACATCCATACATGCAAGATGGTAGGTAAGTAACTCATTCAAATCATTCGACGGGTCAACGAAGGCAACGAAGGGCATGCAGGTCTTTACTACACATGGAACACTGACGACCCGTTCCAATTGTGCGCAGACTTCCAGGGGAAATGTCTCTAAGGGGAGGCGTTGACGGGGCCGCCGCGGAAAGTGCCGACGGCGGCGCCACACACAGGCCAGGGACGTGTGGGCATCGGAGGGCGATTGGAGGATTCGTCCGCTGGTCGGAGGCGGCATGTGTGTTTGTGTGTGATCTTGGGAAGGGATGCTTGTGTGTGTTTTGGGAAGGGAGGGCGAGGGGAGATGCGTCCGGGGCGCCCCGGTTATGGGTGGACGATGCGCGGGAGGGCGGACAAACCAACGGGTCCAAGCCCGCAAATCTCATTCCTGTCGGCTGAAGCCAAGGGGGCCGCGGCCCCTTCTCAACCAGCCAACGATCTAGTACAAACGCAGAAGGCTGCCTGCTGCTTTCTGCAGCCCACGGACCCCTCCTCCTCCTTCGTCTAGCGTGGGTTCCGCGTGCCAACATGGGCCAACATGGATGCGTGGGAGGTGTGCGGCTAGAGAAGGACAGCACGAAACGCACCGTCCTGCCTGCCTTTTAACGATAGGCGGGCCGGCCGTGGGGCTGGGGTAGGCTGGGCAGGGACTGGGCAGATGGGGTATTCGATGCGGGTTCAGCTACGGCGCCGCGGTGAAGGGAGATGGGAGGGAGCACAGGGCCATCCGAACCTAATGCGCAGGGCAGCGGTGAAGCTGATCTGAAGGGTCGTCCCGACCTGTCCCACGGAGTCAGCGCAGTAAGTCCTGTAGCGAGTGTGCCCATCATGGCCGTCCGGCAAATACCTGAAAGCCAGGAAGCCCCCAAGCTTTGATGCCATGGAGATGGGCTGCTATGACGACCACTTGATGATGACGACGTCGACTGGCTACGTCAACGCGTGCCGGACTCTAAATTAATTAAAAGTCATTCTACTAGCATCTCTGTCCAGATTATTTTGACTCGTAAACGTCATGACGCTGCTTTCGTGAAACGCACAGCTTGCACATGTTGGTATGCCGTCGCATTCACTAATAATTGAGTACCATGTTGAACCCGAACACTCGTAATGGTAAGTGAAGGTGTCTTTTTGTGCCAGGTTACAGGAGCTTAGTTAATCGTACATCGGCCTGAATTTTGTTGTAGCTTTTGCGGCACAGAACTTCCCTCAATCAACCATCTTTAGATGACTTTTATTTTACTAGCACCGAAACACCGAAAACTACATGACGCTTCTCTTTCTTTCGTCGTAACTGTGCTTCAACCACGGAAACACGTGCACAAGCACTTCCATGATCTGTTAGCTTACGCAAAATCATTTGCACGCACGACAGCGACTGCCTTGCGATGCAACTCACTGCCGAGATACCCTATCGCTGCAGCGACAGCTTTTGTGCAGTTTCTCAATCCAGCTGTCGAGAGCTGCAGGGTACTATTACACGTACGCCCGCTGCCTCAAGTGGTCCTGGAGCAACAGGGGGTAAAAATCTTGAGTATGCTGTGTATTACATTTGAGAAAATTTTCGCAGCCCTACCGAAGCTGTTGACTGTGGAAGGCTTGGAGCATCATCTCTCCAGGTGCTGCAACTTGCACACCACGAGCACCTGTTCTGCCTGCCTGAGAACACATTATACTCACACAAAGCAAACACACATTATCGTTTCTCAATCAACACCAACCTACACATGCATGCCTGGCGACGCCCACCGACCACCACGAGCATGAGGCGCAGAACGAACCTAGGCAGCAGACGTATCCAAAAATTAGTAAACCCATGCACATACAAGTACGTACATACGGATAAGGATTGGGTAAACTGACATGCAAGCAAGCTGTCAGGGCATCTGACAGCGTGCTTGGTGAGATCAATTTTACTGCTGCTGATCAATCAGTTCACAAGGTTGGTTGATTGAACCCCGCCCCCCAACAGCGCGCGGGCGGGCGCGCCGATCGGTCGAAGCAAACAGTGTAAAAATTCTGGATATACTTCCACTACTGCAAATAAAGGGTACGTACATACGCGCGATACGATGAGAAAAATGCTGAAAATGTGGACAAATCCAACAACATGAGCAGCTGGCCAAGCACCCGGCACGCTACGTACGCGCGTACGTAAGACAAGCAAGGACGGCATCAGTCACCAACTCAAAAGTCGTCATCACTCTTGGCTTGCTTCGGCGGCACGGTCAAATGGGGCAAGCAATAATCACCCCCTCCGTACCAGAGCGAATATATTATAATTTGTTCGAGCAACAAACCCCGCCCCAAGGCAGGAAGCATATCGCGCGATAACGCAAGTAAGCGCGCCTGCCTGGGGGACGAGAGAATCGGGTACGTAATAATCGGGCGGCAACGAGCGAGCGAGCGGAGTGTAGATAGGTAGGCAAATTCATGGGGCACATACAACCGCGGGCAGGGGCTCAACGAGCGAGGCCCGCCGCCCGTCGGTCGACGGCGCCTTCCCATTAACCGACCCACGCACGCCATAGTCGCCATGTCCACGTGCGTCCGCTTGCTTGCCCACATGTATGCGCGGAGTCTTGCTGATGAGCGAGTAGTGAAGTTGACTGTATGTCATCAACAGCATCACAAACAGCAGCTGCACAGCGCGTGGCGCCAACATCGATCTCCAGCCATCCGGACACTACGAACACTACCGACTCGACGTACTCAGGTACACTCGTCCATCCGTCTGCGTGCGTGCCTCGCTAGGCTGGCCAGATAGACTCGCGCATTTAGCGCATTTCTTGCCTGGGCAACCCATACATCGATACATCTTCGTCCCCCTTGCAGGACGGCCCAGATTTCCGACTCCCAGCAGCAGTAGGGTATTGGCGCGGCGGCAACGAACTGGTCATCACATACGTACATACATTGCTTTCCGTCGAATTGTTGTCACAGATAACAGACAGACACACCGATACATACATTGCATGCATGCAGCGTAAGTACCGCCCCGAAAATCAACGCCATACATCGCCCCTCTTCAGTCTTGCAGCAGCTGCGAACGGATGGATCGCACATTGCGTGCCATACCAGTCATCCGTAAATGTATACCTCCCGCCGTACACATGCAGCAGACGGACATAACCCCAGCCACAGATAGGTACCACCGGCTTAGTGCTTCGCTCGTTGCCATTGATTGCCAGCCGCCACTCATCCTCATCATCAATAAAGTACCCCAGCCATCTGCCTAATCCGCCATCTGCTGTCTGTGCATCCCCAGCAGCGGTCGATGCCTGCCCGTGTCGCGGGTGTGCGTGTGTGGATGTACGCACACACGCACATACCCTGCCTGCTGCGTACGTGTGGCGCAACCTCACGCTCGCACATGCTGATCGTGGTCACGTACGTTGGCAGCATGTATGTGCAGCGATCGAGCTATCTAGCTGGCTGTCTAAAATTAAAAAGAACGCACACTGATGCAGTGGCGGCCGCGTCGGGCGGGGACATCGATCCGGCACACACACACATACATAAACGCACGGCCTGTTTTGTTTGCCGCTCCTGCAAGCCAATTGAGCCATTCCCGACCACTGACCATCAAATAACCATCAGTTAGCACGGCACGCACTACACGCACTCCGTACTACTGCTGTACGTGAGGCGCCTCCGATCGCAAACGAGTACCCACGCACGTACGTATGTACGTTCAGCCCCACGCACACGCATTGCGGCACCTACCCATCTATCCATGCATGTCGCTCGGCGGCGCGCGACGCACCCATGCAGCAGTCCATCGAGCCCCACGCACCTAGTTGTCTAGCCATCAATCGAGACATGCATGTCTGTGGACGCGCGTGCGTGTCTAGTTCTCTGCGAGCTCTTGTGTTTAGAAATGCAACCCGCCCGCCCGCCAGATCCCGGGTGGCAGCTCTTGTGTGTAATATAATCTGAAGTCACGGCGGCTAGTATAGTCTCATACGCATACATACCTCCATTACTGCGGGATCGATCATTAGGAATTAATATTACGGTACGTACATGCGGGTCCAATGGCTGTTTCCATCGTTGCAGCACGCGAGCAGCACGGCAGCCTCTCCACGTCCCGGGCGGGCTTGATTGCTTGAGTGTCTGTCAAGTTCTTCCGCTGCATGCGTGCCTGACATCGAATAAGCAAGTTCTTTCGCTCGGCTGCAAGTAGTAGCGCCACTTCGGCAACGCACCGAGCAACTTGCTTACTTGAAGAGTCTACACAGTCGCCAACGAACTTGGGCTCGCTGCGGGCGCGCCTGCCTGTTTTATTTTGTAGCTGCAGTAATCGTGCTGTGACGGCGACGAACGATGCCTTGATGAAGTTGATTGCCTCGGGAAGCATCAGGCAGCGCAGCTGCTGTCAGGGCCGAGCTGGCTTACTGACTACGTAGGCAGCAGGTAATAGATATATAGAAATACGAAGAGCGCCAAGCAAGTAAGCGGGATTGTATATATGTAATTGTCAGCACGGTGAGCCCGACACGGAAATGGCGTAGTCGGTGGTGTTGGAGGCTTCGGCAAATACCTGCAAGCACGCAACGTGCGGCCAACTTGCAGAGGTAAAGAGCGAGAGCAGCTGAGCACAGCAGGCACTGCAAGTGCAGCCCCACGCTCTTTCTCGGCCTAACTACACCGATCAGCCACCGCCACTACTCTGGGAACGCCGAGCCTTCGTTTTCGCTTCATTCGCTTTCCCCTTCGTTTTGCTTGCACCCCTTCGTTTTGCAATCGCTTTTACCTTCTAGCACACCTACCTGTTGTTGCACAAGCATCAGAACCTTGACCACCTCCGCCGCAGCTGGCCGTCGTTGGGGGTCCGAATCCCAGCAGCTTTCCACCAGCCGCCGCAGCTTCTTGGGGCACCGCCCCACGGGGATGCTCTTCAGGGCGATGGGTCGCCTGCCCATCAGCGCCACCTGACAGGCCAGCTGCGCCAGCCTCATTCCGCGCCACGGCATCGCACCCGACAGCATCTCCGCCAGCAAGACCCCCATTGCGTAGATGTCCGCCTTGTGGGTCACCGTGAAGTTCTCCAGGTCAAAGCACTCTGTGTTTATTTATTTGCATGATTTACATTACATTGCATTGCAATCAATGAATGAACGCACGGCAGATTCGGCTGATTCAATTTATACTTATTACTTGCGAGCACAAAATTAAATCAAGCAAGGTGCACAGGACGAATTATGCCGGGCTCGCTATCATCAAGGCATACACACGATACATATGCCCTCGACGCCCAGTACGCCCAGACGCACATACATCACAGTGCGGCTGCACTCGTTCCGTCCAGCGCGTGCAGCATATAGAAATAGCAAGCATACATACACCCTGCATACAAAGCTTATTACGCACACCTCGAAATCAATCAATGAAGGGCGACTGAGCGTGCAGCTAGCGTACATTCGTTGCAGGACCGAGCAGGGCACCAAAGCGCGGGCAAGACAGCAGCGACCAAGTAGTACGCATACACAGATAGATAGAACCGCCGCGGATGGATGTCTGCTGTGCTCGCAGTAACAACCGATAAACCCCTACCCGCCGCCCCTGCTAGCTCCGCTCCGCCCGCCACGCACTAAGTGTGTGCGGTAACCCCCAGCTAGTACCCCTCACCCCAGCACGCACTACACTACACGCACCCGTGCGTGCGTCGCCTTGCCTAGCTACGTACGGAGGGCGGCCTTGCCTTCGTGTACAGAGGTACGTGCAGTGCGGCGGCTGACTATCTAGCTTACAACGTACGTAGCTAGGCATGCGAATGGCTACATCGCGACCGAGCGCGCGCGCGAGCCCCGCTAGCCCCGCCAGGCGCGCGCGCGACCAACTACTAATACAATGCACCGTCATCCTAGTCATCCTCATCAACGCCCGAACGAAACGCGTCACCCAGCCACATAATATATATGTAGTAATTTTACAAAAGCCAGCAACGAAATAATCGAATGATGAACAATCGTGCGACAAATAAATTGCGCATGCATATACAACATATACAGTGCCAGTGACGTACGGACATCTATATCATATTCACACGCACCTGGCGCCATGTACGCAGGCTGTCATATGCAGTACACGTGGACGCGACGCGTTGATTGAAGAGCGCGATGGCAGCGGCCGTGTTAGTTTAGTCATTTCACGCAATGTGTGGATTCACTTAAATCAAAGCGGGAGTAAAGTGCAAACACAAGCATATACATCGCCGGTTGGTACAGCTAGCACATACAGCGAGCTAAGCGAGCCGTCATGCATGTATGTGTTTTGGTAACGGCGGCAGGATACACCTTCGTCATGATCAAGGCCATGTACCCGACATACAAGCTAGCAGCATCCATGCACGCATTACAAACCTATCTTTCAGCGGTCGTAGATATCGCATACCACCACAAAGGCCGTAAATAAAAAGACTATACTGGTTAGCGTGTCATGATCCGAACAAAGACAACAGCCTTCCTAGGTAAGAAGCCTATACTGTATGGTGCCAACATGCGTTGGTTTTCGGGGCTTGGGCGGGGTTGCCACGGACGGCCCCAACAAGATAGAGGACGCCTGAGGACGCAAGAGGTCAGCAGATCCCCTGTTGTCATATCTAATGTTACTTTTATTCGTCGCTCTTCTTATTATTGGTAGTATTATTATTACAATTAACATAATTACTCGGACTGTACCTATTTCTGCATCAAATTTATTGTTTTCCTCAGTCAAAATTATTACATTATTATTTGTTTTTATATTGTTATTATTATCGTTATTATATTACTAATATTACCATTACCAGTATTGCTACTAAACACCACATAAATTATCATTATTACCAAGTGTATGTAACAAGTAGTGCAATTTAGGGCATAGATAGGATTGCAGCTCGCAGCGGATCTTATTATCCGACATTAATCAAGTCGAGGTAGGCATGTATGCGCCCATCCATCCATGCATGGGCGGGGGCGTCCACGTGGGTAGCCACGCATGCATACGTACCGTCCCCGCCTCTGGGTGTTTCGTGAGCAACGCCGTGGTGCGCAGCCGTGACAGCCCGAAGTCCTGCGTTGGTGTCGCCGTCGGCAGCAGGTTGGAAGAATAAAGAAAGATTACACATGGACCGCGAAGCCCATGCGAGCGTGTGTTGCCGATTTAAGGGTTGGGAGTCGTATAATATATAATTATAATATATAATTATAAGATATAATTTTAATCTATATATATGTATATGGCGGGTCTATCAGGTCACATGCGGCATGAACGGAGCTATGCTAACTGTTCAGATATGTATATACGTATATATGTATATGTAGTAGGTGTCGTACAATGGTCGGTCCTGCTTCTCAAATACGGTGCGAACCGGTGCGAAGCACTGTCCCAGCATCTCGAGAAGCCTTTGCCAGCTCTCACCTACTACAGTATATATGAATGAATGAAGGTTACGGCGGACCCCAAAGGGATCACCGGTGTATACCAGGGCAAGCCCAGCAGGCCCCACCGCCAACGCGGCAGGACACCTCCACACCTCAACGCCGCACCCAAAAACACACCGGGCCATGACCCCACCCAGGCAGACACCGAAACAAGCAGAGGCGCGCAGCGGGGCATGTATGTATATACATATATATGTATGTTCCGCACACGCCGCCGTCGCGCACGCACCGCCAGCTTGGCCGTTGGGCGGGTCGAGTCCACATTGTTGATGAGCACGTTGGCTGGTTTGAGGTCCCGGTGCATGATGGTGGGGTGCAGGTACTCCAGGCCCGAGCGATGTCTAGAGAAATGTGTAGCACCTGCACTATATATGTCCACGCAGCTCATTATTATCCATGCATCGGACACATAAGCATCACGCGAATAATAATGGAGCGTGTTCCGTACGTACTGGGCAGGCTCACGTGTCCCCTACAGGGCTAGCTAGCTTGCTTTACTTGCTTCGTTGCTTGGCCCACGTCGGTGTATGTCTTACAACCGATGCGGCTTTCAAGCTATTCAAGCCCGGTAATAATAGAATTAAATAAAGCAGCCGGGTCGGTAGGCAATCATCAGGTAGATGTCAGCAGACAGGAAGACACTACTATAGACACTACGTACCGACACCGGTCGCACGCTTGCCTGCCGTACGTACAGTTGTCGTCACTTCGTCACGTTCCCAGGCACGCAACACGCACGCGCGTACCGTCTGCAGCGGCAGCTGCCTCCCCGGTGTCCTCCCCAACAGTTGCTCCAGGGAGGTCTCCATCAACTCCATCACCAGGCACGCCCGCGGCGGCTCCACGCACGCCGCCAGCAGCCGCACCACGTTGGGGTGCTGACAGCGCCCCAGGACCTCCACCTCCTGCTGGAACGACAGCATCAGGTTCTCAGCGCCGCCGCCGCCGGGTGGCCCCGCCGCCGCCGCCAGCTCCCCTCCATCATTACCTCCGATCACCTTGACCGCCACCCGGGCGCCGCCGTAGGTCCCCACCACCACGCGCCCAAAGCTGCCCTTGCCCAGGCAGGTGGATCCCAGCGTCACCTCATTTCCGCATTGGACCCCCAGCGCCAGGTCAGTGCGCAGCGGTGTAGATGGGCACACGAGGGCCGACTGCTGCTGGAAGTCCCGCAGGGACGCGGCGGCGGCTGCGATGGCGACCGAGTCCGGGGCGGCGGCCGCCACCGACGACGTTGCTGAAGGCTCCTGCGCGGCGGCGGCGGCGGCGTCCCGACGCTGGTGGGAGCTGCTGCTGCCCACGCAGGGGCTGCCGCCCACGCCGGCTGCGGTATGTCGAGATAATAGGTGCCGCTCTGCCGCGTGCAAAGCACCGGCGGCGGCCGGCAGCTCCGCCGGCTGGTCGTCCGTACCCGGCGGGTCATCTGTTCTGCTAGCCGTTTGGCGCCGAGCCGCCATGACAGCTGCCTCCGCCACCTCCGCCGCCGCCTCCATGGTGAACACGATGCCGCCGCCATCTTTGCCCGCCGTCGTCCCCGTCAACTGTTCCAGGCTGTCCTGGTGACCAAGGCGGGACCTGCTGCCGATCGATCGAGGAAGGGCGCAACGTGATATATGAGCGAGGGACATCGATCGCCACACCTGGATCATCAGTGAAGGTAGCTAGATAGTAAACCGCCCCCCTAGATAAACCGCCGCCTCATGTCGTTCGATCGGACGCACGCACGTGGGCGTGTACGTACGCACTTCACCCATAGATAAATTGCACCAAGCAAGCAAGCAACCCAGCTAGCGCCCGAACGCTCGCCGACTCTAGCTACCGACCGACCGATCGACTCACATCGGCGTGAAGATGCTGCCCCAGCTCCGGTGGCGGCGGCGAGTCGCCCAGAGTCCGAGCACAGCAGCAGCGAGTACCAGGGCGGTGCCTGCATGAAGCAGCCCGGCGGCACGCGAACGGACCCGCATCGACCGGCGGCGCCCTCTCTATCCTCAGCACTGCTGCAGCCCGAGCAACAGCAGCACGCACAGTCGCTCGATGCGCGCGCGCGCGGGTCTATCTGACGCTCGGTGCGATCGCAGGCACCCTTATTAGGCACTTCAGCTCCGAGTGCACGCGATGACCCGCCCGTGAAAACGACGCATGGAACGTACGCCGTCGACGCGCGCCTCATCCGTCCACCGACAGCGGGTGTAGTAGGTGTCGTACAATGGTCGGCCCTACTCCCTAAACACGGTGCGAAGCACTGTCTCAGCATCTCGAGAAGCCTTTGCCAGCTCTCCCCTACTACAGCGGGCAACGAATTGCATGATGAGCATGTCCGGGTTTGTCCGGAATGGGGCACGCATAATAAACTTGGGCATCCGTCCCCGAGTACCCCAGTCACGCTGTCTTCGTTGTTCGTTCCCCAACGAAGGAAGTTCGTTCACGCCTTGCTTGCTGGCCCATCCGTTCCCTGTTTCGTGGCGTTCCTTCGTTCCTTGCTGTTCCTTGCGGCGGGTAGGTCATCATCACTATGTATACGGTAGGACCTTAATAACAGATGCTCTGGAGGGCGGCGTCCTGCTGCCCTGCCGGGTCCCCACATGCATACGTACGGGGCAAGCAATCAAGCCGACGAAGGAACGAGCGACGGGCTGCTCGCATGTTGCCGCCGGTATATCGAGCAGCCCTGTCTACCCTTTCCATGCCTGCTGCCCGCCGCATCCGTTCACGGTTTTCGTTCGCGGCGTCGCCCCGATATCTAGTTCGTTCCGCCGCTCAATTCGACTGATAGATGTATGCTGTCGGAGCCCTTACATTGATCCGTACGTCAATCCTGCCACCTAGGTGCATCCTCCGTCGTACATCCGATGATCATGGATGATCCAATCGGGCGATCGATATAGCATAGCAGGCAGCAGGCATAGCAGGCAGGCATAGCAGACAGGCATGCGCGCATGCAGATGCCCTTCCTCAGTACCAAGCAAGCAAGCAAACAAGCACGATGCACATACTACCGTACTGACGCTAATTATTTGCGAGTAATTAATTAATTGATGGGGACCTCGCAAAGTGCGAAACAAAATTCTTAAGGGCACCTCGAAAATAATTGAAGTTCCCCAAAGAATTCCCCCTAGGGCCTCGTAAACTTTTCTCGCAAACTTTAATAATTATACCAGCCATCGCATGGTGGCCGCCGGGAACGGAGAACGGGGCTGTGGAGGATGTGACAGGTCAGGGTAGTCGGCGAGGAGAGGCGGCGACGGCCGGTATGCCGATGGGGGACGGCCCATCTCAGCCGGCACGGGGCCGCGGCAGGCGGGCAGGAATGGCGGCACAGGAAGAGGGTGGGAGGGCGGGACACTGCACGCAGAGAGGAAGGCTGCTGCGCGCTTCACTGACGCTGGACTGAACGATGCGAGTTCGCAAACTTTTGTTCAAGTGGCTCGAGTCGCAAACTTTAAACGGAGTTTTTTCAGAAAGTCCGACCGATGCCTCGCAAATAATCAGCGTCGAAAACATGAAAAAACTAATTATTTCGGGCCTCGCAAATAATTATTAGCGTCGCAAACAATTAGCGTCAGTACGGTATATACACACACCTCCTAGGCCGCATGCCAGAGCCACGGGCAGCACCCAGTAGTGGTCATTGTCGTCCGCGTCGCCGCCGCGCCAGCAGTAGTGTCCACACCGCCCCCAGCACCGCCGCCGCCAGCACCCTTCCCCTCCGACGGGCCACCGCTGGCCAGCAGCAGGCCGCCGCCGCCGCCGGCGGCCGCAGCGCTGTCTGCTGGAAGTGGCGGCGGCGAGGGCGGCGAGGGCGGAGCGACAGGCGGATGCAGCCTGCCGGTTTGTACAGCTCCAGGCACTCCATCGTCAGCAGCTGCTGGCACACGAACGAGGTGTTGTAGATGCGGACCGTGTAGTTGGAGGAAACTGCCGGTCGTCATCGGCCAACTCCTTTGCGATGAGGGCCACGTCGCCGTACCACCCACGTGACACCCAGCAGCGTTGGCCGGGTGCCGCGCTGCTGTCGTTGAGACAGCCGCTCTGAGGCACGGTGGCATTCAGGATTTGGGTGCCTGGGGCGTCGTCCGGGCGGACGAGGCCGTTGTAGTTGTCGCCCTGCGTGCATTATTACTCATTCAACATCCGCCGTACATGTGTGCGTGTCGATGTACGGGCCGCGGGTCCATACATACATCGATCCGTCCGTGGCGTCCTTCGGCAAGCGAGCGAAAATGTGACATTAATTCAAACTGCTTTGCCGTTATCCTTGCTTACCATTCTTGGCTTTATTGTGCCCATGCATGGGTCTGTATGTTATCCAACTATACAATGCACGCTCTGCACGGCGGCTGGGGATCCTGGCGCGGGTCTATCTCCTGATGCGTCCGAACGTGTGGCCCCGCCCCTAAGCAACTAACCCCGCCGCCGCGCGCACTGGCATCAGGTAGGTACGTAGGGCAAAACAAACAATCGACCAGCCACGGCAGCAGCCCATCCATCCAGCAGCTCATCACAACTACTGCTGTGTGTTTAGAAATGAAACCCGCCCGACCCCCCTAATGCTGTGTGTCATATATATACTCACAAAGTACTTCGGTGGGAAGCAAAAGCCTGCAAGCAAGGTCGCAAAATAATACACGCTTTATTTACAAATAAATACATACACACTTTTTAAAAGGGTGTGCTTCTCATTAGACACACTTCATTATAAATACACATTTTATAAACTTTAATCGATACGTGCTAGCAATCATGTGCTGTGGATAATAATGATGCGGCGTAGGGATAATGATGAGGTAGGCGGTCAGCGGTGATGAGATAGAGGTAGGCCGCCTTCATATAGATGGCGCCCTATGGTGCGCAACCCGTTCATCATTCTTTGCTGCAGCCCGTACGTACGCTACCGTTATGCTGCGTTTGGCGGGCGAGTCATCACTTTGGCTACTTTCGTTGGCGCATTATTGCCTCAACCAGCGCAATGTATGCATACATGCCAGCCTGA
Organism: Eudorina sp. 2006-703-Eu-15; assembly: GCA_003117195.1. Classification (NCBI taxonomy): domain Eukaryota; kingdom Viridiplantae; phylum Chlorophyta; class Chlorophyceae; order Chlamydomonadales; family Volvocaceae; genus Eudorina; species Eudorina sp. 2006-703-Eu-15. The sequence goes on along the minus strand of BDSI01000008.1, from coordinate 631,775 downwards.
CAATATGTGTGTCTTTCTAGTCTTTCCTAGCTATCTAACTGGCTAGCTCCGTTCCAGTGCGTGGGGGCGCGCGCCACGGTTGACCCCATCTATCTATCATCACTCCGTCCGCACGTCCACCGGATCGTTCATCTAGTTGATTGCCGACACACGCGCGCACGGATTGACTGTATATGTTCCCCCTGTTCCCCTGCCTACCCTGCTGTTGATGATTGACTAACAGCAGATGGACGAGACTAATGCTGCTGTGTACGTATGTGTATGTGCTTAGATAGACACCACGTACCAGTAGGTCGAGAACATGCATGACAACACCGTACGAATCCCCTGCTAGCTGCTGCACGAATCCCCTGCTAGCTGAGCTGCTGCTGAACGAATCCCCTGCTAGCTGCTGCACGAATCCCCTGCTAGCTGCTGCACGAATCCCCTGCTGCTGCTGCACGAATCCCCTGCTAGCGGCTGCACGAACCCCCTGCTGCTGCGCACACAAGCACACGCAGACACACGCACTCACTGCTCGCTTCTTTGGTCGAATACAATCGCACGCGACTTACGGACAATCAGCAGGCCGTCCTCCATCACCACCAGCTGTCCACTCTGTGTGGAGGGCGCGAATATATCGATGCCGGGGCTGACGTTGGCAGGCTTGGCTCGAATCCTCGTGATCACGAGACGGTACATGCGAAACACGGCCCCATCTGTAAGTTGAACCTATGAGGGCGGGCGGGCGGGCAGATAGACGCCAGTGTCGTGCAGCAGGTAAGATAATGTGTGTGTGTCACATGGTTGCTAGGGGGTGCATAATAACCCCATACCTGTACAACTACCCGTACGAGCCGTTGGCCCAAGGGCACGCAAAAGCACACGCATGACCATGCACTAGCAGAATAAAAAGGAGACTACTACCGTCCAAAGGGGACAATTGAATTACGGTGGGCCCACATGCGCTCCAAGAGGTAGGGTAATGAACGGGAACCAAACACGCGCATGCTGTGTCCGGGAACACGTACATACGCACGTACAAAAAGCAGGTCAGTTGCAGCATGTCATGACATCCATTAAACCTGTTCTTTCTGTTACCTTGTGGCTGGTGTAGTTGAAATCAAGGACCCGCGCTATCCCTGCTGCACTCGCGATTGTGAAGTTCCGCCCCACAGCGATGGGCAGGCTGCCAAAACCATTCCAATCGTCATCTTGCAAAACGATGTCATTTGTTAGAATTGCTGTGTTACAGGATGCGTCCGCAAAAGCAGCCGCGAGGTCACGGCCAGAGCGGCATTCAACGACGCCCGGAGCTGAAACCACGCTAAGGCTTGCCGCATTCACGCTAAACGCCAGCCGAAATAAGACAGCGTAAAGTCCTACAGCAGGCTTAATACTTGGAAACGTCATAACCGTGTAGGAGACTTGTTTGACTGTCTATCTTGTGCGCTAGTAGTCACGGGTTCGCTCCTCACAGGATCTCACACAATAACTACGTTCATACGCTCGTGACAACACGTTTTACAAGTCACCGCGATGGTCCTGGTCTGCATACGGGAAGGACGTACGAAAAAAACGTAATTTGAATAAAGAGGGTGGTCGCGCAACGTTTTTGGCACTTCGTAGTACAGGGAGGGGGTCTGGACCACCCCTCCTCCCCCATCATTCTTCCTTGCCCCTCCCGTGGCATCCATGGGCTTAGCGCGTTCCGTACCTGTGCGTTGCGCCGTTATTACAACACAGTTCCAGAGTCCCTAGCGGTAACCATGAAACCTGATCCACGCATCATTCATGATAAACCTTGTAAGCAAACAGCGCTGAGAAGCTTGGGCTTACAACACGGCAGGGCTGGGCGCCTTCCTTCAGTGAAGGAGTCCATTTGAACTCTTCCGAAGCACCGCATTTCACTACTGAGGAAGGAAATGGCCCCAGAAGTGGGCTCGGTGCGCGCACCGAAAAATGACGCGGTTTCTGGGCTCGGTGCGCGCACTGAACGGTGCGCGCACCGAGCCCTGTTTCACGGATCTACGCCACTAGCCTCTCTAGGAGCGGAAACTATCAATTACAGCATAATGACAGGCGCCGAGAAGTATAGGGCCGCTTGGGGCAGGTAGCCACAAAGCTAGGCTCGGTGCGCGCACCGATCGGTGCGCGCACCGAGCCCTGTTTCACGGAATCCGCCTCGTGTCCGCACTCGTTTGTACAGATGCGGAATCGAGGATTAGCACTGAGCACAGGCTCAAAGGCACCTGCTTACGACTGGATAATTGACTGGATAATTGACGAGGCCCGGTACCGGCATGACGCCCGGTGGGAGGCGGGGGAGTGGAGTCTGGAGGTCCCGCGCACCCAGCCGTGTTTTGTGGCCTCCTGCCAGCGGCGGGCCTCTTCTCAGCATCTGCCCGTGACTGACATTTCTCAGTGCTATTGCTGGTTTCCGCATCTGTGGGCACTACTGCGACAGCGACACAGATCCATGAATCTGGGCTGGGTGCGCGCACCCATCGGTGCGCGCACCCAGCCGTGTTTTGTAACCTCCCACCCCCATCCGGTGCCTGTTGGAAGCGATCTGCGGGAATCGTCCATCTCATGGCCATTACAACATTTACATATCTATGGAGACAGGTGCGGGCACGACACACATCCGTGCAACTGGGCTCAGTGCGCGCACGGATCAGTGCGCGCATCGAGCCGTGCTTTGTGGCCTCCTGCCCCCAACGGCCGGATCCCGGTGCCTGTTGGGAGGCACCTGTGGAATCTTCATTCTTAGTGCCAATATATTACATTTTTTTAATCTGTAGATGCTAGTGCGGGCACGACACACATCCGTAAAACTCGGCTCGGTGCGCGCACGGATCGGTGCGCGCACCGAGCCCAGAAACCGCGTCATTTTTCGGTGCGCGCACCGAGCCCGCTTCTGGGGCCGTTTCCTTACTGCACTACTGGCATGTCGGCTGTAATCGAAGCACCTGTTCGCTTCACTTTTAGTAGACTCTGTCAAAATAGCGACGCTGGTAGTTCAATGTTGTTCAGGCATCCAGTGTGTAACATCCGATGTTTCTGGTTTTGCAATGGAATATAAGGGGCCTCTATGATGTATGAAACATGAACCCGATCCCTGAATATGTTGATTGGATTGGCGCCCGAGGCAGCCCCGCCTTGGAAGCTAGCACACAGCAGTGTACGACAACGCGCATACTTCCAACATCGCCCGATCCGCATGTGCGTGCACGCGACGCATTTAGCTGCGCTCCAAAGTCACGCGTTGAACTGCAACTTGTATGGCACGGCTTGCGATGCAACAGGGTGACCCACCAGCATGTACTGCTGTGGCGCGTACGAAGCGTTGCCGTTGCCGAGACCCTGGATCGACCTAATCTCCTCTTCCTCCCACTCTGATCTCGCCATACCCTGCCACCGCTCCATATCTCGCCTGACCTGATTGAACTGCCCATTCATCTGCAGCGCGTTTAGGAGTGCATGGTGGATTGGCACACCCGTGCTTGCTGCCTCCATCGCCGAACTGCCACCCCCAATCCCACCGCCACCTGGCAGGGTAACACTGCCTTGCATTGCTGCAGACCCAGCCCGCGCCTCCGCTACCATGGCTGCGTCCGGGGCGCCAGTGAAGCGCTGCATGGGGCCCAAGCCCCCTCCCGCCACCCCCACATCCAAGCCCGCATACGGCCCGGCAACCTGAGGCCGCACACCACCCGCCTGCGCCTGCACGTTGGCTGCTGCCAGTGCGATAGCGTCAGCGGCGGCATTGAAGCGCTGCATGGGGCCCAAGCCCCCTCCCGCCACCCCCACATCCAAGCCCGCATACGGCCCGGCAACCTGAGGCCCGCCGCACACCACCCGCCTGCGCCTGCACGTTGGCTGCTGCCAGTGCAATAGCGTCAGCGGCGGCATTGAAGCGCTGCATGGGGCCCAAGCCCCCTCCCGCACCCCCCACATCCAAGCCCTCAACTGCAATAAGGCAAGATCTTAAGCACCCAACCAGAGAAGTATCGCGCATGGACAAGGGAAACAATGCTTGCACTTACCAATGACCCACTTATGGTCGCCATGTCGTGACCTGACTGAGTGGCGTGGCCAGCCTAAGTGCGTATCAACTAAGGGAGGTAGATACGTGGCCAGGAACTAGCTTGCATGACTTGGTAATCAACCATTTTCAACAGTACGCTGCGCCATCGATCAGTGACGGTCGGACTGCAAATGCTGGCTGACGCAAGGAACGCACTCTATATGTTGTTGGCTTCCCAAACGAACGTATAATCTGCACATTTATCCATGTGAAGTTGCCAAGCGGATCTGCGGTATAAAGCTTGTACGGCCATGGCCGTACGCGTGCCGTACTAATGATTGTTGGGCGAGAGGGTACCTCAGACCACCCCTCCCCCCCCATCATTCGTTACTCCCACACCCCCATTACCCTACGAGGTGGCAAAAAAGTTGCACGACCACCCTCTAAAACGTAGAGCCGGGTGCGGTTTTCCAGGTGTGACCGCATCCTTACAGATTAACGAAATTTTAAAACCAGGTAAAGTAATGCGTCAACAGCAGTTTGAGGGTGCGCCATTATTACAATTCTCAACGTGTACGGTTCTGAACGCAGCAGGGGAACGCCCGCTGTGGTGTATGTGAGCATCGAGTTTCTCAGAACATTACATCTTCCATGTTAAGTCAAGCTTCCAACCACAGTATCATAACCATGGCCGATGCAGGTCAAAAGAGAGGGCCCGCGCGCAGTATTCCCTATTACATACGTGCGTATGTGAGCGCGCGAGGCAGGGTGACGCTATCTAGCTAAGTGCAATGTGACGACGTAGAGGCGCGAATATCAACGAATGCATGGGTGAATCTTACAGATCATGTTGCAGGAACGCCGCGGGGCAGTGGTTCAACTGGCGGCAGCAGGCGGCGACAGCACGCACATCACAGCACGCACATCAAGGAACGATGCGCGGTGCACTACTTGTGCGTGGAGAGAGCGAGCCTGCTGTCCGTCGCGCCACGGTAGGTGGCCCGGTTTTGTTTATGCAGTGTGTGCGTGGTGAGGTACGAAGCTATGGCTGTCACCGATGACCCGCGCGCAGGGTCCATTGTAACATCTATCATTAATAACGCCGGCGCAACACCGAAATAAACCTGCCTACCCAATATAAAGGAAGGCCGAACATAAGTCAGCATGGATGTATTTGAAGTTGTGTGGGAACGACCCACAAGCGTAACCACTACTAGGTGTCTAGTGCGTGATGGCTCATCATGCCCTGCCCACCCGTGCGAACGAGCCTTCCCTTTACGCACCGGGGGCCTCGCATCATCACCCAGTGCCGCCGTGCGTGCGTACCCTTATCATCGTGTGCACCTACCTGCCGAGATTCACAACCTTCCCGTGTATGTGATGACACCCCACGGGCGTGATTAACCAGAAAGCATTACCACCACCCTGTAACATACGGTTGCATGACATTACACGAGATCTCATTACATCTGTCAGCAGAAGCCACTTTATTTGGTTTTGGGGCCCAAGGCAGGTAGGTTTCGGTCTTCATCATGACACACACGTCATTGGATATCCTTATTTTTATTATTATTATCATCAAGCACTACTGCTAGAATAGCAATTATAATTATTGCACGCCGGGTAAACCCTAGCGTGGATTACGTACTGGGGCAGGGGCGGTGGGGCTCGCTGCGTGAGAGCCTACACGGCGCTGCTACTGGCTACCGAAGTACTGGCCCGCCTGGCCCCGTACCTAGCTACCGACCAAGAGTTCATAAGCCCCCCCCGCTTGACGTGTCCCGAAGCCTGCATGCCAAAACTGTGTCGCTGGGGGGAAACGTTAGGTTCGCGTAGTGTGAAAGGCGATGTTGCACAGCCGTATCTCTGTCGCTTTTTCATTTGTGATTGCCTACGTGGCTTCGTAGCCTTCCAGCAGCAGGCTCCACGCAGCCCGACTGCTCAACTTGCGCGGGACGGACAAAAAGTGTAATCGAGGGGATGCCTCGCTACCTGCCATCGCTGCCGGCCCCTTCGAGTGATGAGCAGGTGATGACCACTGAGTGGCACTGTGCGGCGCCCTCTCGCCTCATGGCTGAAGCGGGAGCGCAACTGGCTTTCCTTTTATTGGTGTTTGTCATCATCCGGGCAAGGGCCTAGCTACAAGCTGTCGCCAAACCTGGGCCTGCGGTGCGTGCTCAATGTGGGCAGCGAAGGGCTCGCTCTCTGTGAAAAGACCCACCATCGACTTATCGAATGTTATAAGCGCACCACCTTTGGGGTGGGCGTCAGCACTGCACGAATTTTATGCATACCTTTCTCGGCCTTTTGGCTCAGATCATGTGTAGTATCTGTTCTTATAAGCTTAATCGCTTATATGGTCCTCATTGAGGACCTGCGATTAACTTCAATTTCTTTCGGGGACGTCGTCAATGGGGCGCTTGCGCACCAGACTCGTCAGCATGGTTGCGGTCTTACACTACCGCTGCAGCCGTGCACCCGTTCCTAATGATTAATAAAATAACCAAATCCCGTCGCCCGGTCAATTGCAATGCATATTGTAACAAGAAAGCTTTGCTTCGGTAACAGTTCTGTTGCTGCAGGAATGCCGCTAACGATGTTGAAGCACTGATCAGTGCTTGGTATGGTTGATCAGCTTATATGTGCCAGTTGAGCAAGAAAATCACAGGACTACATGATCACTACATTTCCGAATGAGGTCATTATGGAGCAAGTTGACAGAAGATCAAGTACAACTTGCAGGCATACGTACTGTACGTGTTTCAATAGTGATCAGTAAGAATCGTACGGGGACCGTTACAGTCACCTGGACTTGATCGTTGTTGTCAACATCTCAAAGAGCGTCTGAATAAAGAGATATGAGTGCGTACACGTGACACACGTTCACTATTTACTCTACTTTCGTTTTCGCATATGGTAACACTCAGCATATAATAGCCCACAAAGATTTGAAATATGAATAATCTTGGGTCCTTAAGGATATCGAAAATGTCAATCGTGTGCGGGAGTTTGCCAACTCACAACCGCCATTTGTCCCGCAAGCCGTCACGAAGCAATACATCCATACTTTCGAAGTACATACACCTGACCCCTAATTTCCAGCGTCTGAGTCACTTTTGTCGGGTTTTATCCGCGCCTTCGAGCCTGCGCGGTGGGCACTCCGTAGGCTGCGCAGGCCAGCCGCCAAACTTGCAGCAGCCCAGCTGCAATGTAGTTCCCCAATCCGCTCACTCTGGAAGCATACAGCTCAGGCTCACGACTCAATGCGCTCCCACGGGACCTGCCGGACCCGTACGGCACACCCGCCGCGGCGATGCTTCGAACCCGGCTGCTGCGCTGCTCGCGCGCCGCCGGCGTTCGCCGCCACCACCGGCCGCGAGCGACGCGACGAGAGCGGCACCTGCCGACGCGGACGCTGACGCCGACCACGCCCTGGACGAGCAGCATGTGCAGGCGGAAGATGAGGTTGATGAGGATGCGGAGGGGGAGGGGGATGCGGAGGGGGAGGGTGGCCCCTCCATAGCCTCCCGACGGCCCGACCTGGACGACTTACTGATGACCCCCGGAGAGGAAGTGCCGTACCACATGGGCCCCCTGGAGCTGCGGGAGGTACCGGGTGAGGAAAGCAAGGTTGCTTTTCCGCCCCCCCCCCACCCTCCTCTCCTCCTCGTCGCGGCGATGACGGGGTTGGTAGATGGGCGCCGTATTGCCGTATACCTGCCAGGAGTACGATCCCCGCACGTGCGGTCAAACGGGTTTTTCAGTTTTGGAGGGGGCGTCCTACCAACGTTGGCTGAGTGGGGCGTCTAGGTGACATCCCCCGACGCAAGCCGGATCCATGGTCTGTACGACTGGATCCCGTACGAATAGCAGTATGGTATATTGGAAGGTTGGGAATGCCATGCCGGGAGGGTTTTGCTCCCCGCGTCTCTCGTACGGTATCAGATCAACCCAGTCTCCCAACCCCTCAAAAACTCCTGCACAACACAAACCGTAAGGCCCATCATGCCACACCAAGACCCCTCCCCTCCCCAAGGCTTCTCCCCTCCCCTCCCTTCATCTCCCACCCTGCTGACCCCCTGCCCACCGGCCTCCAGACGGCGGCGTGGGTGTGTTCGTGTCGGAGGACGTCCCCTGCAGCACCCTGCTGCTGGCCTGCTACCCGCTGGCGCTTCTCAGGGGCCGACCCGCGGGTCAGTCCGCGCAGTCGGGCTCCCCCCCGCCGTCCCCCCTGGAGCTCGCCCGCGCGCTGGAGGGCGCGCCAATGAGTCGCCTGGCGGCGGCGTGGATGATGGCGTTGTACGACGGTACGGACGATATCTTGGCGGAGGACGACGTCGGCGGCGACTCGCACACGAGCAAGCGGTTAGGGGCGCTTCGGCAGCTTTTCCGTCAGGTCCGTACACTCGCCGCCGCCGCCGCCGCCGCCGTGATCAAGGGGTGCGGGATGGGGGTGGGGGAGGGGGCCAAGTGAAGTGAGGTGAGGTGATGCGGTGTTGCGGTGTGAGAATGCTTGCGAGATAAGGCCCTCGGTGGTTGGACACCTGTCGGGCGCGGTTGTGCGTTGTGCTGATGTCGGCCCTCCGCAACGGCACCGTACAGCAGCCTGCCCCCCGCCCTCCCGCCCCGCCCCCCGCCCGCCGTCCGCTCGTCCACTCGCACCTCCGGGTCGCGTGGCCCGCGTTTCATCTCCTCCTCCTCCCACACCGAGTGTGTATATCGTGTGTGTACATATCCCTCCCGTGAAATCCACCGCTGGGGAAGCCGCCCGCCTGCAGCCCACCCGGCCCTCTCGGGGTCCACCGCCAACCGCCAACCGCCTAACGCCCACTTGACTGTCCGAAGTCCGATACCACCCCCTTCCCTTGCAGCCGTTTGACGCAGACTCCGCGGCCCCCAAGGATGAGGAGTCCGATGCGGCCGGCGGCGGCGGCGGCGGCAGTGCCGTACGGTGTCCGTTGCCGGCGGAGTCGGTGGCGAGGGTGGTGACGTTCAACGCGTACGGCGAGGCGCGTCCCGACCCGGCAGTAGCGGCCGTCAGGTGGGGGTACCCGGGGGAGCGCCTGGGGCCGGGGGCTGGGAGGAAAGAGAGAGGGAGGGGTGCAGGAGAGGGAGGGGTGCAGGAGGGGTGCAGGAGAGGGAGGGGTGCAGAAGGAGGGGTGCAGGAGGGGGAGGGGTGCAGGAGAGGGAGGGTGCAGGAGAGGGAGGGTGCAGGAGGGAGGGGTGCAGGAGAGGGAGGGGTGCAGGAGAGGGAGGGGTGCAGGAGAGGGAGGGGTGCAGGAGAGGGAGGGCACCGGCCGCCGCTGTGACCTGTCCGCCTCTTCTTAATTGTGCACCTCTCAAGGTTTTATACCGCCCAGCCCCATGACATTCGTTTGAACCCCCAACTGCCAACCGCCAACCGCAGGCTGATGTCGGACGAGCAGCTGGGCGGCTGCGTGGGGCTGTGGCCGCCCTTCAGCCTCATCAACCACTCCTGCGCGCCGGTGGCGTCGTACGGCCTGGTGGGGGACGCCATGGTGGTGCGGGCCGCCACCGACCTGCGGGCGGGGCAGCAGGTGGGGCCGCCCTTCTTCTGGGGAAGGGGAGGGGAGGGGAGGGGGAGGGGGGGGGCTCCCATCTGGGGAGGGGAGGGGAGAGGAGGGGAGGGGGGTATAGGAAATTGGTGGACGCTCGCTCAACCCCCGCCACCCCCAGTCTGATGGCATGTCGCTCCTCCCTCAGCCATCGCCCGGCCACCACCACCACCACCAACGCAGCCGCCGCAGCCGAACCACCCCCCCATCCCGCCTGCCCACCTCACTCCCCTCCCCCGCGACACCTCCACCTCCTCCACCTCCTCCACCTCCACCACCTCCACCTCCTGCCCCTCCTGCCCCTCCTGCCCCTCCTGCCCCTCCTGCCCCTCCTGCCCCTCCTGCCCCTCCTGCCCCTCCTGCCCCTCCTGCCCCTCCTGCCCCTCCTGCCCCTCCTGCCCCTCCTCCGCAGGTGACCATCAGCTACTTCGGTCGCCGCGCGCTGGCACCCCTGGAGCTCCGTCGGGGCTACCTGGCGCAGCACTACGGCTTCATATGCGGCTGCGAGCGCTGCAGCTTGGAGGCCAACGGCCGGCTCGAGGGCGGGGGGGCGGAGGAGGACCTGGCGGGGGAGGAAGAGGAGGAGGGCGGCCTGGGCGAGGGAGACGGGGCGGCGGCGGCGGCGGCGGCGGGGACGGGGACGGGGACGGGGAAAGGCAGGCTGCCTTCGGAGCTGCCCGCCTTCCTGGAAGACCTCCATGCCACGTGCAGCAAGGCGACGGCGCCGCACCTGCTGGATATCATCACCGGCCGCCGCTGGCTGGCGGCGGCGGCGCCGTCGCCGCCGGAGGCCGACGGCGGCGGCGGCGGCGGCGCCGCCGCCGGCCCGTCAGCCGTCAGTAAGGACGAGCCGGTTCCGGAGCTGGTGGACGAGCTCTCGGAGCTGTACGGCTACTTATCGGAGGCCTGGCAGCAGCTGCTGCGCGCCGCCGCCGCCGCCGCGGCGGCGGCGTCGCCGCCGGCAGAGAGTGGCGGTACGACAGGTGCCCCCGCTGCCGCTGCCGCCGCTGGCGGAGGCGGAGGCGAGGGCGAGGGCGGTGTCGACGGCGGCGGCGCCGCCGCGTCGGGTCTGACGCAGCAGGAAGTTCGGTGGTTGGAGGGGAGCGTGTTCGTGTTGTTGGATCAGTTGCTGGCGGTGTTGGGGACGTTGGGGATGCTGAAGCGGGTGCAAGAGGAGCATGCGGGGCAGCGCGGCAAAGCAGCGAAGAAGGCCGCCGCGGGGCCGGCCGGGGGCCGGGCGGGTGGCGACGGCGCCGGCACTGGAAACGGCGGCGGCGCGGCTAGGAAGGCGGCGGCAGCCGCCGCGGCGGCGGCGACGGCCGGACTCCGCAGGAAAAGGCCGGCGGCGGCTGCGGCGGTGAGGGGCCGCGGGGCCGGCGGCGACGTCGAGGTTGTCAGCGGTGACGGCGCCGCCGCCGCTGCCGCGGCGGCGGTGCCGCCGCTGACGGCGGCGGCGGCGATGCGGCTGGTGGCGTCGCGGCGGTGGCGCGTCGAGGAGCTTCCGCCCAGCTTCCTAATGCCATACGTCGACCTCCTGGCGCAGGCACAGGAGGTGGCGGCGGCGGTGGCGCCGGGCTCCGATCTGTCGGTCGCCTGCTCCGTACGGCTGCTGTACGGCATTCGTGCCGCACTGGGTCCCGAGTCGGACGAGTTCCGGGCAGCGGAGATCAGCTGCTACGACGCGCTGTCGGCGCGGTACGGCATGCTGGAGTACGACATATACGAGGAGGTTTTGGACGTGTGCACGCAGCTGTACGGCGGCATGGAGGTTCGGCTGCCGGGGCTGTCGGGATCGTCGGCGCAGGTTGCGCCGGGTCGAGGAGCCGCCGCCGTCACCGTCGCCGGCGGCGGCGGCGGAGCCGCGGCGGCTGGGCTGTTGCTCCCCGGTGGGCCCTATGTGGATGACCACTCCGGGGATGGCGCGATGGTAGGACTGCGACTGCCGGCCACTCCAGTGGAGGCGGAAATCGTGGAATGAGAAAGGGACCGATGTGTCGTACAAAGTTGCAGGATGAGCTGATGCGTGAAAGCGGAGGAGTTGTAGAGGATGGGTGTGTTACTGTGTTTGGGCGCGGCGGTAGGTGCGTGGGTGCCGGGGTGCGGGGGGCCTTAGGGTTTGTGGGCTTTGAGGGCCGATTGAGGGAGGTCCTTTGCGGGCGCACATCCACACCCGACACACCACCACCACCACCGCCGGCATGGCGGGAGGATCCGCCGTACTTGTGTCCCACGGGTCGGTCCGAGCTCCGACGCGCGCAGACGAGCCGCCGGCGCATCCCCGGTGCCCTTCCCGGGCGCACCGTATGTCGCACTGTGAGCCAGAGGTGCAGGATGTGCACATGTGATGAAGATGCGGTGACGAAATCCGAAAGAAGAGGGAGAGGGCGAAGCGGCGAGGGATCACGCCGACCCACGGGTCGGTCGAAAGCGCCGCTCGGGCCACCCGTCCTGTCATTACACTAAATCGTCCTCTGTTGGCTTGACAGTTGGCTGCCGAGACAACGGCTGCCAGTAACGGGTTCAAAAACAAACATCTGATATCATATGTATCAGATATCATATGTATCAGATATCATATGTATCAGATATCATATGTATCAGCCTGACGGGGGAGGCTGTGGCCGCAGCCGCAGGGACCCGAGCTTTCGCGGCCGGTCGGCGGCTGACGTCATTTTGGCGCGATCTGTCGCGTTCGGCCGCGGTACTCCCACTCGGGCCTTTCACAGCTCCCGGCGGCGTGCTTGCTCGCCCGGACTTTCCGCAGTTCCTTCAAAGTGCGCAAGGGCTGGACCGCCTGATCACGATTCTGCAGCATTGGGCCGTCGGCCGTCGTCCAAATTCTGCTGCTTGCATTCTCCTGTATCGCTGCAGTCTGTACACAGCTTTGGTTGGAGGCCTCAGGCCGGCAAATAGGCGCCTCCACCTCCATCATCAGCCCGCTTCTTCTTCTTCTGCGTCGCCGGGGGGGATCGGCCTCGCGCTCCCATCCGCTCCTCTGTCGCGTTGTTCCCATCCCATCCCATCCCTGAAGTTATTACACCCACCGCGACAACCTAAAGGCCAACGCATCCACCGACAGCTTTTCTCTCTCATTCTCTTTCCGAAAGCGCACTCTTTTCCTTCCATCGACCCTCTTCCTTTGGAGCTGCAACCCAAACCGCCGCGGGTGAGAGGCCGGGCTTCGTTTGGCCGCGATATCGGGTCGTCCGCACGGGGCGCCGGACAGACAGCAGACCCGCACCTCACCTCACCGCACCTCAGCTCACCGCACCGCACCTCACCTCGCCTCACCGCACCTCACCGCACCGCACCTCACCTCGCCTCACCTCTCCTCGGGAGGGCTCTGGGGTTTACCTCAGTCTCGAAAGAGCGCGGCCGCGCCGCCCGCAGCGGCGCCTTGCGTTCGTGTTGGTGTTCCCTCCCCCTCGGTCCGGAAACGATCTATGTACACATACATTCAGTGTCAGAACAGCTGACGGAGCTCTGGCTTGGGTTGGGCCGGACCCGACCCTCGCGCCCACAGGGCGGTACAGGACAGAACCATTTCCGTGTCTGAGTTCCGTCAGCGAAGCGGAGGTGGAGGTGGAGGCTCATCGCGCGCCACCAATCCATCCTCTTGATGAGTTGCGTGGGATTCTACACCAGCATCGCCGTCCCCTTGCCGTCTCGGATTCACTGAAGCGACCCCACCCCGACCCCTGAACGTGAGCCCACCCAGACGCGCCGGCCCAAGCACTGACCTCGTCTGCCTGCCTCGTCTATCTGCCTGCCTTCCGATCTCCAGATAAGGTAGGACTCCAGACGCGGAGGGGGCTGCATCGATCTCGTCACCAAGGGCGTAACGATGGAGACCACACAACGGTCAGTTGGGGCCGGTCGTCAGTTGGGGCCCGTCGGATGCGGACGTGGGGTCGGGGGGTGGGGAGGGGTGGGGTGGGGAGGGGAGGGGTTCTTTGCTGGACCGACGGATAAGATCGACGGGGGCGGGCGCGGCGATGACCGACCCGCGGGACACATCTCAGGACACGATGAGGGCCTGGCCTGAGAGGTGGCCCGCATGACGCCTTCCAATTACCATAAGTGTTGCTGCACTGCAGTCAACCCTTCACAAACCCCATATCCTTATGTCGCGCCCGCCGACCCCCCCCCCCTTGACAGGTCGGCGCAGCTGCGCGGCAGCGACCGCGACGTCAAGGACGCGTCGTCGTCGCCGCCGCCGGCGCCCTGCCCGGTCAAGTCGCTGGCGCAGATCGGACAGCTGGCCAAGGACGTCTTGTACGGCAATCGCGCGGAGGGCCTGTACGGCACCGCGGGCGTGTCCAAGTTCTCCATCGCCTCCGCCTCCACCTCCACCGGGCTGACGCTGACGAGCACCGCCACCGCCGCGTGAGTACGGCACATGGTCACGACGCTGCTGACGCTGCTGCTGCTCGTGTCATGTCGTGTGTCGTACAACTCCGTACAACTCAAAACCCTCACCCCCAATCTCCCGCTCCATAACGGTGCATAAAGACGCTCGAAAAGGGCCGTGCTGAGTGCGGTGAGTGAGGGTTACATAGTCGACCGAGTGCCGAGTCCCGATGAGTGAGACACACTCCACGCCGCCGCCGGCGGGCAGTTCCGGGCTTAAGCTGTGCCCCTTGCAGGCCACGCACCCCTGCCTTGCCCGCCGAGTGACACAAACCCCACACCCCACGCCCGCCGCCGCCGGGGTGGGCCCCTCGCCCCTCCCTGCAGCGGCCCCTCCTCCCCGCTGGCGGGTCAGCTGCTGGTGTCGTACAGTCGGCCGGGCGGGTGGCTGGGTGACCTGCTCGTCACCAGCGGCGGCGTGGCGGAGGTGCGCGATCCAGGGGGGGAGCTCGGGTGGAGGGAAGGAGGGGGGAAGGAGGGGGCACCTTGCCGCTCCCCCCTATCGATGACTTTCTCGTCTGCGGTTTCGATGCCGTGACTCGTGGCTGGCAGGTGGGGGTTCAACCCGTGGGTCAGGTCCAGAGGCGCGGGGCTGGCAGGTGGCGGCGGGGACGGGCAAGATGTGGCACGTACTGCGTTCACTGCGCACGTGCGCAGTACGTGGCTTTTCCCCCTCATCGCTCGGTTCAACCTCCGCAGCAGCATCTCAGCCGGCAGCCAGCTTTGCCGGACCCCGTACAGTTATCGTACTCTTGCCGTAAAGTTAACGCCTCCCCTCGACGTCCTCTAGGCGACCGACCACACAATCCCCTTTCCCCCCATCACCCCTCTACCCCGGGGGCCCCCCCTCCCCATTTTTGATCCTTCCCAGCCCCTCTCCTTCGCGCTGGCAGCCGCGCAGCTTCCCTATCTCTACCAAAACCCCCACACGCCCCTCCCCGCCCCGCCCCTCCCCTCCCCAACCCCACCATCAGGCCACGCTCAGTCGTACATTCACGTTACCCTCCCAGCAGCCGCAACCCCAGCCGACCGCCTCCGATGACCCGGCCGCCCCCGCCCCCGACCCCGCCCGAGTGGCGCCCCTGCCCCCCCCGACCAAGCTGGTCCTGGGCTGCGTGCTGTCGCTGCCGGCCCTGGCGGACAAGTCGCAGGTGCTGCCGCCCAAGGTACAAGAATGGTCGGGAGGGCCGGGGGGAGTGGGGTTGAAACGAGGGGGTTGGAACGAAAAGAGCAGATCCAGCAACGTACCCGGGCACACCGGGGGTGTGTGGGCGGGTTAGGGGGAGGGGAGGGGAGGGGGGCGGGGCGGGTGTGTGGCTTCTGGGGCGGGGCGGGGCGGGGCGGGGCGGGGCGGGGTTCCCCTGAGAAGCCGCTGTGCGCCTCCCCCTGTCCTGACCTCCTGACCCGACACATGCCGCCCGTTGAGTCACCATCCCCGGGTCCCCCCCTCCGTCCCCCTGCCCGGTCTCACCCCCGCCGGCCCCCGGGGCCCCCCGCGCAGCTCACTCTGGACTACAGCAGCCGCTACCTGCACCTCAAGAGCAGCGCCACCGCCGCCCAGAAGCCGCTGCTCACCGCCGCCGCGGTGGCAGGCACGGGCCGGGTGGGTACCCCGCCCCCAGCGCCACCCACCCCCCGACCCCACCCACCACCCACACGTGATGCACCCGCACCCGCTACCCCTCGACCCCACCCTCCACCACGTCCTCGCCGGAGAGGAGATCCTGGTACAGTTGATCCTTAACCGGACTTTTGCACCGGCAGGTGGCAGCAGCGCAGCTTGACTATGTCCACGAATTTCCTATACCCGCCTCTCCCCTGCTCCCGCCCCTCTCCCCCGCCCCCCTCTCCCGCTTCCCCCCTCTCCCCCTCTCCCCCTCTCCCCTCTCCCGCTTCCCCCCCCTCTCCCCCTCTCCCCTGCCCTGCTGCCCAGGTGGCCCTGGGCGGTGAAGCCGCCTTCAGTTCCTCCAGTCGTACACTGACCCGCTGGTCCGCCGCCGCCGCCTGGCACGACACCCGGCAGCACATCGGGCTACAGCTTGGGGCCGGCAGCAGCAAGGTAACCATGTTGTACGGCTACAGCCTGCAACCCGGCCTGTCACTGGGGCTGGAGGCGGCGGCGGATGTACGGCCGGCGCTGGGGGCGCTGATGCCGCCGCCGCCGCCGCGCGTGGAGTCGGTGCCGCCGCCGCCGTCACCGTCGCCGTCGCCTGCGGGGACGTCGGGCGGCGGAGGCGCGGCGGCGGCGCGGGTGCCGCGGGTGGCGGCGCCGGCGGCGGCGGCCCCGACGTTCTCCGTCGGCGCGAGCTACCGGCTCCCGGCGGCGAATGTGGGTACGGAAATGAGATATCGATTCCGTGGTCTCTGCCGCCGATGTCGTACATATGCAGTGCCGTACACGCCTTCTGGTGCGAGCAAGCGTACGGTATTATTCTCGACGGTGGTCCGCGTGCGGCCCAAGGGTCTACCTTGTAACGGTTACATTAGTAAGGCAACTGGATCTTTCCTGCTGTGAACCCTTTCCTTGGACAGCACACGCTGTACGTCGGGTGTAAGGTGTCCCGCACCGTACTACAGATGTCTCTAGTGAATTGTACATCGGAATATTCCCTTGTTCAGAGTCTATGCCCGCCGTACTGGAGAGGGCTCGCAGAGAAGCCCCGTTGACATACGAGGGGGGTGTTAGCATGGTGTGCTGAATGAGAAGCCCACCCAGAACCGCCCAGGCCCGGATACTTACCAAAACCCGGTGTGAGACATGGTGTGTGTACGACGTGTGTACGGCGTGTGTACAGGGTCGCGGCGGCGGCGGCGGCGGCGGCGGTGTGGTGAAGGTCAAGGTGTCCCACCGGGGGGTCATCTCGCTGGCGTATCGCGACACGCTGGCCACTGGCCCACGGGTCACTGTCACCGCGGAGGTGAGTACGGCATCGCGCGCGGTCGCATCAACACCCCCGTGCTTCCAAACAGGACTCCCCTGCACGCCCCCCACCGTCTCCTTCCCCACCCGCCTGCATGTCCTCGCCTGGTTGCCTTGCCTGGTTGCCTTCCTTGCCAACAGAAAGTCGGCGGCCCCCCCCGGACCCCGCCTTCCCACCCCGCCGTCGTACCGCCGGAGGGCTTGCAATCTCGCCCCGTCCCCTCCCCGCCGTGTGATTAGGCGGGTCTGGCGCGGTTTCCAGGAGAGGCAATCCTGGCGTGGTGTGGTCACCTGGTGTGGTGGCCGGTATGGCTGCATGACCCCCCCGCGGGTGATGGAGGATGGGTGCGCAGTCCTTGGTAGGGGTTGATGAGACGAGGCACCTACGAGCTATCTGGGCCCGTTGGAACACCCGGTCGGGATACGGGTCCACCTTGTAACGGTTACATTACGAAATCTCTTGCAATACCTCAACTGACCCCTACCCCCCCCCCCCTCCACGACCTCCTCTCTCTCTAGCCGTCTAGCGCCTCCCCACGGCCCCCTCCCCCCATCCTCCACCGTCCACCCTCCCCTCCTCCTGCCCCCTCGTGCCCGCTCCCCCCATCCTCCACCGTCCACCCTCCCCTCCTCCTGCCCCCTCCTGCCCCCCCTCTGCTCTCCCCCGCCTTGGCCTCCCGCGGCCCGCTCCCCCACCAGCTGGACGGCAAGGACCTGGGCCGGGTTCCCAAGCTGGGCATGCAGCTCGAGGTGTGAGAGCGCCGCCGCCACCTCCACCTCCACCACCTCTTCTCTTCTTCCGGGCGGCCCGCCTACCTGGCCCGCCCTACCTGGCCGGCCTACCTGCGGCCCCAGCTAGGCAGTGACGCCCCCGGGAGAAAGGGTCGTTGGCAGCGGATGCGGGGGGCGGGGCGTGGGGTTAGGGGCGCCGGGTTCGGGTGTATGCACATCACCGATACACCAATCCGTCACTGATTGTTGTTTGTTGTTGCTGCGAAAGCGGGGGACGGAGGTAGTACGGAGGTAGCACGGCGGTAGCACGGCGGTAGCACGGAGGTAGCACGGAGGTAGCACGGAGGTAGTACGGCGGTAGCACGGCGGTAGCACGGCGGTAGCACGGAGGTAACACGGAGGTAGCACGGAGGCTACCTCCGTGTAGCCGGGAGGCCTCGCGTCGCTCGCTCTTGTTCGTTTTGTCAACCACATGCGGTGTGGTTGGATGTGTCACGATGTCGGGTGTTGCGCAGCACCGTGTCTACGAAGTGGTGTACCATGTCTTACGTGTTGTGTAGTACTACGTTGGGTACCACACAAATGAGAGGGTTGCGGATGTGGCCCCGGCCTCCGGGACCGCGCCCCGGTGGTCTCTGTGGGAAGGGGTGGCCACTGCATGTGGGGTTGCCGTACATTGCCGTACATGTCAAGAGGCCGCTCTTGAGGGCTGCGAAGAGCGCGCGACGACGACACGAGACTGAGACCGCCAGTGGTGGACGCCGATGGACCCACTATCATGTAAAGACTAAAGAGATGTCGGAGAATAAAAAGAGAGATGTCGTGTCGTATGTTTCGGCGTTGGGCGCGCCGAGATTTGAAGTCAAGACGTCCGTGACAGAACAAGTACGCCCCTACATTCGTGGAAGTAGGGTAATGAATGAATGAATGAGTGAATGAATGAACGTTACAGCGGACCCCAAAGGAATCAACGGTACTGTCGCCGACCAAAATTCTTCCTCCCGATCCGTCCCGCGCCTGGCAGACGTCGGGCGGAAGTCAACGTTCAGTCAACATAATCGGGCTGTAGACGCGCCGCCACGCACCGCACCGCATTGGGTTTGTACGACACGGCGAAGAAGGGTAAGTGACGCCACAAACCCTTAACAGCCGGAACAACTCGAAATCGACACATGTACACACACACACATGTACACACACACAGCTGTTTCAGGCGTGACTCTTCGGAACCACCCCGTGCGTCCTACGATACCTCCGCGTTCGTCCATATCCCGTACACATGCCGTACTACAGTCCCCGACATCTGGTCACGGGGAGGGCATACGGCATATTCCCCCGATTTGACTACACTCCACCACTCCGCCGGGCGAATGCCCTTCCTGGGCCTTACACGGGTGGATACATCCCCCCACACACACAGACACACACACACACAGACACACACACACAGACACACACACACACACACAGACACAGACACACACACAGACACACACACACACAGACACAGACACAGACACACACACACACACACACACACTGCCGCTGCTCGCCATTCCCCCTCAGCCTTACTATGTATCCCGTTATCTGTGTTTATGGGCTGTGCAGGGGCAGCTTTGTGGCATACGGGCACTGTCCGGGCTTAGTGATGCCCCTTGCATGTCACACCGCACTCCTGCTCTGACTGCCTGAGAACACAATGCTGCTGCTGCCGCCGACACTCCCCCGCGCCCTCCCCAGTATACCTCTGCTGCAGCCGCAGCCCCGTCCGACAGCAGCGGCGGCGGAGGCGGCGGAGGCGGCACAGGGCGGCCCCGGCTGACAACGCGCCCACCTCTTCCCCTCTTGAAGCCTGGCTCCCGATCCGCCATCCGAACTACCCAAACATGTACAACCTAAACGACCGCAACTACCAACCACACCGGCCAACTGCCTGCCCATGCATCATCCCCCAGTTTTCCCCGGCCCTGGACATGTGTCGCTGTAAACCCTCACGCGGGGTAACCCCACCACAGCTACCACCACGCGCCTGGGAAGGGGAAGGGGAAGGGCCGCCGCCCCCCCCCGGAGGTGCACCCACGTCCACCCACCCAGTAACACCCGGTCGGCCCTCCGGCCTATGCCATCCACCCAGCCCAGCAAGCCAGCCCAGCGAGCCCAGCCCGGCCAGCCCAGCCCGGCCAGCCCAGCCCGGCCAGCCCAGCCGTGGTCTAAGCCCACATCTTTGTGTCAAATGTCAGAAAATACAGAAGCCGTTTGTTGCGACCCCGCCCCCTCCTCCTCGCCCCCCTCCCCTTGCCGCTGTCAATCTCCCCTGGGGAGCCGCACCCTGAGCTTCAACCCTAAAGCCCCCTCCCCACTCTGCGCTCTCCCCACTCCTCCCCCCTCCCCCCTTCTCCCTCCCCCCTTCTCCCTCCTCCCTTCCTCCTCGCCCCCCCCGCCCCCGTACCCGGCCCCCCCCACCCATCTACGCCCCCTTACGCACCCCACCCACATACCCCCCCCCACACACACACACCCTCAGTACTCTATCTTATGCAGCTGCCCCCCCTTCTCCCAGGTGCGGCCCACCGACTCGAGGTAGTCATCCAGCCGCACCAGGTAGGGCCGGGAGGTGGGGCTGGGGGTGAAGCGCTGCAGGGAGGCGTACGCCTGGGGGGGGGGGCCGGGCGGCAGGGAGGGGGCCACCCCGAGTGGACGAGGGGTGACATTGGGCGGGGGGAAGGGGAGGGGACATGCTGCTGCCCTTTTCCCCGGTCTCGCTGTCTTTATTGACAAAGGGGACATCCAGAGGTATGGCGGCGGCGGCCGGGGAGGGTTCTGAGGGTGGCGGTGGCACAGACCACCCACCCCTCAAGTCGGCCAAGTCGGGCAAGTCGGCCAACCCGTCCGTCAGTCCGTCCGTCAGTCAGTCCGTGCGTCCGTCGTCCCCTTGGTGCCTTGTGTAGACGTACCCTTGGGGAGTCCACCGCCCCTGCCCCCAGCCCTTCCCCCCTTCCCCCCCGTCCCCGCCCCATCCCTCTCCACACACCCCCGCCGGGTTTCATGCCGGGTCTTGTTTTGTTCTGCAACTTTTGTCGGTGGTGGCGCGGCTGCCTTGTTGCTGTTTTCATGTTTTCCAATTCGCAAGTTAATATGGTAAGTATATTGGAGGTTGGTTTGGGTCGGGCGGGTTGCATTTCTAAGCACACCCCACACCCAGACCCCCCACCTGTCTTAACATCACCACTGTAGACCATCCTGGTCAAGTTATTTCTTCCCCACCCCCCAGGACCTTTGCTCTCTGGCAGCACCATCGCAGTTCGAACACGTCCCTCCCCCCATTTCCTCCTGTACCGACCTGCAGCAGCCTCAGCCAGTAGCAGGACCTCGCCCGCTTGCTCAGGTACTTGAGGGCCACCGCCTGACCCGCGGCCGCCATCTGCTCAGCCTGTGGGGAGGGGGGGCGGGGGAGGGAGGGGGGAGGGTAGGACATATTCAAGCTGCGCTGCTGCCAGTGTGTGGGGAGAGAGAGGGGGTGGGGACTGGGGAGGGGGACGGAGGGTGGGGAGCGGGTAGGGCGGAGGGGAGGGAGCTGGTGGGCCCACCCGATAAAGCACAAGGGGGAGGGGGGGAGGGGGTAAGGGTGAGGATGGGGGTTTAGGGTGCTTGGGGGCGGTGGGGTTAGGGCGGGCCGGATGGGGTGGGGCGGAGTGGGGCGGGGCGTTGTGGTTGCGGGGGTGCGGGGGAGGGTGCGGCTCCGACTGGGCACATGCCCGCGGCGGCCCAGTTCCCATACACACACACACGCCCTTCTCCGTGCCCCGCCATGGAGGAGGGTGCTTCGGCGGGCTTTTTCCGTCTGCAGCCCTTGGCCGTTTGCGTCGGTGTGCCCGAATCGGTACGTACCCCACTGTACCCCACCCACCCACCCACTTACCCACTCACCCTCCCCACCCACCTCCCTATCGTGCAGCTGGGCCCATTTGAGGGCGGCCAGGACGTCCTCGGGACCGCTGCCGGACCTCCACACCGGCAGGTAGTGTTCGTACGGCCTTCACGTTGGGTGGGATGGGGTGGGGTGGGGTGGGGTGGGGTGGGGGTGGGTTGGCGGGGCGGGGCCGCAGACGTGTACGGCAGGAGGAAGCAGGGTGGCCCCGCAGGAACGGGTGGTCCGGTCAAGGCTCCAGGGAGGGGTACATGTAGGGACATAGGACATAGGAAATTGGTAGACAGGGAGGGAGGGAGGGAGGGAGGGAGGTCACACATACACTCACACACACACACACACATTCCCAGCACTCCAAATGGATGACACGCATACGGTACCCGCCCCCCCCAACCCGGGGTCCCTAGTCCCCCCACTCCCTCCCCCTCCCCTCACACTCGAAATGTGACACACCTGCAGAACTGCCGCTCCAACACGCGACCGGCGCAGGCGACAGGCCAGAACCCCCCACAACCGCCGCCATCCCAACCGCCAACCGTCAACCCCCAACCGCCCCCACCTGACCAGATGGTAGTAGAAGGTTTTGTACCCGGACTCTTCTTTGAGCACCAGCGACCTCAGGGGCAGCAGCTGCTCCAACCGGGAGCTCAGGCCTGGCCGTCCAGCTGGGGGGAAGGTGGGGGGAGGGGCGGGGGGGAGGGACGGGGACGGGAGGTGTAACACGGCGTGGCCAAGGCTATTCTCAAGATCCGGCGTGTGGGGCGGGGCGCGGGGAGGAAAGAGATGGGTGAAGGGCGGGGCCGCCCCTGAGCAGCCTCGGGGACATAGAGAACCAGTGGTGTTGAAGCCTCTCCTCCCCCTCCCCCCTCCCCCCTCCCCCCTCCCCCCCCCCCCTCCCCCCTCCCCCCTCCCCTCTCCCCTCTCCCCTCTCCCCTCTCCCCTCTCCCCTCTCCCCTCTCCCTCTTCTCCCCTCTCCCCTCTCCCCTCTCCCTCTCCCCTCTCCCCCTCTCCCCTCTCCCCTCTCCCCTCTCCCCTCTCCCCTCTCCCCTCTCCCCTCTCCCCTCTCCCCTCTCCCCTCTCCCTCTCCTCTCCCCTCTCCCCTCTCCCCTCTCCCCTCTCCCTCTCCCCTCTCCCCTCTCCCTCTCCCCTCTCCCCTCTCCCTCTCCCCTCTCCCCTCTCCCCTCTCCCCTCTCCCTCTCCCCTCTCCCCTCTCCCTCTCCCCTCTCCCTCTCCCCTCTCCCCTCTCCCCTCTCCCCTCTCCCCTCTCCCCCCCCCCCCCCCCCCCCCCCCCCCCCCTCTCCCCTCTCCCCTCTCCCTCTCCCTCTCCCCTCTCCCCTCTCCCCTCTCCCCTCTCCCCTCTCCCCTCCTCCCCTCTCCCCTCCCCTCTCCACACCCCTCCCCTCCCCCCTCCTCCCTCCCCTCTTCCCTCCCCTCCTCCCCTCCTGGAGCTGACATTGGCAAAATCGCCGCTGACACACTCCGCCGGGTTGCATTTCTCAACACTCCGCCGCAGCGGCACACGACCACCCCCCGGAGATGCCATCCGGTGCCAATCCCCACTGCACCGCACCACGCGCATCCCCAGAGGTGTGATCCACCTGCACATACCGAACCGACCCGCGGATCTCCAATCATTACCGCCGCCGCCGCCACCTCCCCCTACCCACCCTTTGCACTCGTTCGTATATTCGTACTCACGTGCAGCAGGTACTTGTACGCGGCGTGTTTCTCCAGGGAGACCCGCGGGCCGCTCTTGACGTCCAGCAGCTGCGGGTGCCGCCGCTCCGCCCACTCCATGAAGTGGGCCCGGACGGTGCAGACCAGCGTGGCCAGGGATTCCTGGGTTGGGGGCGGGGAGGGGTAAGGGGCGGGGGGGGGCCGGCGGGGAGGGGTAAGGGGCGGGGGGGGCCCGGCGGGGAGGGGTAAGGGGCGGGGGGCGGGCGGCGGGGATTGAGGGAACCGCAAAAGCGCGACAAACCGGTAACCGCCGATGTGGGGATGGGCGAACAAGGTGAGGCGGTGACGCCGACGAAAGTAGTGGAAGCTGATGCGTTCAGACGGTGGGACGGCTGACCCCCGTGCAGGAAAGAACTGTCGGAGAGAATGAGACACGCTCGTAGGGCGGGCGAGCGGAGGGCGTACAGCACACGCCAGTGCGGCCCATGGCCCCTCCGGCTCCGGCAGCAGTCCACCAGCGCAGCACATCGTGGCCTCACTGCCCCCCCACTGCCCCCCCACTGGGCAGCCCCCACTGGGCAGCCACCACTGGGCAGCCACCACTGGGGATCTGTGGTGTGGTGTGGTGCGGCCGTGTCATCGCCCCCCCAACCCCCTCCAAGCCCCCTCCCCCTCACACCCACACCCCCACACCTGGTGGCAGATGGAGGAGTTGTGGACCCCCACCCGCAGTGTGCTGTTGGCCAGTGGGTGGATGTAGCGGTAGTACTTGGAGAACCTGCTCCTCGGGGGCGGGGCAGAGAGAGGAGGGAGGGGGAGGGGATGGGGGGGAGAGGAGGAGGGGGAGAGAGGAGGGGGAGAGAGGAGGAGGGGGAGAGAGGAGGAGAGGGAGAGAGGAGGGAAGTGGGAGCGGGCAGTGGGGAGCGGGCCGAGGGCGGGCGGGAAGGGAAGGCTCTAGCGAGTGTTCGCGGGCCTTATCGTCGTGGGGGGAGTTATGTGTGGCGGCCGGGGGGTTTAGGGCTGAGCGAGGTGGGGGCCCCGGGCGAGGGGGCCGAAGGGGGCGCAATGACACGCCAGGAGGAGGGGGAAGAGGGCCCCGGGGACGTTGAAGACGGGTACCGGTACCAGTCAGGGTGACTCAGCGCCGGTTGAGTATAAGTTGATGGGAGAGTCCAGGGTTGGTTTGTTGTCGTTGGTTGTTGTTGGCTGCGGCTCGCAGCAACATCCGTCGTCCGGGTATCGACATTGCGTTTGCCCGCCCGCCCGCCCGCCCGCCGATTTCGTTGGACTTGGGAGGGCCCTCTGCCCTCCTCCCCCGCCGGCCCCGCACCCGCCCGCCGCCCCTTCTGAACGCCGATTGCCGCCATGTTCCCTCCAGGCGCGGCAGAGGGCCCCTCCCCCCCCCGCCCCACCTGCCTCCATCCCCCATCCCCCCCGCCCCACCTGCCTCTCCCCCCCCTCTCCCCGCCCCACCTGCCAAACACGATGGGCTGGCGCTGCCCCCAGGGGTACTTGGCGGCCAGCTGCTCCGCGCTGTCCAGGTACCGGGCCGTGTACTTCTTGGTGTAGAAGTGGAAGATCTGTGTGTAGGGGCGGGGGGGGGGGGCCGGGGGAGGGAGCGGATTGGCCGGCCGTGTGTGTTTGGCGGGGGGGGGGGCAGGCAAGGGGCGAAGGCTGCGTGGAGCGCTTCAGCGGATGATGAGTTGCGAGGGGGCGGGTGTGTGGGTGTGTGGGGGGGGGGCGGGCACCGGCGGGGCGTCCAGCTGGGGGCGGACGACTAGTGGGTGACCCGTGGGTCACACATCGACCCACGGGTCTCCAAGGGCCAGTGATAGGGTCGTGTCTCGTATGATGCTGCGGGCGCCCGCGGAGGCGGGGGAGGAGGAGGGAGGGTTGAGGTGGGTATAGGAAATTGGTAGACATATTCAAACTGCGCTGCTGCTGCCAGAGAGCACAGGTCCGGTGAAGTATCAACTGAGCCAGGAGGGGGGTCGCGTATTCGCCCCACGACCCCACGACCCCTGTCGAGGGCCGGAAGGAATGTGACTTGGTGACCACACCGACACAGCGATACGTTGGGTCCGCGGGACGGGGGTGCCGTACCGGGATCTTGATGTCGGCGTGCTCGTCGGACGAGCAGAACCTCATGACGGGCGGGACGAGCCCGGGCTTCTGCGCCGCCGTCAGCACCAGCGGCCGATCCGAGCTGGCGATCACGAACTCGACGTCCGGGATCTGCGTGCCGTACTGCCGTGCAAGATCCAGCATGACGAGCATGTACGTGAAGAGGATGTTCACGTGATGCCCCAGCCCCTTGAGGCTGAGCTCCTCGATGAGGTACGGCACCCCGCCGTAGAACGCCAGCGTCATGCCCTTCTGACCCCCGCGTGTCGTGTATCGTTCGACCGCCAGGTCCAGCGCCTCCCGGCTGACTCCCCCGGAGTTGTTCCAGAGCCGCAGGTCAGCGCCGATACCGTCGTACAGCTCCCCCAGCGTGTCACAGTACGACAATTGCTCGTCCAGGGGGTAGGTGGTGTTGCCGTAGTAGCGGGTCAGGTCTGCGCGGACCCCGAGGAGCGGCGGCAGCCGCAGCAGCCGCTGCGTCCCCGGCCATGGTGGAGGCAGTAGCAGTGTCAGCAGCAGCAGCAGTAGCAGTGGCGGCAGGGGCCAGGTCAGCGCGCCGGGCTGGTGCCGCCGCGGACGCTGTTGCCGTCGGTGCCAGGAGCGCGCTGCCTGTGCTGCTGCTGCCTGTGCTGCTGCCGGAGGAACAGCTGCTGCTGTAATCTCCCCCGATTCAGCAGAGGGCTGGTCAGCCGCTGCGGAGGGCTGTGTGATGTCCACAGTACGTTGGCATTCGCAGCATTCGAAGCAGAACCCCCGCACCAGGCGCTTCCCGAAACTCCGCGACTCGTACCCCAGCAAACGGCTGGGATGCTGGCCATAATCGTTGACCGCCTTGTAGGCGCACATCACGCAAGGCAGTCCCGCTTGCGTCCGCGGACTGCCTCACGCTGGTGATGCCATGCCTGACGTGCCGCTGCCTACGGACTCCTCCTTGAAGGAGCGATTTTGAAATATAAATCTGCAAGGATTCCCTCTCTGGTCGCAGTGCGAGGCCAGCTGTGGAGAACCTAGCTGGCAGTACGTTGCGTTACTTGTATCTGTCATTCATCGTCAAGTCATTTCGGGCAATCATTCTACGTACGCATCAGACGTAATTGAGTTTGTGAATACCAGCGTGCTTAACAACGTGAGATCACTTCAAAAAAAGGCCCCAGCCGGCACACACCGCGTCATGCTGCGAGATTTGTTTGAAAGCATTTCAGGTGGATAGCCTATTATTTAGTTTGAGCTTGGACACCCAAAAGTGTCAAGACTGGCAGTATGAAGCCTCCATCTAGTCGAGCTGATAACCAACAACGGCAGCAGTTAGTGGTTGGTCCAAGACTCCGGGTTTGCGAACAACCTGGAGGGACCAGCCCTGTCTGGTAGTGTCTGGTGCCACCTGGTGCACCACACACTGAACATGTACTGCGTACTTCCGTTACGCCCGCTTCCCCATTACCTCCGGCAAGGAACGTGCAGGAGGGCGCGGGCCCTCGTCGGGTTCGGCTCACACAACAGCGAGGCTTTGCAAGGTCCTTCCGATTGGGCTGCCCCATACCGAAACCCTTGTGCACCCTTCATTACCTTCGGCTGGCCACGAAAAGGCCAACTGCTGCCCACCTCATGAAGGGCCCCGGACGGGCAACCCAGCACGGATCGCCCGAGCCGCCTTCCCCACACACCACGGCTTCCGCCCCGCGCGGGTGAGGGGTGAGTGGTGAGTGGCATCAGCCGCGTCGGCCCGTGTCCGATAAGCAACCCGTTGTACTTGTTTTTGCAGACCTGGGACGTTAATCTACGAGCCATTGTGGAGGGGAAAATGGAAGGAGAAATGGAAGGGTGGGGGCGAATCTCTCTCATCACGATCTCTTCTCACTGAGCAGGTCGGGACCGGGATACAAGTCCGTCCAAACGCGTGGGATATCTCGAGTGAGGGTTGTCCCTGGTTGTCGCGCCGATGGCTGCTGGCACGCGCCGATGGCTGCTGGCACTCGCTGGCACGCGCCGATTTCTTACAAGAAAATATGGCGTATATTTACACACTGCAATTTGATGGATGCCCTGGGTTTTCGTCATGTAGGATCACGTTCAGCAGTTTACAGCACGCTCGGGGAGCGGCTCTTCTAAGAAAAGTGGGGTGTTGAGTTGACTGATTCGACCATCAAAATTTCTGAATGATTTTACGGCTCACATTAGCAAGGATCAGCGGTTTCTGCAATATCCCGGCTGCACGCACACAGGTAAAACCCGTCGTAGTAAACTATCGTACGGTACGGCACAAAGCCCAACTTGCCATCAATGACTTATTTTCTATTGATCTTGAAGGAAATTTTGCAGTACTTGATCGTCCCTTTTGTGGGAGTTGAAGAGCGTTGGTGTGTGAATTGAAAATGCTCTCCAGCTTGGTCGATGTGCCAATATGCACCCATGGTGGAATTTGTATAAAGAGACTCAGCTTACATCTTTCTATTAATTATTTGTCATGTGCGCGAGACCACGCGTCGCGCTACGGCTTTTGACAGACAGAAGGCAACGCAAGTTTTTGAACGAACCCACAAACATCGTTCTTAGCAATTAAATAATTGGAACTCGAGACCAACATGAGCGCACTGCTGATCACGGTTGTCGCCCGCCTGTTTCTCGTGCTGGCCTGCATCAACGTTGCCAGCGGCGCTCCCCTCCCCGAGGTGTGCGACGAATACAAGCCGCTGTATGCATCCATAAGTCGCGACTTGGACATCTACAAACGCAATGGCGGCATTTCGCCCAAGCTCTTCTATCGGACGATGCTCATGCACAGGTGCGCGGTGCTGGGTTTTCACCTCTACGCATCGCTGCTTATTCACGCGGCACAGATCGAGCGTATTCTCTTACACCACCCCATTTCTACATCTCCAGCGGGCCGCTCTCGTCCCGCTCCCCCCCGTACGGCGTAGGTCGTCCGCGCGGCGGTCGTCCTGACACCGGTCCTGGGCTCCCTTACTCACTAATAAATGGCATTTTATAATGAAGCACACATGCTGCTCTTGACCCTCCCTGCCTCCAGTTAGCTTGACAACCAATCCTGCCCGTTCCCAGTACCCTGAACCCCAATGGCAGCGCCGTTCCTCCACCCCCACCCTACCCCCCAACCCCACCCCGTCACCCCCTCACCCCGTCACCCCGTCACCCCGCAGCGCCGGGTACCGAGAGAAGGGTCTGGCGGTGGCCATCTACCACGGCAAGGTGTACGTCATCTCGAACACCAAAGGGATGAGCCTCACGCGCTTCGGTCACCACGTGAGTCGTACGGAGTGTCGTACGGGCCGCCATGCTCTTTTGATGGTCCAGTCTTTTGTATTGACAGTTCCAAATTTCCCCCCAAACCGCCTATCCCTTCCCCCGGGCCCTCCGCCCCCTCCCCCACCCCCCACATGATGACAACTCCTCGCCCTCCTCCCCCTCCCCCTCCTCCTCCTCCTCCTCCTCTCTCCCCTCCTTCCCGCCCTCCCTCCACAGGTGACCCTGTGGGTGGCCTACCTCAAGGTGCTGCTCGACCTGGAGGACAAGTACGGCCACCTGCTGCCCAATGTGGAGTTCGTGTGGCACACAATCGACCGACCCGTACGACTGGCCAACACGTCGGAGGGCGGGGAGAACTTCCCGGTGTTTCGGTTCTGCAAGAGTGTCGTACATCCGGACATCCTGAGTGAGTGCCGTACACATTGTGTCAAACGCGCACGCGCGGCGCTCTCCCCCCGCCCGCCCCGCGGTTCCGCCCCCGCGAGAGTGGCTGTGACGGGGCGGTCGGGATGTCGGGGGCACACGGTTGCGGACCAGAGTGAAGTGTAACGGACTAACGGTGACCCCAATAACCGCAACTGTAAACGGTTGTGTACGACATGAGTGACGCCATGGGGTTGGCGACGTGATTTCAAGCCCTCTCCGCCTTCAGCTCTGTTCATCCTTGCCTAGCAATCTTCTGTTTCTCTCTCCCCCCTGCCCCCCATCGTCGCATCGCTGGAGATCCTGGTACAGTTGGTTCTTCACCGGACCTGTGCTCTCTGGCAGCAGCTGCGCAGTTTGAATATGTCTACCAGTTTCCTATACCCACCTCAACCCCCCCTCCTCCTCCCCCGCCTACCTGCCCCCCCCCCGCCCCCGTGTGCAGTCCCCAACTTCCACTTTTACATGAAGCGCTACCAGACCGACTTCCTGGACCGCATCCCGTCCTTCAACGCGGACAAGCCTTGGGAACGGCGTATCCAGAAGGTCTTTGCGCGCTTCTCCGGCTATGTGCGCTACGTGCACCCCGGGGACCCCTCGACGCAGCGCCTGGGGGCGGGCGGGGTGCCGCTGTGCGAGGTCAAGGGCGCCTCCACGTCGATCTGCCCCGTGAGGACGCACCTCCACGACTGGGCGGCCAACAAGACGTGGGTGCGGGGTGCGGGGGGAAGGGGTTGGGGCGGGGAGGTTGGGGAGGGAAGGGTGGGGCGGGGAGGTTGGGGAGGGGAGGTTGGGGAGGGAAGGGAAGGGGAGGGGCGGGGAGGTTGGGGAGGGAAGGGTGGGGAGGGGGCGAGGAATCGGGGACGGGTGGTGGGTTGATGGGTGCGGGGTTGTGTCAGTGGGGTGGGGTGGGTTGGGGTGCAGGGCCGATCCAGCCCCAGAGGGGACGTGAACCCCATCGCGCAAGGCTCATGTGGCCTTGCTCTGCCGTACCGTGTGCCTCTTGACGTACTGCCGTACGTGTATCCGTACACAGGGATGACCTGGACATTAGTAAGGACCGGCACGTGCCCATGAAGGGCCACATGGACTACCGGTACCTGCTGCACGTGGATGGGCAGGTGCGTGTACGGCAACTGCCTGAATGTGTGTGACGATCTGGATCTGGATCTTGTGTATGTGTGTAAACGAGAACTGAGTGTGTGTGTGTGTATGTGTGTGTGTGCGTGTGCGGATAGGGGAAGCAAGGGGAGCGACACTGGGGGGTGGGAGTTTGCAAGGGGGGATCGGGTGGCGGACAGTCAGAGGGCCCGACAGTTCTCTGTGGCACCGCACCGACCTGAAAAGAGAAAACCCAAAAAGGGGATAGGTATTAGGTGGAGGTCCATGAGGTGTGTTAGGGTAAGAGGAGCCAAGTATGGGAGACAAAATGGCTGCCAGGACGGCTAGAGGACCAAAGCCTTCATCGGGTCAAGGGCCTCCAGGTTTTGGGATCTAGATCCACCTCCTCTGCTTTACACGGGATTTTACAGGGTACGGAGATCTGCAGCGGCCGTAGCAGCGGCAGTGGGGCAGCAGCAGCGCACAAGCGCCCCAAGGGTCTCTGTCGGCTCTTCAATGTTGTACACCTTCCTTCCTCTCCCCCCCCTGAGGATTTCGGGGTGTGCCTGGCGGCTTTCTTTTTGGGCGGGGCCCCAGCGCGAAGCGCGTTCGGGGGGCCCCGCCCCCTAGGATTGCCCATGTCCGTGTGTCCGTCCGTGTGTCCGTGTGTCCGTGTGTCCGGTAACGGCAAAACGTTCATTATCCGCTAAACTAATTCGCTATGTTTGTCATATTAATTGTCCTCTATTGCAAGGTAACTTTGGTTTGGCTGAAAAAAATTCTGTGCGCACAAACGGTCAAACTAAAGCTCCGCGGTCCCCATGGACCCGAGTCAACATCCACCCAACGCCTCTCGCGCTCATATTTGTTGCAACGGGTGCCGCGTGATGAATACTTGAATTAGGAAAGGGCGGCGCGTGCTAAATTGAACTTCGATAGTGTTCTGATGTTTGAACATCAAGATACCACCAACATCAAGATTTGCCTTTCTGTCTTGCCAGATGAATACAATTCAACAATATGTACTGAATCAAAGTTTCAAGATGCAAAGGGATAGCGTACCGAGTGCCAACGAGTTCTCCAGTTCCGATGGCCCAAAGTCCGGGTCTCACCGCGGCTTTTTCGCACCCTGTTTTTGCCTTACATTTGCTATGCAACTATTGATAGCAAACTTTACGTCTGCTGCGGGCGTGCAACTGAAGGGTTGCATGCCTGCCGACGGACCAAACAACTACAGTTTCACGGCAAAACAAGGATGCTTCAAGCTTGCTTTGTGATCATCTGCTTGACAGACGGATGTGGTAGTGCAGAGGCGACTATCGTTACCATAGTGTCGATACGGTGACCGCCGTCGCCGGCGGCGCGTACTGCAGGATGGTTTCGGGGCTGCCGACGTGTTTGGGCTTGGTGAATCTATGCACGCCAATCCACCTTCAACATCAACGACACCCCCAATGGTAACCTTTCACTCTCTCACACTGTTGCGCGGTAATAGAGTTTTCGTTCTAAAGCAAGCGGCCTGTACGGATTATAGGGGGCCCCGCCCTTTTCCGGCTTCGAGGAAGCCGACCCCTACTTGTTTCACTTTAAATCCCCCCCCGCGCTCACCAC